>CALSBZ010000134.1:1969334-1998371 GCA_943591055.1 Gobionotothen gibberifrons | reverse complement strand
CAGCCATGGTTCCGGCTCCAGTACCGGCCCCAGCACAGCCATGGTTCCGGCTCCAGTTCCGGTCCACGCAGCCATGGTCCCGGCTCTAGTTTCGGCTGGAGCCCCCAGAGTATGTCTCATAGAAATTTAATTTCGTCCACCCGTTCTTGAGTTATACATTTGTGGTGTTTTTGGTGCCCCCTATAGTCCAAAATGAAAATGCTTTAGGGTGCCTATTCCCCAAGACGGACTGAACCTATCCACCACTGTGTTATTTGGATACATTGTTGATGAGTTATGAGCATTTCTTTCTAAGCCCTGCCTTTTTGCAAATACGTTTTGATTAATGGCGGCCATATTTATCGACTAAACATGCTCATCTCCTAAGGTAATGTGTGTACCCTCCACCGATGCTGTATACTAAGTTTGGTGTCGAAAAACTTTTTATTTAAGTTAAAATTTCACTGTTTTCAACATTATGCTAATTACAAAAAAAGTAGGCAGAGCTTAGGGGTCCAAGAGGATTATTTGTAGAGCAGGTCCATCCAGATAAGTGCGCAACATTTCAGGTCAAACGGACTTACTTACTTTGTAAACTTTTCCAAAATTATTTACATTGACAATTTGAACCTATTGACTACAGAATGTCAAACTTTTCACCGGTCCTTGTGTCCGTGCAAAATTATACAACTTTTGAAGCGTCCTAAAGCCCTCAAACAGGATACCGGGGGGGAATAAGAATAATTCCTTCAATATCAATAGGTTCCTCGCACTTATATTAGTGCTCGGGCCCTAATAACGCAACTCATCAATAAGACCCTTGACACACTCAGACATTGGCGCACCCTTCCACATAGTACACCCAATATTAGCAAAACATTAGGTAACAGCCAACACATAGTCATTAAACCAGCAGATAAGGAGGGCCAAATAGTCATACGGAATAGGGACAATTACATATTAGAAGCATATAGACAATTAAATAACAACATATATTACAGACCACTGACACACTCACTACAATTAGAAACAGAAACACTACATCAACAACAAACTAAAACAATATCTGGATGCTCCGGATGCTACCTGCTCCCCAAGATCCACAAAATCACAGAATACATAGATCACTTCATAAATCCCCTCTCCACACTCCACCCCAGCTACATCCAGGACACTTATCATTTTGTTAATAAAATAAAAAACCTCCCCATTCCCAGTCACACCCTTCTTTTTTCATTAGACATAGATTCATTATACACAAACATAGAAGCTACCCTCAGCCTCTCTGCCAGTTAAAGTGTTTCATAGTTAGCTTAGCTAAGCATCAACCTAGAAATGAAATATATGGATGTTATGTGACAGTATTTCTGAGAAAATATCAGCTGTAATGGTGGCATGCCACTGCTTTACGTGTCGACAGCATGTTTGAACGTATTTGCATCAGTAAATGTGGCGACCACTGACGTTGCCATAACAACACCTGAATTGAAATGTGCAACCTCTTTTTGTGACAGATTTTTACATGAAATTATAATTCTTCTGAATGATATTCCTATTGACAGCTAGTTTCTATGTGAATATTATGAGATGGACAGCCAGAGAGAATACATGAAAAACAGTTGTGAAATACTATGACAAAACAAGAATACAGTTTAAAAGGGGAGTGATTTGTAAAATATAAGAAAAATAAAATCTGTTTCATATGGATGTTGAGAGATGTATCCAGATCTCTTAATTTTGCTCTCAAAGTGCACCAGATTGATGCTTTCAACTTCAATATTTAAAAAAAATCTTCCCGGGGGAACATGCGATGAGGACCCCCCCTAGAGGATGTTAGTTACATGGTGTTTCCATGCTTATTTATACAATATGTGTGCTCATGCTAACATCATAAGACAAAAGTTGGTTCTGTGTTGTGTGGAGTGAGAACGAGCTAGAGTGAGGGGGGGCCCCAAGCCAAAGCTCGCTTAGGGCCCCCGAAAGTCTAGGGCCAGCCCTGCATAGACCCCACGGGCCTCAACGAAAGGTTTCAGTGATGGGTCCGCCTCCTTTTTATTAGACGGTTTTTAAATCTCTTTTACACATTTTAAAATGATTACTAACCTTTTTTAAGACTTGTATCTTAACAGGGTCCTCCTGTCATGTGCCTCTCCCCTCCGGATATTTTTAGACCCCCTCTTTGCAGCGGAGGTAAACCAGAAGATCCACCCTGCTTTTTAACTATTGTAGCTTTTTTAATTAACTATTACATTATTTATTTATTAATGTATTATTTAATCAATTTATATTGTAGTATTATTTATTATGTATACATATTTCTTATCTATTTTACAAATCCTCTTCATCTGGACTCTTTTATGAATTTTAAACGCTTGTTTTTGTTTTATTATTACTACTAACAATGCATATAAAACTAACATTTTGTTACATTTGTTTCTATGTTTGCACGGTTTATTGCATGTTTTCCTTATTTTAATAGGTTCCAAATGAGGAGGATATATCTAGGGCTGTCAAGTTAACGTTAATAAAAAAAATGAATGCCACTAATTATTTTAATGCGTTTAACGCATGTGTATTTTTTGTCCTCGGCCGCCCCGTAGTTTCAGAGCGCATCGAGTTTAAAATACCATCTACAAGCTGATGCTGACAGCCCCGCTCCTGCCGCCTGGACCACACTTCCACGCTCACCGTCAGGCCCGGACCGGGAGGGTGAGTGTATGTGTATGTGTGGCGCGCCACGCGAGCGAGGCACACCTTACGTGTTATTGTTGTTGTTAGCAACTGGTGCTAGCTAGCTGCGCTAATGGATATAAGGAGCTGTTTCAATGAAACAGAGGAGCGACATTTCACCGACAACTGCGGCGAGCACTTTACTTTATGCAGGTAGCCAGACAGTGGGACATTGATTGAAAAGTCAGCACACTCAGCACGGATAGTGCGCGCAACATGATTGCAGCGTCCAGGCAGCTCCCGTTCGAGCATATATGCCTTGAGCTGCACATAGCTCCAACGACACACACACACAAATGATAATAAACAAACATATAAAGCATATTTGTCCACTCATATGTTGATAAGAGTATTACAAACTTGAAAAATATCCCTCTAAGGTACATTTAGAACAGATAAAAAATGTGCGATTAAATATTTTAATCGACTGACAGCCCTTTTTATATCATTAATCCCCCGTTTCTTATTTAAACATTGTTTATATTATTATATTTGTATTTATTTTTAAATGGATGTTGTAGCCTCCCGCAGAGAAACACCCTGAAACAATCCTGTGGCGGCTCAATCCCCAGTTACGTTTGAGTCGCCGAGAGGATAAACTGTGACGCGTTTTCGAAAAGAAAGTCCATATTGAAGCAATATAGTTTTAAGGATATTTAATAAACAAAATCAAAACATAGTAACTATGGACAAAACGGTCAACAGAAAAAATGACAGCACAAGCTCACCCTCTGTCATCCCACTCGACATGAAACAATTGACTTAAATAGACAAACCACACCCATGTGACAATTACTGGAAGTGCTCAACAAACAAATAAAAGTGACGTAAACAAATAATAATACAAATAATGAATTTGGGCTAAGTAGCATTATGGCACCTCCAAATCCCTTTTAATAAAGTATTTTTAAACATCATCCGGGGTGTGTCTCACCTGCACCACCTCGCTAGACCTCGGCCTGGGTTTTAAATACTTTTAGGGACACTTGGTTGACTTTACTTTAAAATATTTTCCCTCCCATTGTGCCTACTAACACGTGTGTATTTTATATTTTACATTTTACATATATCATTTATAGTTATATATCTTGTATCATTTGGGTTGCTTATTTTTAAGCACTGATTTTACAAATCACTTTTATGTATTTATTTATCATTTATTTACCATTTAATACGAATCCTACCTGCATGCCGATTTTAAAGGTCCCATGTCATGCTTTTCCGGTTATTACCCGTCCCCTTGTGTGTTATGAAGGTTTTTCTGCATGTAAACGGTCTGCAGAGTCAAAAACCCTCAAAGTACACCCTGTATCGAGTAAAACTGTAACACAGTCTATGCTGCCCCAAAACGCCCGGTTGGAGATTTCTCATTTTCCATTGTTTACTTCCTGGGTACTTTGACGTGTGAATACCCAGAGGCCACACCCTCTGCCAGCATTTCACGAAACAAAGCTACACAAACCTTTCAGCGATTCATGCCGGATATGTACAGCGTAGGGCACTGAAGAAACGATGTTGTTCCTACTTGACCAGCGGGAGATTCGGGTGCACAACCTGTAAGTATTCATTGTTGTTTGTGTATTTATGATGTTTAAAACAAACAAGGTATCTACCACGACTGTTTAAATGGGTAAACGTTTTTCGGGCTACGTTGGGATCGCAGAGAAATGCTCTCCGCAGACCCATGCTCACAGCGTTATAAACCTTTTTCTTACTCAATATCAAGCCACACTTATTGTTTTTACTTCGGCTGTGAGGGTTTGTGTGTGCTCAGGATGAGATTCGCTTGTTCTCGCTGTATCTATCGCCGACACGGAAGCCTGTCTGCTCCTCGCAGCTGCGAACAGGTGCGCGCTACCCACAACTCCAACCCTTTGCATATGATGAAATGTTTTTACTTATAAACCTTTAAGTGTAAAACTAGTACTTTAAAACAAACTGAAGTGAGAATTGGGTTTGAGTAAAAAAACTTGATACCATTTGGTACAACAATTTGGCAATATTGCAGAATACATGATATTGTAAAAATGGGGCTATTCAAAAGAGGCAAATAGCATCAGTTGAACCATCTAGTATGGGGGGCATTAACAAATCGGATCAGTTAAAAAGGTAAACTGAACAACAATGGGGTTCCAACACCTAATCTTTCAACTTGTAAGATTATTACATTATAACTAGTGATGGGAAATGATAAAACATTTGTATTGCAATTAATTGCATTGTTATGAGCAAAATTCAATAATGAAATAAAAAGTAGTGTATTGCGCACTTTTATTTTAAAAGTACTGCTATATAAACAAAAGTGCAATAACATTTGTTTGGAAACACTTTAAACAAAAAAGGTGCTTTTTAACAGCAGTATTCCCTTTACACAGCAGTTCAAATATTTCCTGTAAATCTTAACTTAGACGATACTTAATGTAATCAAATCAAATATAAAACCAAAGCTATTTGCCACTGCCAGGGAATTAACGTTTTATCTAGATGGTTGTAGAAAAACGAGTTACCCTCAGAGTCCAGTGATAAGAAAATTCAACTTTGCAGTGGTTACAAATAACGTTTGTTAACACGATAATAACGCGTCAACTTGCCCAGCTCTAATTACTACATGTAGATTTACCTACACTTTAATGCCGGAGACATGGGGAGCAATTTGGGTTTAAGCATCTTGCCCAAGAACACTTTGATATGTGGACTGCAGGGGTGTGGGATCCAATTACTGACCTTTTGATTTGTAGATGCCTATCTACCCCCTGCACCACAACAGAGAAAAAGAAAAGGGGCCAAAAAAGTGAGTTGGGGGGGAGCATTCACCAACTCTACACATTGTTCTGCACTCACATGGACTAGGGGAAGATTCCGCATCACACAGTAAAAGTTATTTGCCAAAGGATTGTTGAAAATGATTATGGTAGTACAGTCAGGTAAGGCAAATGTATATTTCAATTAGTAGTTTTTGAAGATCATCAGCTCTTTGATTCACTCTAGCTTTGCAGTGAACCATTTTCTATTTACTATTATATATTATGTTTGTGCTCCATCCATACCATGTGAGCCTGGTTCGGAGCCACATAAATAAATGAAATGAAAATAAACTAATACATTGATGTTAACCAGCCAACATTCTACCACATACACAATCATTCATTCTATTAGTCAAGAAAACTCTCCTGGTGAATCTTTTCCTCAATCTGAGAGCATTTACCCCTCCCTCATCGACCTGGGCTGCCACACCAGCAGCCACGGTGCTGCAACTGAGGCTAAACTTCAAGGTTGATGAGGGAGGGGTAAATGTTGTCAGATTGAGGAAAAAATTCACCAGGAGAGTTTTCTTGACTAATAGAATGCATTCTGGGGGTTGGAGCTTAGACTTTCTGACTTTCAATTTTAAAGGACCACCCTAATAAAATAGAAGAAGAAGCCCATACAATAAGTAAGTGATTACATGCAACAGCTGTCCTTCACGTTCCGAAACCTTGATTAGAAAAAGTCATTTAAATAATAATAATAATATTAATAAATGGAATTTATAAAGCGCCTTTCAAGGGACCCAAGGTCGCTGTACATGGTGGACAGACAAAACAAAACAGACAGTGAGGAGTGAACAAACAAGAAAACAAATAAAAATAAGATAAAGATAAAGGAAGCCAGGGGACCAGGAAAGGACTAGGGTCCGAAGGCCATGGTGAACATGTGGGTTTTTAGGGAAGATTTGTAGATGTGCATTCCAGAGGGTAGGGGCTGCAACACTGAACGCCCTGTCACCCACAGTACGAAGGCGAGAGCGGGGGATGGAGAGGAGGCCCGTGTCTGAGGACCGCAGACTCCGAGAGGGGGTGTAAGGATGTAGGAGGTCTGTTAAGTACTGGGGGGCGAGGGTATGGAGGGACTTGTACTTGAGGAGGAGTGTTTTATAGTGAATCCGGGACTTGACCGGCAGCCAGTGGAGGTGGATGAGGGTGGGGGTGATATGTTGCCATGGTTTAGTGCGGGTGAGAAGCCTGGCGGCAGAGTTCTGGACATATTGGAGCCTGGCCAGGGATTTGCTGGGAACCCCGGACCGGACTCCATTGCAATAATCCAGACGGGATGAGATGAAGGCGTGAATGAGTGTTTCAGCCACAGAGTCGGAGAGTGAGGGGCGGAGTCTGGCAATGTTTTTGAGATGGTAGAAGGCGGATTTGGTGATGTATTTGATATGAGCCTGGAAAGAGAGGGTGGAGTCCAGGATGACTCCCAGGTTGCGGACTTCAGAGGACGGGGAGATGGAGCAACCGTCAATGGTGAGAAGCAGGTCACCAACCTTCTGGAGCTGCGACTTGGGAGCCACAATGATGAGCTCAGTTTTGTGGCCGTTAATTTTTAGCAAGTTTGATGACATCCAGTTTTTGATGTCCTGGAGGCAGTTGACAAGGGAAAGAGGTGGGAGCTGTGTGGACGGTTTGGTGCAGAAATAGAGCTGTGTGTCATCGGCATATGAGTGAAAGCTGAGGCCGTGTTGGCGGATGATTTGACCAAGTGGGAGCATGTAGATGGTGAATAGGAGGGGTCCAAGCACAGAGCCTTGGGGTACACCTTGGTTAACTGGGGCCGGAGGGGAGCTGCAGTCACTGATATTAACGAACTGAGTCCTGTTAGAGAGGTAGGATTCAAACCAGGCAAGAGCTGTGTGACTGAGGCCAAGGTAGGCTGACAGGCGGCTGAGGAGGATGGTATGGGATATAGTGTCAAAGGCAGCGGAGAGGTCCAGGAGGATGAGGATACTGATGAGGCCAGAATCAGATGCGATGAGGAGGTCGTTAGTGATTTTAATGAGGGCAGTCTCAGTACTGTGATGGGGTCTGAAGCCAGACTGGAGGGGCTCGTAGAGCTCATGGTGAGAGGGGAGAAGGTGGAGAGGCAACACCCAGGTGGACGAGTAATACCTTGCCACTGGGGTGCAGTTGGGGTAAGGGGGGGGCCAGGCACCAGAAGCTGCTGGTGGATGGAATCAACTTTGGCCTGGAAGAAATCCAGAAACTTCGAGCAGAGATCGAGAGCACCTGGAGGAGGGGGTGGGTCCAGGGGGCGGAGAAGCCGGTTTATGGTTGAGAACAGCATTCTCGGTTGGGATTGTTGGATGCCAATGAGGGTGGAGTAGGACGAAGACCTAGCCAGGGAGAGGGCTTCTTTGTAGGCCTTTACATGGTCCAGGTATGCTTCGCGGTGGACGGTGAGGCCAGTTCTTGTTTTGAGTCTCTCTAGCCGACGACCAGAAGCCTTCAGGGCGCGGAGTTCAGTGGTGAACCAAGGGGCCGAGCGGGTGAAGGAGACAGTCCGGGTTTTGAAGGGGGCTAGAGAGTCAAGGCTGAGGGATAGAGCTGAGTTGTAGCAACCAGGCCATCCACTGTGGTGGTAAGGGGAATGGAAGCTAGGTGAGCTGCTATCGTGCTGGTGCACTCAGTGTTTTGGTATTTCTGAATGTGATGGTGCGTTTTGCACGCTGAGTGGGCAGAGGGACAGGAACAGTAAAGAGTATGGCAAGGTGGTCGGCAACAGCTAGGTCCAGGCACTGGAGATGGCAGGGAGGGGTGCCTAACAAGCACACTAGGTCCAGCGTGTGACCTTTGTTGTGGGTGGGACCTTGAAGCAGTCGAGTGGTGAGAGAAAATCAGAGGCAAAGGTGCATGTGCTGGAGTCGACATGGATGTTAAAGTCACCAAGCAGCAATTTAAAGGTCACCTATTGTGCAAAATCCACTTTTTCATGTCTTTTATACATAAACATGTGTCCCCTCTGTGTAAAGAGATTCTGAAAGTTTCAGGAAAAAAGATTCTCCATTTATATAAAAACTGAAAATGAGCTGATCAGATTTGGTCCACTTTATGTCATAACAATTTTTTGGCTTGTGTAACCATTAGCCAATCACCATCCAAGGTAACCCCCACCCACCTTATCACCTGAATCTCCTCCTAGATCACCATTGTGTTTTTTTTTTACAAAATCTCTCTCAGAGGGGCGTGGGGAGGGGCTCCTTATTTTCATCTAAAGTAACAGACAGAGAATCAGCACTTTTGAAACAGGGCTGAAACAGAGGGGATTATGGGATGCTACAATGCATGATCTGTTTGGTATTTCGAGCCAGAGACATGTTTTGTATATATCTGAGAACTATAATATATTGATGAAAAACAGTATAATTGGGGACCTTTTAAAGTGGAGCCTTCAAAGAAGTGCATTTCCACCTCTGAGCTTGTAAATTGATGAAGGAAGCAGAGCAGCTGAGAGCGTGTGGGAGAAGGAATCCGTCCGACAGTGTACACAGTTGAAATTCAAGGAACAAACTTGTGTGCGTTATCTGTCTGTATCCGGGCTAGTGGAAAGGAGCCAGGTGACTGGATGTGGGAGATCAAAGTTCTTGTCAGGCGTGCGCGGAATGGGAGCCGAAGCTGGTAGTTACGTAGACTCAGGATTTGCGTCCATCAACGTAAGCCTGGGATTCCTTTGTTCTTCATAGACCTCTGTAAACACAGCCTCTTTGCTCCTCCAGCATGTAGCGTTCCCGTTTGATTCATATCCACAACATATTGTTTCATCTTGGATGTCTTTTCCCCGCCTGAACTAAAAGGGCTTAGCTTGTCCTGGATAATCAAATCCTTATCTTTAAAGAGAAAACGTCTTAAAGGAAATGGTGCAAAGGACGAGCAAGGAAGCTAAGATTTATTTCCCTTGCCTCTACAATATTTGGCTTAGCATGCGTACCTGTTTTAGTCGCTTCCAGTGCTGTTTATTATAAATGTCAATTTTTCTATCTCTCTGATTTAGATGGGAAAATAGTTAGAAAGGCAGTGCCAGCATCACAGCAAGTTTACTTTCTCTTTTTCTCCAACTCCAGGCCTCATTATTTTTTCTCTTTTCTCTCAGTACACAGCAGCCATTCTGTTCCAACCTGCTGTCCGCATGACAGCGCATGGGAGAGAAGATGGAAAAGCTCTTCGCCCAGAGTCCTGTATTTGAAAGCCTTTTTTTCTTTTAGAAGAGAGAGCGGCAACCCAAAATGTCTTTCTGCAAGGATAGAAAACCAGGCAGAAGGATAAGAAGAAAAGTCTGGAAACGCTAATATAAAACACCTTTCCTCGAGGCGACTCTACTTTCTTTCAAGGTGCATAGAAAAAAGGAGGCCAACACATTAATTCTACTCTGCCAGGCGCGGGGAATCCAAGCCTACTGTGTGGGATGGAGAAAATAAGGAGAGAAAAAAAGAGAGAGAACACAGCCTGCCTGACTAAATGATGGTGTTAGGATTATTGGGGACCACCAGTTCAGTGAAGCAGAAAATGGGAATATGCTTGCGAGGGCACACCGGTTTACTTGAGCAGGAACCGCAGGCTCCCTTGGAGACAGACGGGGCAACCTCAGCAAAACATTCAGCCGAGTACAAACTGTGCCGCGCTGCACCGAAGGCTCTAATTGTAACTAATTGGAATCCACCGCCAGCCTAACTGCATTTCAGCACCTTATTCAACCCCCGGATTCAAAACAATTTGAAAGGGTGAAAATTAATCACAGTCATTATAGGGCAGTAATGAATTTTTAGCTCTTGCATTGGATTCATTCTAGCATCACAGGCCTGCTTCTTTATTCTTACCCAGCACAAATGATCTTTTCTTAGATGTATTAGTTGGAAGATATTAGCCTTCGTTAAACAGCCAACCAACAAAACAAACGAGGACACTTTCATTAATCTATTTATTCAGTTATTCTTTGACTTTCTACCAAAGTCTTATTTATTCGAGAAAAACGTTTTGTCTTTTTGGTAACAAATTAGAAGGTCTATGATTGTTTTTAAGGGGGATAAAAAACAAAATAAGAAAGAGAATTGCCGATAATCTTTAGGGATTGAGTAAAAATGGTCGAAGTGTGGTAGGTAGTAAACTCTTAATATTATACCCCTATGTTTTACAGTAACTCTATAAGATTGGTACAATTATTGTGCCATACAGTAGATAACTAAAGGTGCCCAAGGAATTTAAGATGGTGTACACCAATAAACAAACACAATATGTTATTGGAATAATATATTTTACAGCCACAATAGAAGTGGGAAAAGCAGCTTTATTCATCCTGTTCACATAATATGTTGTTGCGTTTCAACCAAGAGATGTTACTGTCTATTTTCATGACACATTTGTATTTATTTTGTTCAAAAACCATCCTCCTCAAATAGAAAAAAAAGAAAAGGTCTCCTGAACTGTGAATTGTTCTTGTTTAGAACTCATTTTCATACTATATTTGTTCTCTTATACCGTACATCTGAAATGATGAAAAACAAAATGGGCCTTTTTTAGTTTGATTTAAGACTAAATAATAAAGAAATCAATAGATAAAAAAAAAAAACTGTAAATGGATGACACAATGAAAAAACATTTTTGATACATAGTCACCGATCACTGAACATTGAAAATAGTGCTAGCACATTCTGTATTAATTACTTTTTTGCATATACAAAAATCACTTTAGAACCTGCAGCTCTATGCACAGGAGTTGGAGTGTGGTGGCTGCTGGCACCAAACAGCACCCAAAGTGATTTGTGTTGCATTGTGGATGCAGAGGATGAAGGTGATCCTCAGCTGCCTCAGTCGCCCATATAGACGATAAGAGGTGTAGTCTGGGATACAGATGTGTGAGCCCTCATCTTCCTCTCTGCTGATGCCTTCAGGCTCCCCTGGCTGGTCCAAGCAGCAGAACAGGAGCCAACTTTTTATTTGTGTCTCTTCCTGTCTGCTTTCGAATCCCTTCTGACTCAAACCCCTGAGTGCTGTGGTCCCAACTACTTCAAAGAGCTACTGATTCTCACATGAAGCAGACACGTAGTCTGTATGGTAGAAAAAGAAAAACTGGGCCTGCTCAAGATGATAGCTCATGGTCATTTTCCTCTGCATAACCCCATTGGGCAAAGGCGGAAGTTAGTTTGGACTAGAGATGGTTGTACCAACATGTTTACATGTATATGCCTTAAATATTCTGAATAACAGAAGATGGTTTCATTACATATATAATCAGCTTTTCAGCTAGAGGTTGCCAAGTTTACCGAAATTGTGTCAGGACCTCGACACAAACTGATGAACCCAAATGCACGACCCAGAGACAAAGTCTTGAATGTAACAAAATGTAATTTTAATTCCAAAGATCAGGTAATCCGTCTTAACAAAGTAGGTACTGGAATAAACAAAAAGCGCTCACAAGGAGGAAAAAACGAAGGATATCAAAATAACAAAACCTGACATGAGTGAAAGCGATCCTTTCTGAGCTGAGGCTTGGCACGACCATTCGGGGAAACAAACAAGACAAACTGACACAGGACAGGGGAGAGACAGGACTATTTAAACATGAGGTGAGTGGGAACAGGTGGAAACATTCAGGGGCGGGGCAGACGCTGATGATGGCGGGAAAAACACACAAGGGGAGGAAGAAACAGGGAAATGAAAGACAAGAGGTAAGTACAAAATAAAACAGGAAATGGAAAACGAGACATGAGAATAAACACAGAGACTGACTACATTAGATTACATGTCACTTGTTAGACACTTTTATCCAAAGCGTCATACATAGGGATGGGTACCGAGCCCCGGTATTAAACAGGCCCCGGGGCTGAATTATTAAAGACCGTGGTACCGTTAAGCTCCGACGTTATCGGTGTTTTTATCGGTACTGAAGACATCTAAAATATATATGTCGTATGTATTATTGCAGTTGTAGTGTCGCCAACTCCGTTTCTAATACGCAGAAAGACTGCAAAATAGTATTTTCGATCTTTCCAATTCAGACGAGATCTCTCTCCCCCCTTCTGTGTGCGAGGGGGCGGGGCAGTTTACACACACGTAGCTGCTACATGCAGCAACGAACACACACACACGGAGGAGATGGCGGAGAGAGCGCGTTCCGAGCTGTGGTTAAACTTTACCCGTCTCGATGCTCGTTACCAAAAGTGCAATAAGAGTTTAGCATGTAAGGGCGGTAACACGAGCAATTTGTCTAAACATTTAACAAAAGTGCTCCACGTTCAGACGGAGGAATGCACCGGGTTCGACTGTCTTTCTAGTAGCTCTGTAGCCCCGTCCACGAGTAACGTTTCCACGTCAGGTGTTATGTATGCTAGCAGCAACACACAGAGTTAACTCAATTATACAAACATGGGTTAATGATTAGAGGTAACTTTTTTCTCTCCAAAAGAACCGATAAGAGTACCGTTAAAAGACCGGACCGATAAGCGGTATCGATAAAAGTAGTAGTACCGTTAAAACCTTAACGATACCCATCCCTAGTCATACATACTCAATACTGTGGGCAATCCCCACAGGAGCAATTTGGGGTGAAGTGTCTTGCCCAGGGACACAACAACATGCAGACTGCAGTGGGGTTTGAACCTGTGACCCCCTGATCCCAACACCAAGGCTCTATCTACTGCGCCACACGCCTCCGACTAGAGATGAAGGACCTAAATAAACAGACTGAAAATGACAGACATAATACATAAACATAACTAACACATTTGACGAGACACAACACATTGGCAAAATTGACATTGTGTAAAAACCACAAACTTAACATGGTCTTCTCAGATATGATATTTGATATTGACCAAACATAACAAAAATTCCTTTAATAGAAAGTGTCTTCATGATACATGATTGCTTTGATCTGCCCTTTATCTTGAAAAATACTCAAAATCACAAGCCCAATTGAGTCATTAATGATCTCTCCACATCCCATAATTATTTTCCATCAAAGCACATATTGCCTTTATCTGTTTAATGAGTCAAAAACATATAGAAACATCTGCGTATAAAGAATGGCTAACGTACGGAAGCCCTGAAATGCAAGGAAGGAAAACACAATCTGTGGATTCACATTTGATCTAAATATTATTTCCCCTTTGTACATCACTTAACAGTTCAATAAAGAACTTGCCAGGATAATTTGTGAGGGTTTAATAATGTTTTTCATCCATGTTAACAGGTGTTAGCAAGTAATGGTTCATTACTGTCATGTCTTCCCTGGCTATAAATGTAATTTAAATCATAGCAATATGTGAACAATATGTTTACTCAGCTGGAAGAAAAAATGAATAATTATTGGGGTAGTAATGCATTAAAGCATCACAACAAGAGAAAGAAGAGTACTCGCCCGCTTTCACACAATTTATCAATATTATCCTGGCAAACCCTTTTTCCATCTGCTCTTAAGCCATACACACAGGAAAGAAAACTATAAAGGTCTAAAATCCAGTGTCATACTAACCCTGTTAGCATGTGTTAGGTTATGGTAACATGATCTCATATGATTCATGTGTGAGCCAATATCATCATCACACCAGCAGGAGGGCTATTTGATTATACTGAAAACCAGATTCGTACCTTCAGGCACTGAGGCACACATTCAATTGCCGGTCTCTGGGCTCTGACCCCAGATCAGCTTTAATAAGAGGCAATGTGTGAATTTTAAAGCACAGAGGCTCAGGTGAGCTGATCGTGGACCAGTGCCCGCGGCAGTGGCTCAGTAATGAGGCGCGGAGGGAGGCGAGTGATGAGGGTATGGCGAAGGGCCCCGCTGAGGTTACGGAAGCAGAGAAACGGCTGGTAATCAAGAAGTCCAGCCAGAGGCGGTGTCATGCTCACTGGAGTGCTCAATCTCGGTGTGTTATCTTCTCATAACGCTGCTCCACTTCTCCACTCAGACACTCAGCACTCTGCAACACACAGGGGAGGATGTAAAGTCTGGAAAAAAGGCATTGGCAGGAATATCCTTGACTTTACAACGATAATTAAGATAATTACTATTAATACAATCTGATATAAACTGACAAATGTGAATAATACAGAGAAAAAAAACGTGTTTGCTATCAAAACTAAAAGATTCTGAAGCTGCTTCAATCAATATGTATTTATTATATTTAATATAATGTTAAACAGTAGAAAAATTGAAGGGTTATGTGAACCTATTTGCCTAAACGGATGAGCTCACAGATAATACTAGTCCCACTCTGCAGGTTTGCATTTCGATTTGGTCTTCAGTTTTCACATTTCACAAAAACAATCAAATAGAAAAGCTCTATTAAAACACTTTAGTCTGCAAAGCAGTAACGTTTTAAAACTCTGCAATAGAATGGTCCACCATTGCCTACATTGTTATTTTAAAGTCATATCTTCAAACGCTTCATATCCCAATAATATGTATAGCGTTAAAAATGTATAGCAAAAAGGTAATCTGAGTCAATAATCGGTTATCATTAACATACATTTTAAATTTTGTGTGATAATCTCCAAAAAAATCTGACATTGACTTTCAATGTAAACTAACAATTATATTGTTTTGCGGTTTTACGTATACGTATATCGACACCACAGTTGTAAAACGGGATGGCACTAAGGACAAAAGCATTAAACAAGATACATGATTTGCTCTTTGCTCACTGCACGCTAGGCACAGAGCCATGTAGTGATAACAGCCAAGTTCTGTGTCTATGGTGGCCTACCCTGCTAGCTTGCGCCGTTTAACACAAGCTGTCATTTGATTGGCTGCGCAAAAGGTCAGCGGTAATCGTGGTCAAAGTTGAAATTATTTGAACTTTGAGTACAGTACTCGTCGACAATTTGGGGCGGTGCAAGTCGCCAAGGGTAGCGCTTCCTCTAAGTCGGGGGATACCACATCTCGTGTGAAGGCAACTTCAGATTTGCGCTGTAAAAATGCTATTGCTACTATCAGTTTCTAAATAGGATCATGCAAACAATGATCTCCAGGGCCAGGTCCATTTGTAAAGGGTTTAAAACCAGACAGACTGAGTTTGCAACTACTTACTGAACCAAAGAAAAAATATTTCACAGCTAAAGATAAAGATATTAACAAATGGAGTAACCAAAGGAATATTGGACGCTCAGCAAGTGGACAGAAACAAGACTTTAAATAGTTCCTAATGTTGCCTTGTCAGCTGTTACAAATAACTAGCTCTGTGATAACGGTTTTGAGAATGTAGCTTTATAAGTCATCTTTGTTGTGTATTTGAAAAACTTGGTGCTCTTTCCTTGGTGGCCAAAAATATATATAAAAAGATAAGACAAAAGTTTCCTAAGTTTTATAAGATGTGAAGGTAGTTTTTAAAGAGATGCCTGTCGTCAAGCATTACCAGCCTACACACAAAGCTAGTGTGAAGTTAAAAGTGCTTTTCATGCTGTGTATGCTTACTGCATGTGTAGACTACTTTAATGACAATGTGTATTGTTATCTTAAAGTGTATGTGCCGTTTTTCTAAGTCAGTATGTCGACTGTCTGAAATGAAAAATCTCCACATAGGAAAAGACATGTCTTTGTACTCACGGAGAACTACAATGGTCTGTCCATCCTTTTAAACCACAATCAGTTTGCAAATGAAAAAGCCTGGAAGCTAATCAATTCAAAATGTATTTCGGTGTTATTTTTATTCAGTCACGTATTCTTGATCTTGACTTCAAACCAGCTCATTTCTCTGCAGGGAGCATACAATGACTTATTCGGGCCAGGAAACCAGACGTGATTAAGCAGTTTCAATGGTATGCACGAAGACTTTAAAAAAACAAGATCAATCAATATCCACCCCTTAAAGTTAACTCACAAAATTGACTCTAATCGAAAATGTCATTCACCCTAAGACACTAAGTAACCATCTCTGTTGCTCATCAGTGCTTGAATGCCAATGACCCCACATCGCTGACTTCAAACAAACTGGAAGATAAACCTGTTAAAGCTAAAGACTGTCTTTGTGTGTCCTTAGAATGCCTCATGCTCCACATTGCTTTGACCTAATTTCCTTTTTTCACATTGTCAATAGCTAAAATGTGCTGCAGCAACAAAATGAATAGAGTTTCTTTAATGACTTCTTGGTGAAAAAAGAGTAAAAGTGTTCCACTTACTGGAAAGAATCTATGCAAATGAGGAGAGGGAAAAGTAAAAGCACAGTGAAACCGTGTTCATGAATAGTTTCACTGGCAAGTCCACATTAGTGCTTAAAAAATGTAGTGGTTGGGAGAGGTATCCTGATTTTACACAATACTACACAGTGCTGTTTCTTAAAGCTTGAGGAAAGTGATTAACAGATGAAGGGACGGACTGGCCATTGGGAATACCGGGAGTTTTCCCGGTGGGCCGGTACCGAAGTGGGCCGGTCGGACAATTCACTAGCACCCCCCACCCCGTTGACAATTGACTAGCGATACCGAGTTTCCCGGGCTGATTTTTAGTCCCAGTCTGCCCCTGTTTCACCCTAACCAACACACTCTCACTCCCTAAATGTCCAGGAGCGACGCTTGGTCAGGGTCCCACGACCTTAAACGAGTGGAGATTTTTTACTCTTTTTTCACCAATAAGTCATTAAAGAAACTCTATTCATTTTGTTGCTGCAGCACATTTTAGCTATTGACAATGTGAAAAAAGGAAATTAGGTCAAAGCAATGTGGAGCATGAGGCGTTTTAAGGACACACAAAGACAGTCTTTAGCTTTAACAGGTTTATCTTCCTGACCAAGCGTCGCTCCTGGACGTTTAGGGAGTGAGGGTGTGTTGCCCTAACTTATTGTTCCCATTCGCATCATAGACAAGCTAACAAGTTCATTTTCCAGTAATATTAGCCCATCTGGAATACTAAGGGAGAACAAGATAAGACAACTCTAAGGTCTTAGCAACAATAACAGGTAATGACTATGACCAAAGACCATAACTGGATTTCTAGGTATCCAGGGTGCCTGCAGGAATGAGTCCTTTAAACCCAAAATGACTAAGCAACTTATATGATTCTGTTTTCTTCAAGTTTGTATTTTGTTGGTCGAACACACTTATTGTAAATCGCTTTGGATAAAAGCGTCAGCTAAATGCAATGTAATGTAATGCAATGCCCCCTCATCTTGATGAACCTTTTTTAACATTATATCTGTGGTTAGCACAAGCAGATTTCAACGTTTTGTTCTACGACAGAATATACTGTAGTAATTGCCCTACTCGTGAATGTCCAAAGCTTCTATGTGTCACAAAAACGTCGGTTGCTAAGAAGTGACCAAATACATGACTAAACATAATCACATGGACACGAGTCGACCTTAATCTAGCAGCGCTGATCCACAGCTCTGCGACCATGATGTTGTTTCTTTATAACCTAACATTAGCTTTTTATTCCTGGCAATTGTATTTACCCTTCAAAAATTGAAAAGTGTTGTTATTATGAGGAGATTATATTGCTGAATAAAACCTGATAGGTATCATGAATGTGTGTTTTCAAAAACATTTATTTTTCCGCAATATACCAAATTCCAATTTTTGTCAAGAAACCCTTTGCAATGCTAACATCCGGGTCAAAAAATAAGTCATCACTGCACGACTCCATGTCAACATAACAATGTGTGTTCCGTCTTACATGCAGATGAAAGGGGTTGCCGTCACGCATTAGCGTCATTGGTTTCACATTGTTCCAGGGATCAAAAGGTGTTGGAACACAGAACAAAGCAGTCTAGATTTTTCAGCTCAACTTCATCTACTTTCTACAAGGAGAATGGAACAACTCTGAAAAGGTGAGACTCAAGGAATACTTGAAACATACAAATCAACTTTATTGTTAGACAACAGCAGTCAGGTTTGCGTCGTGCATTAGGGTCAGGGTCAGGGGCAACAATACAATGATAAATGCAACTTAACGCCAACAAAAGAAAGTCAAGTAAAAGAGTGCTATTCAGTTAGGGTTAGGATTTTTCACGACGAAGAAATTGCATTCAAAATTGTATTTGACTGTAAGAATAAACACAATGTGTGATAAAGTTAGCAGAACAACAATTAATCATATATTCTTTTGATGACATATAATTTATTTTTATTTTTGGGGTTCTATTGCCTTAAAATGAAGCTTAAAAATGCAATTAACAAAGACTCAGTTGTATCCAGTAGCACCTTAAACAGACAAACACATGGAAGCCTTTATTCTTCTTTCCTTTTGTGGTTCCTGTCTGACTGTTCAGGAGTTAATGCATTGTTTCCTCTAATCCCCATAAGTGTGTTATGAAATACAGCTTGAGCCTCCTTCCTTTCAGGTGTCCTGCACAATGAGCCAAAAACATACATCAAGTCCACCATTTCCTTTTCTCAAATTTCTCCAAATGACTGATATGTCTTGGGAAGCAGATATGAGGTTGTGGCCAAAAAACTGAATGGCTTCCCAGCAGTGAGGCCTATACATCATAGTAAATAATTCACAGAGGCAAAGCTAGCTTCCTGGGGCCAGTACACACCCAGGCCAACATGTGCTCCATCTTGCTCACTGCAAATTCCCTAAAGGCACAACATTGACCCGGGGCAGCCAACTTGGGGACATGTTCCAACAGGAGAACATTACTTCTCATCCTACAAATGTAGTTTTTATTAGGTGCCAAGTGTGACAGCAAAATTGGATTTTGTACTTCCCTTGTTCTTTATCTAGTGTAAATTCCAAAGTGTCAGTTTGTGGGGAAGTTTGGATAACTTTACTCTACAGGTCAAAATGAATCTTCCACTTATTGCATACTATCTACATTGGCTTGGATGGAGTCGTTGGCAACAAATATACTGAAAGTGAGTGAGGGGAATAAATGTCACACTACCTACAGTCCATATTTTCTATGCCATATCTGTGATATCACATATATTGCACACACTGGCTCAAGGCTAAATTAACCTGTTACCTGTACTATGGCCTATATAAGGTGGCCCAAAGGGCGAAAACACAACAATATTGGACAAAAAACATCGATACAATTTGAGGAATCATGTCAACTTAAAACACACTAATGCAATTGCCCTTGTAGCACATGCTATTTAAACCCAACATCCCATGTTCAGTTCCAACCTCGGGGCGTTTATTGCCATGCTATTTCTCTGATGGACCATTATTAATATTCTGAAACACCAAAAGTCAAAAGTACGTCCCTTTGAGCTACAGTCCATGAGTCAGACAGACAGTTATCCTGACAACAAATGTTCATGTTGTAAAAGTAAGTACTGCCAGACTCAATTAAAAAAAATCCTTTGACCTTAATACAAATCAGGGTAACACTTTATATTAAGGTACACAAATTAACCATCAACTAGCTGTTAATTAACATGAATATTAGCAGTATATTGGCTCTTTATTAGTCATTATAAAACACTTATTAATGCCATATTCTACAAGTAATAAGCCATTAGTTGAGAGTTTTTCCTCACTAACCCTCTAATTAATGCTTATTTATATAGCACCTTTCAACACAAGGCAATTCAAGGTGCTTTACAAAAATGAAAGACATTCAAAACAGTAAAAGATAATAAAAGAAACATTAAAAGAAAAAATACATGAATAAAAAGTACATGAATAAAAAAGTACATTACAAAAGTAAGTTACAGTGCAGTTTAAGATATGAATAGTTCACACAGAAGTTCCACTTTACTGATGAACACAACGGCTCAGTTTCAATTAAAAGCAGCGACAAAAAGAAAAGTATTCTGCCTGGATTTAAAAGTAGTCAGAGTTGCAGTGGACCTGCAGGTTTCTGGGAGTTTGTTCCAGATATTTGGAGCATAATAACTAAACGCTGCTTTACCATGTTTAGTTCTGACTCTGGGGACAGAAAGCTGACCAGTCCCTGAAGACCTGAGAGTTCTGGATGGTTCATAATTTAGCAGAAGATCAGAAATGTATTTTGGGCCTAAACCATTCAAAGCTTTATAAACCAGCAGCAGTATTTTAAAATCTATTCTTTGACACACAGGAAGCCAGTGTAAAGACTTCAGAACAGGAGTGATGTGATCCACTTTCTTAGTGTTAGTGAGGACTCGAGCAGCAGCGTTCTGAATTAGCTGCAGCTTTCTGATAGATTTTTTAGTGAGACCTGTGAAGATACCATTACAGTAGTCCAGTCTACTAAAGATAAAAGCATGGACAAGTTTTTCCAAATCCTGCTGTGATATTAGTCTTTTAATCCTAGATATGTTCTTTAGGTGATTTAGTAATTGTTTTAATGTGACTGTTGAAACTCAGGTCAGAGTCCATGACTACACCTAGATTTCTGGCTTTACCTGTTGTTTTGAACATTGCAGACTGAAGCTCAGCGCTAACTTTTATACGTTCTGCCTTGGCTCCAAAAACCATTACCTCAGTTTTGTCTTTGTTTAATTGGAGAAAGTTCTGACACATCCACTCATTGATTTGTTCAATGCACTTACTCAGTGTTTTAACTGGAGAATAGTCTCCTGGTGAAATGGTTATGTAAATGTGTGTGTCATCCGCATAGCTATGGTAACTTATTTCGTTGTTTTTCATTATCTGAGCCAGTGGTAGCATGTAGATGTTAAAGAGAAGAGGCCCCAAGATGGAGCCTTGAGGAAATGTCATATTTGTCAACTCAGATGTTTCTGTCCTTTAAGTAGGATTCAAACCAATTTAGAACCGTTTCCGAAAGTCCCACCCAGTTTTTGCAAGTAAGGAAGTTGTTGTATATGAGTTTTGGTCTTAATATGCTCTGCTCAATATGGGCCAAATAAGGCAGTAGTACCACAAGAATAGTTATTCTCCCATAATAACACTATATGATCTCTTCTTATGTAACAAGACATGAAACTATAAGTGTTAAGTGTGTCTAAATAACTCAAATTAGGTATTTATATCTTAGAACATGTTCCCTATTTTAAAGTGAAGTCTTGTTCATAACCAATAAGCTAGTAGTTTGACTCGAATTGACCTGAACAGGTTCCGTATTCTAAAGTTGCCTCCTCTTCACACTTTGGAAATACATTCTAGCACAAAACTACTGAAATGAACCTCAACAGAACAAAGTAGGCACACGTTGAAATATCTGTTTTATTAATGAACCACTAAAGAGAGGTTCAGACACATACCAAAACATGTCAAGTTTCTCCAAGGCTGAGAACACACCTTTAATAGGTTGTATGTATTTGTGATCAGCTTGTATGTACTTACACAATAGGTGTACTGTTCTCTCTATGTGTTGTACTGTCTCAGTGTGAACATAGATTAAACAGCCAGCCAAACTATTTTGAGAGCCAGGGAATGAGCAGCCATGCTCCTTTATTGACTTATTTGCAGTCCACTGACATTCAAACGGAGTGAAACTATAAAAAAAGAAGTTAAGGCACTTAATGATCTCATACATGCAAGTGTAACATACACAGATGAACACATAGGACCGCTTAGTGTAAACAAGGTAAATATAGCTAATGCTAGCTGTGCAATAAGCATGTATAAAGGCTAGTATGGCTAACGCTAGCATGTATGCTAACGCTACCGTGTATGCTAACGCTAGCGTGAATACTAGCGCGAATGCTAACGCATTTTCTCATTGTGTTTAAACCGTTTAAACATCTCCAAATGTCACCACATAAACATAATACATGTTACTAATCCTTACCATGTAAGTGTAAGGCTTACACTTACAGTCATTGCTTTCTGACGGGCTTGACCCTTTTACTCTTCAGGTTGCATAGTGAAAATCAGTAGCAGTCTACTCATGGATGTCTACTGCCAAGTTAAAGGAGACCTATCATGCTATATTTGAATAATATATTGTAGGGCCATACCTATATAAGGTATATTTATACGTTTTCTTTTTCAAAATACCAAACAGATCATGCATTTTAGCCATGCCTCATTTCGCTCTATTTTGCTCTCTGACCACGCCCCCCTGCAAAGGAGGGGGCCGAGTTATGAGCGTCATGTTACCATGCTGTTACCATGCTGTTACCATGCCACGCCAACCTCTCATTCCCCTGATTGGTGGAGAGTTGGCCATATAGGCGGAGCTCCTCGTCACTGACATCACACTATTTTCAAATCTGTATCAGTCTGTATCAGATCCGTTGTAGCCCCGTTTTTAGAGATTTTGGGTATGGAGGAAAAGAGAGAGGGTTGTGTTTTCTGACACTTGGTGAGTTCCCTGACACACCGGCAGGGCCGCCCCTCCCTACAGGCCAATCACGCAGGCTGCATGGGGCCCCACTTTGCGCAGGGGGCCCCGCCCAGAGGGCCTCAGCTGCTGTGCGCAGTTCTCCGTGCACCCCCCGCTGACACGCGAGAGTGAGAATTGACAAGGGGATCACGTCTGTAACCCGACACCGTTGCAATGAATCGACATCTGACCAATCACGGCTTTGATACGGCCACTAGTGCAGGTGAAGAGATGTCGGTGAAAAGACAGTTTCAGTAAGCAAGCAAGAGGGAAAAAAAACAAAACATGAAGAAACTAGAGCATTACTCGAAGGTGGGTTATTGTATGAGTTAAATGTACAACTTGCGAATGTTGTATAAGTCAAATTGCCAATTGCCATATTAAAACATCAGCTGCAATTCACGACATGAAGAAGGCAGTCTCTGCAGAGCATATAGGCTAATGGAGATGCAGTTATTTCCAGCATTCTTTATTTAACATTCATTCAAGTATGTTATGCCTTTGATCTGCTAATGTACAGGAGGAAGAGTGATCAACTGTCTGTCTAGTTGGCTTACATGACTGTTAAAGTTTACAGCCTAAAAAACATGGAGCATTTCCCCCCCTTTTATTCATTTTTATGTCAATTTGCAAATGTAATGGTGATGCTCAGCCTCTCCCCTTAACTCCTAACAGTCATCATCATGTCAACCACAATACAGAGAAATACTGATAGAAATGTGTGTGTAGTTGTTGATACATTGCTGACAGAGTGAACTACATTTGAACACAGATTTAAGAAATATCAGTTTTTGAGCATGTCATAAGCATGTTTTGTCTTGACTATATTACAACTATATTATAATAAAATAATATAGTATTAATATTATTGAATTGATTATGATTATTATTATTAGCAGAAGTAGTTTATTTGCATTAATTATATTTTAATCTTTTTGAGGCTAGTATTTGGCAGGAAATGCATAATAATAAACAGGAATTATATTTTCAAAGTAGCCTACTTTGTTTCCAAAAAAAAAAAAGTTCACTCCGGTCTGTTGGGGGGGGGGCCTCATCTCACAATGTCGCTTGGGGCCCCAAGTTGGCCAGGGGCTGCCCTGCACACCGGGGACACATATTCATGTATAAAATACGTACAAAGGTGCATTTTGCATGGTCCCTTTTAAATCAAGAAGCAGCTTAACATTTTGGGAACTGTGTTTAATGCATTGAGTTTGACACCCTTGGTAAAAGATAATTTTATGATTAAACTAGCTTTCATATTCTTTTTGTTTTTTTCAGTTTTATTAATGTTTTGCCAATGTCTCTCCATTCTGCTCTTCAAGGCCACCATACTTCTGGCACATACAAATGCACTTTACAAAAGTTAGGACAAAAAACAGATAGAAGTAGCAAAACTACACAGTGGGAATGGAGATAAAAGGTAGAAAAGACAAAGGAAGAGTAATTGCTCCGGGGGGTTGCCCTTTATTGGCTAGGCAGGAACTTTTCCAACCGCATTACCACGAGGAAGGAGACTCTTCAGGGGACCGTTTTAGGGACAGTTTCCTTGGCGAAGAATCATTTTTAATTCAGGTGCTCTAACTTATTTTATCAGCTCTCAGGACTGCTGCTGAGTAAACACTTTTAAAATTGAAGGTGAGAAAGCCTCTCAGCTTTTGAACATAAAAAATGCATCAGCCGTGTGAATGTAGAACAGTATATCATTCCTGAAAACACTGCAGCCTCCATTTCAGCACGCTACACTACTCACCAGTACTTGGATGCAGTAAACCATGTCCAATCTGTTTTCATAGTGTATTAAATGTATTTCTGAGAGATTGTGGATGTATACAAGAAAAACAACCATGTAGTTTGTTGTGTTAGTTACCACCTGATTCCAAATGGCTATATTTGCTTTCTGGTGCAGCAGATTTGATCCTTTTCATAGATACAAACTGCTTGACTGCTATTGATTTTTCAAATAGCAACCTGTGCTGTGGCCTTGCACCAAAGCCCACACACTGTTTGAATGATGACACCCTTAATACATCAACATGCCAAAGTCAACCGACCTGATACCAACAGCAGCGGCCTTGCTCAGCCGTGTAATAGCGCCTTTTGTGTTTTAGTCAAAACATTGCGGGCCGATTGCTGACATGTTCAGGGAGGGTGGTGTGAAACGGCCTTGTGTTCAATCACAAAGATACACGTCTTTCTTTCATAAATGCCTCCCTGGTTTGGCTGAAGTCGGGATGAGTCAATGTGTTGAGACACATCAAGCTATCACTGTCGACTGACCCAGACTCTGCTTCCATTACAAAGCCTCTCACATCTGTCACTCCGAGTCAACGTCGCAGAGTCAACCTTCGATACGTTATAAATAGTTATGATGTGGCTCGGAGCTACTTCTTTATAGGGTGTCAAAACCTGTGCTGGTTTGAAATAGGCGTAACTATTTGTTGGAATTAACTGATATTTTATCAAAAGCTACATGACAAGTCCTCATGTTTTTTCTGCAATGGTCAATTTTGATAGTTTTGATTAATTTGTTACCATAGCATGGCTTCTTTCAGAAATAAAAATACATAGTTATACGTTTTGGTGCACTGGTCTATTTGCATAATGGATTTGTATTAGGGGTGTAACGGTTCACAGAATTCACGGTTCGGTACATACCTCGGTTTGGGGGTCACGATTCGGTACGGGTTCGGGACAAGAAGAAAAAGCAAAAAAAAGTCCCAAATGCATAATTCCAGGTTTGTTGTTCTATATTTTTTAACAGTAGTACACGTTTCAGGATAAAAATAAGGAACTCTAATTTTTGAATAATTAACTGTATTACACAGTTAAAAACAAACAGTACCACACACACTCAGATGGCCATATTATCTATAATGGCTGATGTCAAACAAAAAGGTTTGATCAAGCTGTAAAACTAAAAAGAATGTCTTGAAAATATTACAAAATAAATAATAAGAAAGTGTTTCCAGGGCGCATAGCCGTTGAAATATATATGCCAATAGCTTCCTTTATTGCTTTTGGTCTCTCTGCTTTCATGTCTATTGGCTTCTTAAAATCAGCGGGGATAAGCTGTTGAACTGCTGT
The DNA here is from genome assembly GCA_943591055.1 of Gobionotothen gibberifrons. Classification (NCBI taxonomy): domain Eukaryota; kingdom Metazoa; phylum Chordata; class Actinopteri; order Perciformes; family Nototheniidae; genus Gobionotothen; species Gobionotothen gibberifrons. Next base: position 1,972,609 of record CALSBZ010000134.1, on the reverse strand, counting down.
TGTCTTTTGCCGGGCTCCGGTGATTGGCAAATCTGGGTGATGCCTTCTGATATGATTTAGCATGTTTGGCGTGTGTTACTATTAGCATACCGCACCGCTGTCGAGCAACGCCGACACACCGTCCTCGTCCGATCCACCACGTGCACTCCATCTTTATTGTAGTCCATAGGGAACCCGACATTTTCCCACACAGCTGATTTAAAAGAAGCAGGTGGGTCTTCTAGCTCCTGTGTGTTATCTGAAATCGCCATACTAACTTTTCTTCTTCTTGTATTTTGTTTGTTTTCTTGTTTAAGGGCGGTTGGCAAACAGCTTTTAGGTGCAATACCGCCCCCTGGATTATATATAATGTAATGGATACTGCCCTGAGTGACAGACTTTTTTCACACTCATAAAAAAAGTTGGGACGAATACGGATACCATTACACCCCTAATTTGTATATTTAGTCATTTTGAAATACTTAATAAATATAATTGTTGTCAATAAATGGGGAAGTTCAATGGTGACATCCGTTAATTATATTTTTTGAATTATTTTACTAGTCTTGCGAAATATCACATTTTAGATTAGATACCCTTACATATTACATCTCAACTTCAGTATCACTTAAATTCACCAGACGTCCTAATTTAATTCCATTCAATATAAAAGGTTTGTGCAAATATCATTCTTATCCTGATTTATATCCTGACATTCCTTAAAAAAACAGACAGTATTTTCAGACACAAAAACATTGAAAATTCCCTTTGTAAAATAAATATACCTGGTTATAAAGTGATCTCCTTAAATCTAATGATACTTGAACTAATCTGACCACATATTATTCCCTGACATCGACCCTAAACCTAAAGCTTCACTCTCGTCTCTTTACATCCAACTACACATCCAGCAGAGCCGAGGTCTTGCCGTCTCCTTTAGCTGGGCTTAGGCTGACTTTCAGCTGACACATCAGCATGCTGGTGATCCACGGCAGTGATAGCTTTTGGCTGTTATGACACGAGGGACCAAGATTGTTTTGTGTGCAATGGTGTGAGGGCCAGTCAGTCATCGGAGCTGGGAGGATTTATCACTGCATGCTCGGTATTGATTTATCCCTGAGCCCAGGTCTCTCCCCCTCCCGCACCCCCCCTTGTGTCTCTCCTGAGCCTGTGGCCTCAGTGTGCCTGGTTCCTCGGAGTGGTATCGGCCTGTAATCCCTCTAGCTGATATACAGTATCCCTCCCTCGTTGTAAAACATTGATTGCTCTGTAATAACAAGTGGAGATTGTGTACAGCCCCATTGTGTGTTAGGAGCGAAGACCTATGGTGTTTTTTCTTAATGGAAAAAAACGTGTACAATTTGAGAGAATTGTTGCCATCGCGTTTTTCAAGACAAGTCAGGCTTATTTGTGTAGCTTAGTGTCACAAACAATATATCAATATCTCTCCTCGGTTCCGAGGATCATCTTTTAGAAAACAGGGATAAACCTCTGGAAACGCCTCAACACACACTCAAGACAAAGAGTCAAACCTCGAGTGTAGAGGAAGTCAGACAGAAGCTTTAGATTATTTTCAGGGCTGTCCAACAATTATTTGAATTAAAAAATAACATGATATGCTGATTGATAGGCGATAAATACAAATATATGCTTGGAAAAGACCCATGAAGCTATTTAAACTAGAAAACATTACATTGTTATTGAAAATGAGTAAATAATTAAATACAAATATTAGGGGCATCGTAAACTTTAAAAATGTTTAGTTCCAATTATTATTCCAAATATATGTAATTTATCAATGTACTTAAGCCTATTAAAATAAAGGCTTTAACTTGAAAGGCCTAATTATTTCATTAAACAGACACGGCTTAACTGGATAGCATCAGTCAGTGCATACCTCAGCAAAAGTCTGCAAAATCCCTATTTCAAGAGTGATAAATAATGAACTAAAACTTAACAGATATACATTTGTGTGGATGGATAGCTTATCCCCAATGGAATACACATTGACACAGACAAGCATGAGATATTAAAGTCCAAGACAAAATGTTTAGAATAGTGGAACTAAAGAAATAAAAAACAGCTGAAACATTTTGTACTTCACTGTTGCCTGGTGACATAAGATGTGGCTGTTATGTCTTGTTGCACGTCATCATTGATGCTTTTCCTCCACATTTCCTGTCAATTTCTATCAGCATCTGTCAAATAAGAACTACCGATCTCCTCTGATGAATCACTGGCTCCCTTGGCCCATGACTTTCTATTACATTTTATAGACATCTACGTTTTGTGATATCCTGATTACAAATCGTCTAACAGATGCTTAAAAAGAAAGGACTAAAATAAATCCTACGTTAATAAAAAATATGTTTTTGTAAATGATGAAACAATGATTTAGTTTGATGGAGCGCAGGTATAAAGGCATCTCATCCTTGACTGACCTGAATGTGTCAGCTTCGGCATTGTGAACATGCTCTGGTGGGAGAATTAATTTCCATTCATTTCATTCCATATCACTTCATGCATTTCCTACCAATATGCTACATTCCCACAAACAATGCTCATTGGCGCCGTCGCTGTCTTATAATTACCAACACCTGCCATTTGATTACTTCCACCTGTTGCTCGCCTAATGAGACGCTTGTATAGTGACACCATTGATTATGATCTCAGGCTCTCAGATTAGTCTCCATTCTGCGGTGTCCTCGCTGCTTAGCTAACCTGTCTCTCCCACTAACTCTGACCCTGGAGTTAAAGCCGTCGATATTTTCATTTTTCATGTCCAATAAATGTGTCAGACATTTAGAGGCTGAAGGGCCGGCCGTCCATGACCCCTGTCTGCTGTCACCACACAGCATCTCATTTGTCCTGTCTCATCCATTCAACAGCAAGGCTGCTCTATGACATTACTTGGTTTCAAGTGAGGACGGTGTGTCTTTGAAAGAGAAAACTCTACAAAGTGTTCATCTTCTTCAATATCTGACATCAAGTGTTATTCAAATAACTTTAGTAGATAACAAAAAAAAGTTGCAGACAGCATAGCCTGCAATATTTATCTTTTTGTCACTAACTTTTATTCATTTTTCAAGCCCTCTTCACTAGATTACACAGAAATACAGAAACACAGTAGGCCTATACAATGGTAAAAACATAAAAATAAGTAAGGGCAAGGTCCGCTCTGCAAGTCTATCCTAACCCCTCGATTCCACCGGGTCCGTCTGCAGCGCGTTACGGCCGTGACGCGGCGTCCGTAAGGATAGCGGTCACTCTAGTCAATGGGTGCTATTCCACCACAC
>CALSBZ010000134.1:1936221-1955087 GCA_943591055.1 Gobionotothen gibberifrons | reverse complement strand
TAGGGTTGGGTACCGAGAACCGGTTCCGGTTCGGAACCGGTTCCAACATTTCGATTCCAACGGCATCATTTAGAAATGTGAATTTCGGTTCCGCTTTTCGATGCCTGAGGAAATGTTTCTCGCCGCTCTCCGTAGCCTACTGTATGACTGCGGCGGGCGGGAAATGTAGCGTTGTACCTACACTTCCTACAGCGTAACCTGAGACCAGGGCGCCAGATCTGTGGAGGCGCTGTGCTGACAGTTCTGGGAGGGGAACAAAATGTATTTACCGTTGGTGCTCATCCTAATTTTCGGCCTTGATGTAACAACATTCATAATTAAGTAAATGTAACACCCTTTTCATCCCGGTTACATTTTTCATTTGCCCTGTACGATGGGCGCTGTAAGTGATGAAAATGGGGGATGTTGGCTTATCTGGCACCCGCAGCTCACAGCCAAAGTGCGAGTGAGAGTGTTGTTATTAGCATCTGGTGCTAGCTGCTCTAACGGAAGAAGAAGAAGATGTTTCTACAATGATGTGGAGGGAGAGTCCTCTCCAGACAGACTAACTACAGCTCAGTGAGGTAAAGGACTCTTGAGTGTTTAGATAGTTCACTTTAGTCTAAGTTATCTCAGTGGGTCTCAAACGTTTTGATCACAATTTATGTAAACACATATTTCCAAGGCACTCCTTTATAATTATTGGGATAAAACAGGTTTGAAATCATTCCAATGTATACTATAGGACAGTAAACCAGACATATCGTTTTAAACTGGAGAGATAAAAAAAGATGCATACCTAAAATAGTAAAATAAGATATGAATGAACAACAAAAATATAATACGTTACATGTATTTGTTATTGGCTATGGTAGGTTATTGGTTATGTTCACATACTTATTTAATTATTCAAATGTAAACCGATCTTTTTCTTATGGGTGTTTAGAGTTGTACCCCCTAGATCTAGTATCTAGTAATTCTGCTTAAAGTGCACCAGATTGAAGCATTTTACTTTAAAATGTTCAAACATTTCTTCCCGGTATGCCTGAGAGGCAGATATGCTTGTTTTTCTCAACAAGAACTGTTTTTAAATGGGGGGGGGTTTCCTTTAAAAGTTGGACTGTTGCACTGTTGTAGCTTCAGTGGTTCTCAGGTTACAGTTACATAGCAGTGAATATAAACAGACTGATTAATGTGAATATTACTGTAAACTAACCTGTGTAAAAGTTTCTCGAATAAATGTAATTTTTTTGGTGGAAGAAGCATGTATCATTTTTTTACCCTGCCCCTCAAAGAATCGGAATTGAGAACCGTTAAGAACCGGAATCGAAAAGTAGAATCGGAATCGGAATCGGAATCGTGGAAATTCAAACGATACCCAACCCTACTTACCAGTGGGGGGATAGGGTCGACGAGTGAGTGGAAGGATCCCCAAACAAACCAAACTTAAATCACCCCAGTCATACGTGCAGGAAATCAAATCCCGGGGGAGCACATCACACACAAAAGGAGAGAGGAAAACCACCACCACCTTGGACACCAGCACCACCAACTTCAGCTCTCAGTAACTAAGTAGGGAAACAAAGGGGGAAACGCAGTTAATGGGGGCTAAATACGTAAATCAAAGTAATAAACAAACACAATATCAAATAGGTTCTCATAAGCAGATGATAACTTGTGTAAACATTTAAGAATAAAACAAATCACAAGAGAAAAGGTTCAGTTAAACAAAATAAACAATTAACTAGAACAAAATAAACTAATTTCAATCAAGTTGGCCAAAGTAATGACAAGTTATAGAGGGAGTTAGCCCCAGAGTTCAGTGACTTCCACACTTCGAGTGTCGGCCCAAGCAAGGCAGCAGGGGAGCGAGTCTCCGCGGACGCAAAGCTGGCCAGAAGCAGCAATCAGAAGCAATAATGTGGTAGAGGTAGCCCAAACATCTAGGCAGGACCAACAGCAGTTGTGATGTGACTGCCGATAAACATACTTTCTCCGGGGAAGCAAAACAGCAGATGTCCCTCAACCATTGGATTTGCCCTAGGTTTATGAATAAATACACATACAGCATTAATATCAATAAAAGTAATGAGGTGGATTGACTAAATAGATCGCCGTACAGCGCACATACCGATCAGGCTTTCCTATCGATAACGCAGAGAGGGGAGAGCTTCATGCTTTTTATGGCTGCGTTGACAGGCTGCACCCGGAGGATCCTCCACTAGGTGAGGCAAAGCAGGGCTAAGTATCAATACGCTGGTAAATTGCAGAACCTTTCCTGAAGCGAGCAATGCTACTGCAACATACCTGCACCGGTGGCGGAAGCGAACACGGCAAACACGCAAGTGGGGCGGGTCTGTGTACCAACCATAGACTGTATATATAGGTACCAACAAACAAGAGACAGCCAGCTAGAAACCTCTGCCCTTTTATGGGGTGTCCCCTGGTGGTGATATGCTCACAAGAGCCAAACGAGGAGTATAGAGAGGCGAAGTCCCTCCCCTTCCGAGGGAGCTCATGGGACCCCGGAAGCGGAAAAATATACATTGAAGTCAATGGAGAGAGAAACGTTATCTTTTGATCCCATTTTAATTGTGCCACGAATTACACATATGATGTTTGTCAATTTAAAAGCTAGGTAGCTAACTTGATCCAGCCACTCCTGTTCCTTTCATCAGACGGCAAGTGAAAGAACGAGCAAGACCCATTGCTGGTATGATAACAACCTGGTACTAAGCACACAGGCATCTTGTTAAAGTTATCTTATCTTAGCCAGCGCCATATAGATAGATGATATCTATATCGCGCTGATCTTAGTTATCTCTTAGTGGAGGAAAACAATGGTGACATCACTTACGCGACTCTGGGATTTGTAGTCTTTCTAGTTGCGTATATTTCAACAGTTTTACGACAAACTGTGACTTTTTTTACATGGAAAGGATTGTTTAAGATTGACAAACATCATATGTGTAATTCATGGCACAATTCAAACGGGATCAAAAGATAACGTTTCTCTCTCCATTGACTTCAATGTATATTTTTCCGCTTCCGGGGTCCCATGAGCTCCCTCGGAAGGGGAGGGACTTCGCCTCTCTATATGCTTTACAAGGGATTAGGACTCTCATCCTGCTACACTTTCAAAGTGCACCAGATTGATGCATTTAACTTCAATATTTAAAAAAAATCTTCCCGGGGGAGCATGGGGGAGTAGTCCCAGTCCACCCCTGGGTCCACCCCCACCTAAAACATGTTCACATGGATAGGATACTAAATACATTTGCACGCTTTTTATATGGTGGCCTATGTCCATAAGTTTCTGTTTTGGTGGTCGTGCCACAACCGTGCATGTATGCACAAGTCATAGGTGCGCTATAAAATATCACTACACCCCTGCAATGTGTGTGAAAGACAATAGACTTTACAGCATGTTTTTTTTTAATTGAAGTTGCGTTTGTGTGTTGGTTGTTGACGGCAGTGTGTGCCCCCCCGTGGTAAATGATTGCCCCCCATTTGATTTGTTCTAGAGCCGACCCAGACTGTTTGGTTCATCCTCACAGTTCTCATAGTGTCGTTTGAGCTTTAGGATGGAGCAGTTTTAGGTGAAAACCCCTCTCTACCTTCTCAACACTAAATGTAAAACAGACAACTGGCGGGTCCATATAGTGGAGCATTAAGCAGCTAAAGAGCCAGATATTTCCCTCAGGGTTTGGTAAACAGAGCTGAAAGAGAGTGAATCCTGGACTGAAATGTGCCAGTTGGACAGAAACTCGACTCCAAAAGAATTCCTGAGTTTGCAGAATCTTACAGTGTTGACATTTACTTCATGGTGAGTGCGATGATTTAAATGTAACTATTAAAATGAACTTCCCTTTGAGAAGGTAAATCTGACTTTCCATAGAACGGACAGTTGAAGATGGAATTGGTCTTCTATAAAGTGACTGGGAGAAATTAGGGACGCATCTTTGAAGAAAAATAAGTCTAACATGCAGAGAAAGTGAAGATATTTGTGCATTTCAAACAGAGAGACAAAACAACTGTGGTTTGTCATCACTGTCATACATGCGACGATTCCAAATATTGAGACTTTTCATCAATTTTTCTCTGAAAAACTGGAGATGAAAGACCAGGATTTTCATCACAGGTTGTTCTGATGCATCAAAGAGGTATTTCATAGCAGGACGCCTCTCTCCCTCTCTCTTTTTCCCACTCACTCCTGTCATCACTCAGTTGGCTGGCTGTCAGCATTTTTTCCGTTTTAACTAGCCTTTCTTTTCCAGAGTTGTCATATGGGTTTTAGAACAAATGAAAGCAAAAACACTACAGGTGGAATATTCTGCACACAGTGTATAGATCTGACATGTTGACCGAGAGAAAATTAGCCGATTTGTTATTGACATGCTGGCTTGTTAAAGCCTTTTATAGTTGCGTGTGTAGCAACATTTGAAGGTCAACAAGGGCACGTTTGAAACGCAACAACAGCGCACCATTTAGAGCCTCATTATCAGCCCAAGGCCATGTTGACAGATTTTTATCATTTTCACAACCAATTCCATTTTCAGGTCCAATCAACACATACATTGTATAGCAGCCAACAACGTGGTTGTGATACTGTAATGAATTACATTAGTGTGTGTGTGTGTCTGTATGTGTAATTATCAGGACTGAAGCAGCAATATGCAAATCCAACACACACTGATTTGAAAATAAAAAGAATAAAACCCAAAAGCAATTTCACTTCTTCACTTACATCTGTGTAGGCTATGATACATTTGAAACATTTATTCATTTTAGAAAAAGATAACGGTTTGGTTTGAAGCTTAAATTATGTAGAATAAATTAAGTTAGTTCTACATGTCACTTAAGTTACATTAACACTAGAACCGCCAGAGATCTTTTTATAGCTATAACCGCCACCGGGGTCAAATTGACCCCGAATTATAATGCATTGATTTTCAAGGTAAAATGTTCTTTTATTGATAAACAAGGTATTTTGTCGGATCTGTACATCAATGCCGACCAGAGGTTGCGCTAGATTTTTTCGCTGCCCGTCATTTTGACCGACAGGATCGTAAAATACCCGTCAAAATTCAATATTACCCGTGCCTTTACACTCTGGGGGGAGCACGGAGAGAGAGAGAGAGAACTGTCACCTCGCGGGAGTGTGCACAGCGTAAAGCCAAAACTCACAGACATTTCAATGATTTGTACGGCAAAGTTGGGTTTGGAAACGGTATCATTTCCTTTTTGGCAGGCATGCATAACACCGGAGCCTCGCTGCGGGGAAACTTTGGCTCTCTATCACTCTCTCTCTCTATCTATAACTATCTATCAATATATCTATCTATCTATAACTATCTATCTCTCTATCACTCTCTCTCTCTATCTATAACTATCTATCTATCTATCTATCTATCTATCTATCTATCTCTCAATCTATAAGGAACCGCAGTAGACAAAAGGCGTTGCTATAGCAACACGTCATGTTTACATGCGAAAAGGGGTGGGGTCAATATGACCCCGCTTGGCGGAAATAGGTATACATGGGAAAAAAATTGGCGATTTCTTCAATCTGACTTCATATTGACAATTTTTAACAACATAGGGTGCTACATAACACACTTTCAGGAAAAGTCACGGACTGGGAGACTTTAATATTTTATTGAAAAAAAGTTACATACAATATAAAACAGCTCGGGGTCAAATTGACCCCGTTGGCGGTTCTAGTGTTAAGTAAGTTACGTATTAGGGTTATGGTCGAAACCTCTTATATGTGCTACCAATGGTAACTAATAATGGCCATTGAATCAGTTGAGAGCATTTAAAGTGAATTCTGGCAGACTTGCATGCAGATGTGTTTTAGTTGAGTGACAGGCCAAAGACATAACCTTGACTGTCTGGGTGACAGGGAGAGGGAGAGACTAAAAAAACAAACTGAATCTCAATAAAATGAGAAAAGCATGAGAAGGAATCCACAACAAACTGGAAAAATGCATGGGTTAAGAAAATGAATCTGCTATTTCTCTTTCTATGATTTGCTTTCAACTTTTTATGACACGCAATGTAGAGTTCTAAGTTAAACAATATGGCAATGGCATCGGTAATGGAGCTATAGTATACAGAGGGGAAAAGCTAGCCTTGCTCACCATATAGCTCAAATATAGGCCTTGAAGCGCTGTTAAATCTCAATTTGACACATTATGGCAAATATACCTCACATAAGAAGTCGAAAATAAAATGGGTGAAAACAATACTTGTCATATGAATACGCCTGGCTAGCTATTCTGTTGTTCTGCTTTCAGTTTGTTATGCTTGGCTAATGGTCTCCTGCAGCTAGCTTCATATTTACAGGAAAGATATGAGAGTGGCATCAATTTTCTCACCTAACTCTTACCAAGAAATAAAATAAATGTATTTTCCAAACTCTGATCTTAAACTACGATTGACATATTCCAATGGTATGACATCACACATAAGAATACATTTACACTAAAACGGTCCAGCAGGAGCAGCTGTGTTCAATATTACAAGTGTCCTGTCCAAACACAAGACAGAGCTCACTCCCATAAATTCCAGCAGTATCGAAACTTTAACAGTGCCACATTTTTATTTAAGATATAGCTTCATCTCGTGTTATTTTTCACAAGCCAATACAAGGTACCTGTTCAGCAACCAACCCCAGTTTCTGACACAATTACCCCCTCGGACCCCGCGCGTCTCTTCAGGATTGTATGAACCCTTCAGGCCAGACAGCATCAATAAGTGCCTGACAGGCCTACGAGGAGCCCCATTCCCAGACAGCAGTGGCAAGATAAAAGACAAATGAAGAATAATTGACTCACAGCTCTCGGCCAAAGGGATTAGTATGAACTCTTGGGATCCCTTCCACTTTCTCTCTCTCAATCTCTGTCTGTCTCGCCCTTTCCCCATCTGTTTCCCTGTCTGGTTCGCTGTTCAATTTCTCATGGCACCACAAGCACCACCCCAGAACCACACTGTCCATTAATACCCCACAGAAAAGGAAAACAAGTTATTAAAGACATCAATAAACGTCATTAAAAATCTAAAGGGAAGTGAGGGACCTCCTTTGAAATGGCAACTCAGAGTTGACCCAGTGATCAAACTTTTTCGTTCCCCTCTTGCCTTTATAGGCGTGACAAACTCCAAAAACTCAAGCAGGCCAAATAAGAAAGTAAAAAAAGGACACTTGCCACAAACAAATATAGTTCAAGGTACTCGAAGTCTGTCTTGTATACACATTGTTATGCAGAACACTGTGGTACTTTTGTCTGTTTGAAGCGGCTCATTCTTTTCCAAGTGTTTAAAGAATCCAACAGTCTCACCAGTCAGTAAGCTCAATGGTAAGTCTATTAATCGCAGATTCTGCTGTGTCATTTTAAGATGTGTTTGTTCCTGTCCTGGAAAGACTTTGTAGCAAGAGAGATCTGTGATCTGTGTTACCCTAGGCGACTGTGAAATCTTGAAAACCCTGATGAGCTAGTATTTCTTCTTGCAGAACTGTCTGCATTGAGGAAGAAGAGAAATAGAATAAACATAGGAAATGTGTTATTTTCCTGAAATTGGAACTTTTTTGCCCCTAATTTCAAGGCAAATTCACATAATACACACGTCCCTTTTGTGTACAGCACCTTTGCGCACATGTCAGTGGCTGTGTTAGCCTGTAAAAATGTGGCCCCTTGTTAAATGCATAAGGTATGTGTATATCCGGTTGGGTGGGGTTCGGGTGGTTGGTTAACTTATGTTTTCAAACATTTGAATGGAGGTGCGGATTGTCTCATAAAGTTCCAGGTGACTGTAAACTGACCCGCACATCCTGTCATCCATCTGATAATATTATAAGTTTTGTGAAATAAAACTTATAATATTATTGGTATTATATTATTGGTTTTGGCTAAACCAGAATGAATGAAATATTCAAGATAGCCTGATGGCAAATAAAGGACATTTGACACAGGACTAAGTACAGTTGTAGAGATAGCAGACAAAATTACGAGGAAAAACGTTATTATTAATAAAGAAATGACAGAAAATTGATTTAAAAAAACTATGATTTGAGAATAATAAGAAGGCAGATGCCACTAATGTCTGTATAGTAAATGCAAGGCTAAGGGCTGAAGCCAGTGTGTTGGTGGACCAAACTGTGTTTCATACTTTAGCGGGGCAGATGGTATCAGTCATTTATTGAGCTCCACCTTCCTCATCGTATGGCAACACAGTCTCACTCCCTGAACGTCCAGGAGCGACACATGGTCAGGGTCCTATGGCGTGCAGTTTTGACGCGCCGAGTCTCCTTCAGTTTCATAAACGGACGCAAAGAGCTTTCAACTGATTGCAATGTATTCCCATCGGCGGCGGTATTTGACGCTCATGGAAGCACTGCATCGGTCCATGTCGGCGGCATTTAAAGGCAATGTGAGCGTCCATTCCCATTGGATAACGGAGGATTTTACACCCGGAAGTAAGTATTCTCTTTACTGTCGATTGATTTTACAGTGATATCTGCACTACTCATCAACTCAAACACCAGATTATTCTTGTTGATTACACAACATTGATTGGTTTAAATTGTGTACAATGCTTTTGTATTTTTCCCCTTCGATTCGGAGAAACAAAAATAGTAAAAAGTGAAATAGTGCAATAAGAGTCTATATACAAGTGATTGGAATATGATATATTTGACAAATAATTTCAAATAAGTAGCAGCCAGATGAATGTTATGGATGTTGTTTCAAAGTTCAGGTGTTTTAATAGTCTTCTGGCCTGTGGGATGAAGCTGTCCCTGAGTCTGGTGGTTTTAGTCCTGATGCTGCGGTACCGCCTGCCAGACGGCAGCAGACAGAACAGTTTGTGGCTGGGGTGATGGGGGTCTTTTATAATCCTGAGGCCTTTCTTTAAGGTTAACCATGGTATTTTTACTCCACTACATTTATTTTAGTTACTTTACAGATTCTGATTAATGATGTGAAATATAAACAACCCTTAAATCAGACTTTAGTTACACCTGAGTAAAATTCAGTGAAGGTGATTGTCAAGTGCCAACAATCAGGCGAGATATGTGATAGTTGGTGCTTGAGAAGACAACAAATGTATCTGCAGATCCCTATAAAGCATATTCATTACTCGTTATTCTCTAATAGTTCATCAAAAACTGTATATAATGGCTATTTTGCACATCCCTTTCTAGATTTCAAAAGGTTTATTGACATATCATATACACAACTACGGTGTAGTTATGCAATGATGACAAACTTGGGTCATAGGTTCCTCAACAAGACATCGATCAATATGTGTGTACCTCCACTGTCATATTCTGCACATTTCTTATTCTATCTACCTACATCTTATAAGAGTATAATAACTATGTATAATATCGGTTAAAATAAGTGCTTCAACATAGTTAACTTGGCAGGAAAGTTGATTGTCAAGTCCCAAAACAAACCATGCAAATTGCCCGATCACCATTTTTTGCTCCCGATCCGATTCCGATCATTTGATTTTGACAATTTGCCAATACCGATTTTTCCCGATCCGATCTTTATGCAATGTATTAAGAGAAAAAAATGAAAAAAAGCATTCAAGTTGTCCCTTAAGGTTATTTTTTTATTTAAATTGGATATTCTATCCAACATGGATATAGCTTCTTTTTTTCACAGCAGCATTGGATCAGTTCAGTTGTGCAGCATTGGATCAAAACAAAATAAAGCTTATCAGTGCTCGTTAGCTTACTGCTACTATTAGACACTGCGCCCACTCTGTTGCCAGATTTGAGAGAAATAAGCAACCAGGTCTATGAAAACAAGCCCCAAAGAAGCAACACATACATGATGTTGTGTAATTTGAAACCAAAACTAAGGCCTCAGGATGACTTTAAGACTTGAACATGGTCATTTTTGTTTTGTAACATTGAATACAACGCTCCTGGACGTTCAGGGAGTGAGAGTGTGTTGCGTATGGCACTCTAATTCCATCCATGTATTAATGCAGTGGTCTATGGAGCCATCATTTTACCCACTCATCTCACTAGCCTAACCAATTCCTCCATCCTCCATCTAGTTCATCTAGCTAAACGCTGCCATTAACCTCGTGCTGCCCAGTGTCCTCCCATGATCTCCCCTAGCTCCCAATACTTAAGACCTTGCAAACCCAGTCCTCTCTCCTGGGTCCGTGTAGGCCATCTGTGCTCCAGACAGGATGGAAAGGTAGCGTTGAGATGCTGCCTGCATGCACCATGTCCAGGGCAACACAGATCAATGTGAGGGGTGTGGATGAGTGAGTGAGATGATCATTGATTGCCAGGAGGCAGCCCACTGCCAAGAGTAGAGAGGGAGGGAGGGGGGGGCAAGGCCTCAGGGGGCCATGATTGCCAGAGGCAGGAGATTCATGCTTGTGTGTGTAACAAATACTAGTATGAATTCTGGATATTTCTACACGTGAGACAGCTATTGCAACCTTGAATGCATTCTCATTACTGCCACACACATTCAAACATTCCTCATAACATTTTATTGTGAACAAGAAGCCCTTAAAAGGTTCACATTTTCCCTAGTGTTTCAAGGTGTATATTCATAACATAAGAATACAGTATGTCCTATAGCTCCTGTATGCTTTTTTACACTGCCATATGTCATTATTTCTCCCGCCCGCTGATTCTCAGGACCTCACTAGCACTAGAATTTGAAACTACGCAGCCGGAAAAAATCTGCCCCTTCCTTCAGACTTCCTTACAGAGCCCCTCCTTCAACACACACGAACGCGCACATGACCAATGAGGGCACGAGATAAGTTTGTGCACGAGATGGAAGGCTGACAGGCCGGCTAAAATGATTGGTCGTGCTTTTTACAGCGCCACAGCTTCCACAGATGACATTTTGTTATGTATTTATTGTCAAATCATTTAATGTATTCATTGCTATCGGGATGTTAAGAGCATTCCATGGAATATAACAAAAAGTGTTTCTGAAATAAATGACATACCCCACCTTTAAGGTTGAATATGAAAATACTAATTCATTTTTTATGTATTCTCTGAGATAACCATGAAACAGAGAATCTAGCACTACATAAGAGCTTCACATCTTTAAAGAAGTGCCGGATGCAAAGCAATATACAGAGGAAATGTTCATTTAAATTAAGTCGTCTGAATCCAATATGTCAGTCTAATTTGCTTCCTTCTTCGAAGTGCCGATTACTTTGTCAGTTCTCCCTTGATTTAGTAGTTTGAAGTGTTCACAAGATTACTTTTCCCTGTGTTCTGTATTCTGTAAGCTGCAATATTTTGATTCATTTTGTGTAATAAAAGAGATATCCAGTCATTTTTAGATACCGTCTGATGGATAAACCCCACCGGCTTGTACTGAGAGACGGCCAATTTAACATCTGATGTACAGCAGTGGTGTGTGCCTAAACTGGTCTGCTGATGGGACCGAGGGTGCATTGATAACTCCGCTCCAGCTGTTTTCAAGCCACTGCAGGCATATAAATGTTTCCCTTAATTGCCTTCAATTAAAAGTTTCTGCATTTTGTGTGGGATTCAGGCTAATCTTTAGCTTTAGTCGGTGCTAGGGTACTTCCATAGCTGATAACATATTAAAATAACCACCATAAGTAAAAGGTGAATCAACAATTGGCATCAGTTAAACACTTTCGGTGCAATTATTGGATAGTTATAATTTAACAGTATTTCTGTTCATTGTTTAATTGTTGCATTGTCTTTTTTATTATATTCTATCTTGTATTTTTGTGACACTATATATGATTAGGATCGAAAATATTGTTATGCAGGCACGAAACACATTACCAGTAGAAATACATTGCTTTTAATATCGTTCTGTGTGACACGAAACAAAGGGGATAATCGTGTTGGTGAACACGAATCAATAGATTAAATGTCGTGACTATAACACGAAATGCCATGAGACTGGGTTGTGATTGCATAGAGAATACTTTTCAAAATAAAACAGGAAACAATAACCAAGAACACGACAGTGTTAATAAGGACTTTGTAGGGTGTAGCAAGATTGTCCTTTATCAACGTGCTGTTTGGCAAGAGATTTGCTGTGTAACGGCTATCATCATCAGTTAGCTAACATTAAACAACAGTGTATTAATCCTTACTAAAGATTACTTCTTAAATAATTAAGTTCTTTGCTATACAGGAGATCCTAGAGCAACACTGTCTGTTGAGAAAGTGAAGTGGTGGACGACATGATTTGAATCTGTCATAAAAACACTGTGGAAGTATTTCCACAAATCAGGTGACTCAAAGCTGTCAGTAATAATCAGAGAATTCTGCACCCTTCTGTAAGGCATGGCTTTTAAAATAAGTCATGCAGTCCTGACCAGACAGGAAATAACACAAAATAACTGAAGACAATTCCCCATCACAAGGTGTTCCAAGATGGCACACACTTTGATATGATTGTGAATATTTGTTCTCCTTTTTATGTTGACAGAAATGTAGCTCAATTTAAATGCTAATTTGGGATATTTTGCGCAGCAATGTGCCAGCAGACTTTTTTCCAGTAAACTAATTATACAAATGAGATGCGCTCCTCATCCAGCTTTGAGTCACTGGAGAAAAGGAGGGTCAGTTTTTCTTTACAGTCATTACAGCAAGGTCCTCGGAGTGGAATGGCGTTTGTAACCTCGCCTCTAAGCCAAAGAGTATTTTCCCCCCTTTTTCCTGTCTTTGTGGACTCTTGTGGACAGACAGCCTGGATAAATGCAAAGTGAAGACTGAAAGATTTGTGCAAAATTGGATAAACGATGTTACTCCATACAGAATAATTTAAATGTACAATTCAGCTATGTTAAAATAGTAGCACCCTGCTATACTTTGACTGCAGAGAATTATCCTCCATTTGCCCTTTTTTATATTTTATTACTCTGATCAGTCATGCTGTTTATCAGCGCTGCTATCGTGAAACATTCTGAGCACATCAACCACGGAGCATGAATACTTTATAAAAGCAATAAAGCATGTGTTTATGGTCTCTGCAATTATAAAGAGTCATTCCCCCTGTGCAGTCCCTCCGTTACATTTCTTGTAATTATCACCATGTCGACAAATTTGAGCTTTATTATAGATGAAGAGTGATCATCAGCTGTGCCATTTTATTGAATTCTTAAATGTTGCCAAGCCTAGTGTCATGCGGCGGGAAGAAGAGATGAAAAACTGGTCAGATGTTTATGGGCAGCATGTGGATCACAGCAAGGGAAGGAAGCTGCTGTGCTATGGCTGTCAGACTCCACACATGTTAGACAGATGATAAAGGAATATTATTGCTGCAGACAATCATAGTAAAACACATGTTAGAAATTCCTCAGGTGAAATACTTTTTAGAATATTTACATGTGCTGTATATTGACATTTCACTTTTCCATGTCTTATGCTTATTAGTGTTTTGTTTGTCAAATAAGTTGTACTGTAAACAGGTAGAGATAATACAATGGGAGTACATGGGCTTCCATAAACGTTCAGTGTACTACTCATAATAATTTGTGAACTGTAAATACTAACATAATACAATTCTGGGCAGTTTATAAAACCAAGCTTTTGAAGATTAAAATGAGTTTGTGCTATATACAGTTGCTATGTTGTATTTAAAATGGAAGTCAATAGGCATTTGTAGACATTGTATTTAAGCATTGTATAATATTAACTTTATAGGTGTGCAGCCATACTAATTTAGGAATTGTAAACGGAAGGATTTTTCTTCTTTGCTTCACCACGGGAATATTGATGGAAAACGGGAATGTTTGCTTCAGGAAAGTCTCATAAATATTGCTGTTCAGTTAATACATGTGTAAAACAGCTTAATGTGACTCGTACAGGCTTAGTATTGTTTACTCAATGAGTCTGAAATGCAATTATACAAATACGGATATAGTTTAATCGGACTTATACATGATATATGTATACCTATATTCCAATACTAATGCACTGATGTAGCTTTTGTATTCATTTCAAGGTTACCTTGTATACTAAAAGGGACATATTATCATGCAAACATTGAGTCCTGGTGACAAGATATTTGAGGTGAACACAGCCTGACCCCGATCTCAAAGGCAGTTTCATCATTTCTATACAGAATGTATATAATGAATTTGTGATTCATTCTGGAGTGTTCATTAAGCTCTCATGTTGTACCATTGGTGCTCCCTGGTTAATAAGGTAAACAAGACAGAAAGGATGCTTTTGTGAAAAAACTAAGCCACCCACTTATATTCTGTAGTTAATGAACCTGCAAATAGGTGATTAAGGTTAATAAAATAGCGATGTGATATTTTCTGTGCTGCACACGAGGCCGGGATAGATATAACGGTTATATAATAAGTAATGAAACTGCTAGAAAGAGCCTTGGTTGATCAAAGAAGTAGCCAGAGCTACTTGAAAGGATACAGAAAAGCAGAGTATGTTTTCCTGTGTGACCTTGTAGCCTTCTGAGTTACCTGTTCAAATTGTCCCCGTGAAGAAAACAACAATTACTGTCATGGGTGGGTGATGAGAGGCAAAGCACCTGGAGAAAAACCTGCAAATGGATGATCAAAAACTCATTATAATGCCAAGTTAGCTTCCAAAAAAAGAGTCCTTTGTGATTCAAAGCTTAAACAACAGAGTTGACCCAGCAACCTGTACCAAGATGGCTAAGTAGATATTTGTAAAATATTTTGGCTTCACATGACACAAGCATTACAGATTAAAATGTCACTATAAATGTGAAATCTTGTATTGTAAAAAGAAGAACACAGTTAGAAATGAACAAGGAAGAAAATGTTCTTGGTTCTAACACAAGCTTCATCAAGGATGTGAAATTATTTAGTTTGTAGTTGAAACCTTAATTAATGCTTATTGTGAGAGATGGTGACACTCAAAATGGCCATTAACATTTATTACGTTTTCAGTAATGAAATCCGTAATACGCTTTTTCATTAATTTCACCATTTATTAGAGAGGACACCCAAGCATAGTTAAACATGACATAATAGGTTTTGACTGATTGCTCACACGCTTTATGTTAAGAGCTTTGCTGGATATTCATTAGGGCTGAACGATATATCGTGTCATGGCGATAACCGCGATATGCACATTCACATCGCAGGGACGTGCGATTTTATTATTTTTTATTAACATATATATTTTTTTAGGACGTGCGATATTAAGTAGGTCAATTAACTCAAACACGTCATGTTACAATTATTTTGCTGCTTGCTACAAAAGGAAAACTTGCGCGGCTCTCATGTCAGGGGTACTTGAGTGAGTGACATGCAGGCTCTGCATGCACAGCAAACCACCAATCACAATCATTCTTGATCAGATCACTACTAGTTTGCAGACCATCAAAACACCGGTAAAAAATGAACGAGGCACAGGAGGACAATACCGGCGAGAATGAAGATGTACTTCCAAAAAGAAAAGCAACATCTGCCATCTGGAACTATTTTGGATACAAAAAGGTTGATGTTGACCAAACAAAGGTACTTTGTAGACAGTGCCATGCAGTTTTTTCGGCAACCCGAGGCAACACGTCAAATTCACTCGCCCATTTGAATAGACACCACACATCTCTGTATGACGAGTGCAGAGTCAGATCTGAATGCCATCCACAGCCAAAGCAAACAACTATTTCAGATGCCTTTGCCGGTGTTACACCATATCAGAAAGGTTCAAAACGGCATAAAGACATCACAGATGCCATCAAATTTCACCTGGCAAAATACATGCTACCAATTTACACCATTACCAAAGAGGGTTTTAAGAAATGATCCGGTCACTTGATAAGCGGTACGTAATACCGTCACGCACCTATTTTTCTCAAGTCGCCATCCCCGACCTGTACAAGAAATGCAGGGCAAAAGTTGAAACAGAGCTGTCAAAAGTGGAATACTATGCTGTTACAACGGACTTGTGGTCCAGCCGGACAACGGAGCCGTACATAAGCCTGACGGTGCACTTTATTGATGAGCACTTCGAACTGAAAAGTCGCTGTTTGCAAACGGCATTTTTCCCAGAAAATCACTCCAGTGAGAACATCGCAGCAGGGCTGAGAGAAGCGGTGGCTGCTTGGGGCCTGGATGAGACACGTCAAGTCTGTATAACAACAGACAATGCTGCAAATATGGTGAAGGCTGCCTCCCTGAACGAGTGGACCAGGCTGCAGTGCTTTGGCCACAGACTGCATCTTGCAGTTGGTAAGTTACCCCGCCCACGCTTTATTTACTAAGCTGTGTCTGTGTCGAGTGTGTGTGTTTTTTGTATAACCTTTATTCAGGGAAGTGTAACAGAGAGTAATGCTATCTTTTCCAGGAGTGCTTAACAACCTGTCCTGAAATGCAACAGTATTCTTAATTTTAATCAGTTTCATAAATGTTATGTTTTATAAGCAATTCCTTGTTGAAGGCAGCTAATTTTCGGGAGGCGTGTGGCGCAGTGGATAGAGCCTTGGTGTTGGGATCAGGGGAGCACAGGTTCAAACCCCACTGCAGTCAGCATGTTGTTGTGTCCCTGAGCAAGACACTTCCCCCCAAATTGCTCCTGTGGGGATTGCTCACAGTATTGAGTATGTAAGTCGCTTTGGATAAAAGCGTCTAACAAGTAATGTAATTTCAAACTGGAGGACACACACCCACACCTTTATAGTTAATATAAATGGGTATAATATTTTATCTTTACTATTTATTCCCCCCCAGAAAATGCAGTGAAAAAGGATGGCCACATCAACCTGCAGGTGTGTGCAAGAAGCTGGTGGGTCACTTCTCTCACAGCTGGAAGGCCAGAAGTGCTCTTGAAAAAGCCCAGAAGGAATTAAATCTGCCATCACATTCCCTCATATCAGAATGCCAAACAAGATGGGGTTCCAGGCAGATGATGATTAGCAGGATACTGGAGCAGCAGAAATCTTTAAGTCAGGTCCTGTCTGTGGCTGCAGCATCTAATTCCAAACTGGCAAGATATAGATGTCCTGGAATCTGTCAGCAAGTCCCTGGGCCCATTGCTGGACTTCACAGACGCACTTTCAGGGGAAGACTACGTTAGTGTCTCCAGGGCTCAACGCTAACTTTTAATAGTGGTTGCCAGGCTGGCAACCAGGCATCAGCTTTTGGTTGCCAAAACTGAAAATACGGTTGCCATTTTTAGTCACCTTATATTTTAAATAATTAAGATACTATACAGTTATACATCAACTTAATAATGAAAATGTGACACAAAAGAATGTTCAAATGCTTTACAATAAGTAATTAACACAATTATTTGAAACTAAAGTGGTAGTAAACTTGTCCACCCTCAATTGCTGGTATACAAAACACCAGTAGTGCAGCTGTTGTCATGTTCTTCACAGATCCCTCACAAATGAATTGAGCAAGTCACTAGTTTCTTGGTATCCGTTGTCTCCCTTTCAAATCATTTGAACATTTGAATCAAATGTGTGTTTTCTTGACCTTTGTGCTGATCCCCACCATAGATCCACTGGCCCTTCAGCATTGAAGTCTTGGATTGTGGTTCTGCCATTGGCCAGACTATTACATTTCAAATGTTAAATAAATGAAAACCATTCACAGTTAATAATTAGATATTAATTATTAATGCTGTAAATTACCTTTTAATATGTCTAACTATATTTAAAATGTGTTACCTTTTTATAGAAGTGATTATATTTGTATGCCAATATTTTCTTTTATTTTGGTAGTAATAAGATCGGGACTCTTATTTTGAAGGAACTTTTACCGGAAGTGAATGGACAACATTCCTCTTTGCTTTTCATTCGGGTTCATCTTGCGCTTTATCAGTTGAATCACTTTGAACATTCATTTGAGATGTTGACGGGTTGGCAGAACTTTTTACCCCACAGTCAAACCCCATTTTTTGTAAAACAAACACACAACGCATCGCGCACGCGAGTAAACGTGCATCACTTTCTGGCTCCGTAATCACACCAATGCACGTGCAACTTAAGTATCAGGCTGGTCACAACAATAATTAAATATCAGTCTTAATACAACAAATAATTAACATTTATCTATTTTGGGGTGCACATTTTGCTGTCCAAGAAGTGGTTGACATTTTTTCTGAATGGTTGCCAATGGCAACCTGGCAACCGTTACTGTCGAGCCCTGGTCTCCTATGTGAAGCCAGTTCTTCAACTCGTCAATGCTGCTAATGCGAGAAGAAGACACAGACCAGAGCAAGAAGTTGAAGAAAGAGATGAGGGACTACCTGAACGAGAAATATGAAGATGAAGATACTCAGAAGCTGCTAGATATGGCATCTTGTTTGGACCCCCGGTTCAAGATGGACTTCATCACTGCAGACAGCAAGCCCCTAAGTCAAGGCCAGAGTGACATCGGAGATGATGACGACAATCATGACATGCCACACAGGAAATATTGGTGAGTATTTTTTCCAGAGTAATAGTGATATTTAATAATTTTGGAGTGTATTTATTACTCATAGCTTCTAGAGCGAGCAAAAATGCTGAGTCAACCATGACCACGCTGTAATGGGGCCATAGATCTCGGTCTCCGTTACAGATTATATAGCTTCATTATTGGCGAAGTATATTACTTTGTTCCACGCTAAAACATTGCACAGTGAATCTAGGTAATTCATGCATATATTTGTCACGATCTGTCTATGTTTTAGTTTGTCTGTCTCTGTTTCCTGTTTTAGTTTGAAAAGTGTTCCCCCTCCCGTCTTGTCTGTTGCTGGTGATTGCGTTCACCTGGTGCCCTGTGTTTCTCCTCCCTCCTCATCTGTGTCTTGTTGGTTTGATTGGTCCTGTGTGTATTTAGGTTCTGTTTTCCTGTTAGTGTGTGTGTGTGTGAGATCCTTGTTGCTGGTGACTGTGTTCACGTGAGGCAGTCATATTGAG
>CALSBZ010000134.1:1903216-1931221 GCA_943591055.1 Gobionotothen gibberifrons | reverse complement strand
GTCTCCCAACAAAGATTGGTGGCGTAACTCGCACTCAACTCTGGGAGCTCCGCGTTCAAGGATGAGGAGTTCTTGAGATGCGTTTACGGCAAGGTAAGAAAGCCGGAGAAGACGGGAATGTTAATATATGAACACACGTGTTCAGAGTCTCAGGGAACGACAGTGGTGCCTCCACCCAGCAGCATTCAATCATCTTTCCAAACCACTGCCCCAGATGAACAAAAGCAGATGAACTGTGTTTGTATTTCATAATAAAACCCCCAAGTATTAAACTTCAAAAACAATTTAATTACAGCCACCAACCACTTCTTTTTCCCAGCTGAATTGGCCCTAATGATTATAAACCCACACTGCGCAATAGAGGCTATCAGTATGTAAAGTGCACTATGTTTATTATCATGGATATCAGAAAAGTAATGAATACATCAATTGTGTCTGGTCATGGTATATATAGATGTCTTTCAATCCCAGGCTTTGACCACAAGCTCTTCATTTGTGGTCAATAATAAAACCTGCTGGGAAAAGAAAACATTCAAAATGCAAATTGTTAAATACGAACCAGCCCCCACCAACACACACACACACATACACACACTACTCTATTTATCAGGAACACAGCCTGATTAGATAGGGGACCAGTGGTGAAAAATCAATTTGAGGTGATTTAAACCACTAAAGCAAAAAGCCAAAATCCTTATCAATCCATTATTTATTAACCAGCTGTCACAACAGGTAATATTAGGTATAAGACCTCTTTTCAAATAGTATGTGATTATTCTCTTTTTATTCATAGCGATCGATAATGTATGATATATATATAATGTTAATACAAAGTCCAATCAAAAACGTTGTATTTTTAGATTACATTTTCATCCCGACATCAGATGCCTGAAGAAAATAAAGCTGTTGGTAGGATATGGGACATGAGTTGTAGCCTGCGGTAAACAAACAACAACAACATTTATGCTCAGCCATACACCATTCCCTTCAACAGCATCATTCTACTCCCAACATGGATGCACATAACATATTTGAAAGATTTTTGAAAAGAAAACACCCAATGGGGAATAATAACTTTAGAGAAACATAACCTTAATCATCTTGACAAAATAGTTTGAAAGAGAACATTTATTGACGTGCAAAATTATCTTTTACAAGAATTAGGCCAATGGTGCATTCACATACTCATTGGGTGGTCCCATTTCCCAAGTTGGAAACTCTATATTCTGACTTTGTTGTGTTCATGAGCTGTAAATAGTCATGTGGAAACATCAAAAGCTCTACAAAAAGAAAAGGATGGATCAACTGTGGCGTAGGGGCACCTCCCAATCAAAGGTGCAACCCTACATTTATGAAGTCTACAGTGGTAACATTTATGTAAGTTGCTTTGGAAACGAGCTTAATAATGCAATTTAATTAAATGGATGGCCTATGGTGCCTTCACATACTCCTTGGGGGATCACACGTGCCAAGTTTGGAACCTTTTGTGTAATCATTAGCTTTAGGTTGGAATGTGAGAACATCATACACGCTTTGAAGAAAATGATTTGGACCTCATATGAATCTCACAATGGTAACGGACATTTATTGGGTTCTTGCATGGCCTTTCACAAAGTTTTATGAAAATAGGCCCAGACAAACTGAGCCAAGAACATAACATCATTTGCAAGGGTTAGGGTTATTGGGTTAGCTTTGGGGTTAGGGTCTGGTTGGATTTTTGTACCAATAGAAACAGTTTCAGAACTGTAGAACTGATGGGCTAGTGGTTGATAGCCGCAATGTCCACTCCCAGCCTCTCTCCCAACTGGCTGTTGAATATAATTAAAATGTATTAAACTTATTAAAAAAACTGTACAGCTGTAACATCAGAGACTGCACGAATCACTTAGCATTAAATAAATGTCCACTTTCATTCTCACCGGCTGTATCGGGAGCAGTCACTTAGCAACTCCTCCTGACCTTGGCTGCCATGTTAGCATGCATAAGCAATCTGCATCCCTGACGCTTTGATGTGCCGTCCCTCCTTCTCCATCCATGCAAGAGCAACTTAAAGATTTCCTGCCCGGGTCAATCATATTGAATTGCGAGCTGATCGACTGTGACAAGCCGCTCTCGCACCGGCCAAGTTCACAGGACGCTAAGAAAAACGCTTCACCTTACCCAGGTGCAGTCACCTTGGCCATGAGCAATGAGCACTGAGGTTGGCTGAGTAATTCCTTCCGTTGCTCCCGAGACAGCACATCAAAGATATCAGCATGTAGAATAAAGCCAAGGGCTTGCTAGGGAGTTTACCCGTAGCCAGTAAGCATTCAAACCCACTACAGGGATGCATTTGAGAGAGGGAAGGAAAGGGAACACAGTCGGAGCTCTTTCTTCCATCACTGAAGAGAGAGGAACCAGTCATTAAAATACCACCTGTTCTGCATCTCTATCTCAGCCTTGAAGTAGCATATCCACAGCAACACATCTAAGACCCATGCACAACACACTCAACATCTGAGCACTTGCACACATGCAAATACATCCACTCACTTTAGACACATGCCTCTGGTTAAGGTGATGATACACAACATATGGCGCTCAAGAGACTCCCAAACCCTTCACAGAGAACCCAGGGGAGTCCATAGGATTAGTGTGTGAGTGGTTTATACATGGGGATTTTTCAGATTTAGGCTTTTGGCAAAGGCCGACAGACTAATGGCCTGACTCAGAAGTTTAATTAGTTTTTACGGGGCCAACTTTTCCGAGTAAGAATGATGACTCAATAATGTATTAGGTCATTGTTGAATTGTTAATAAAGTTGCTGTGATTATCTCCTCCCCGGATTGAGCACATTGTCAGTTGACGAGTTGTCAGCAGTTAAAGGACATGTAGTGAAGGAGGGATGGATCATCACAGATTTCATCACATTAGTTCCAAGTGTTGGCTCACTGGAGCGGAGGGGAGAAGGGGAGGGCGGAAATAAAATACACTTTGATAAAAAAACTGAAATGAAATGTCGATACATGTTCAAGCTCTTTCCAAATCAGTGTTAATTTGGTTTCCTGATACTCTGTTAGTGGAACCGGAGAGCAGGAGATAATCAGATTTACGGGTTTAACCTATTGCGTTATAGCCATTAACTGAATCCTGTGGTGTAAATCAACCCATAAACCCTCACATACCCGGGTTTCCATTCACGCACAGCATGTTTACAGTTTCAATTGATAATGGTGGCAGGTTAAACATTCAGAAATCTTAGCCGTTAATAACAGTCTGTCCTTGATTATAGTTGGAGGTAGACAAAGGCTTTTCGTTTCAAGATTTTAATGATTTCATGAGCTGTAGCATGTCTGACAGGTTCTTTGATGTTTTGTCTTAACTTAAGAAAGCTACGTTTTCGTCTTGTTTCGTCTTTCTGGCGGCAGAATTACTGGAACTTCTGGCCCTGATTTTCATTAAACTTGGTAAAGGGGTGTGGCATGGACCGAGGAACAACCCACAACATTTTGGATTGGATCTAAATCATAGGGTGGTTACACCAATTATGTTTTGATTTCTGTGACTACGAAAGAGGGCAATTGTGCTGCATTCGAATGTAAAGAAATTCAGGGGGAAATAAGAGATCCAAATCAAAGGCTTTGCTTGCTCATATTGGAAAATCTTTGTATTTAATAATATCCACAATCTCATCGGAGTCCAAAAAAGGTTATTAAAGGAATATGAAATTGACAGTGTTCAAAACTCCATTTACATTTTTGTCTGCTGAGTAAAAGCGAGCAACAACAAAACCTTTAAATTATGAGCAAATTCGTGCTCCATGTTACAGGCAGATGAACTCCATATTAAACATACTGACAGATGTTCAGATGCAAATTCACGAGTCTGTGAACATGTAGATGAGCAACACAACGGCATTTTCTGTTTTGTTTTCTAGCCCAGTGTCAGATATGCCTGTCTGTCAGAAGTGATATTTTATTCAAGACACCAGGATGTTTCTGAAAGAAACCGGAGGGCTGATGGATCTCTCGCACCAGCATTCAAACATTAGACAGATGTTCCTCATGGGGACACTCATTAAAGGTCAGAATTGCAAAACTCAAAAGGCCAACAGTCTGGTTTTGATGGACCTTAGATGGATATATCATCATGTAACAGATAAGCCCAGGGGAACCTTTCCATTATCTGTTCTGTCTTGAATGTAAAATGTTGTATCACTGATTAAAAAGCTTCATCACAGAGACAAAAGAATACAATGTACAAAAGAATGATGGAAAATGATCTGAAAATGTGGTCCAGCCCTCTCTCCCTCGAAACAAGGCCTCTTTGGTGATGACACCCAGGAAGGCAGGGCCGGGGTTGCATCTGGCTGAGCCTGGATCTGATTTCCGCAATCAGATGGAGCTGGTGGAGCATCCCACACCAGCCTCGGCACTCAACGGGGGAGAAGAAGCGAAGGGAAAGAGAGGCTCAGCGGGTGAGAGGTGTGCCAACGGTTGATATCAACTCATATCCCCGCATTTCCTCCTGAATGTCTTATCTCTTAAGTTTGCCTACATTTAAACTCTTCACTCGCCCTTGGCTATCGTCTTTTTCCATCTTCTTTTCATATTGACTCCAGGGGGAAGCACTATCATGGCCCCTTTTTATCTTTTTTAAGGAGGCTCCTATAAAAATAGAAGATATGCTGCTATACGAAATTCAGTATGATATTGAAAAATGCAACATTATTCCTATTAGTGAGTTCTGGCAAGTTGTCTAAAATGACAACTCTGAATCTTCAAACTAAATGAAAAATCGTACTTTTATCACCTGTATAAGTCGCAATCGCAATCATTGTGTATATGATATATCTCCCTTTTTTATTAAACATTTATTTTGGGCACATGTTTAATGTTAAATGTGTTTATACTAGATAGCAATTACTTGATGTTGCTCCTTGTTGTTTGTTATATACAGACATGTACTTTTACACTATATGAAGTCTTTGGGCACATTGCAAAAATGTACTTTTCAGACAAACGGTTGGACCTATTTTGAACATGTCTTTAGGAATGAGCCAAGGTAAAGCCAGAGAACACGTTCACGAAAAAAAGAAAAAAAAGAATGTCAGTTCCGGGAACAAATGGATTCAACCTGAACATGTCCATGTCCTGTGAAGCAAGGTCATCGTGTCTTAATTAAACGTTTTAAGGGAACTTCTGTGATTTTGTCCAGATTAATTGTGAATCAGTGCACAGTATAATCAACTGCCTTTATGCAAATGTATGATTTGAAGGTTACATGATCAAGGACTATTTACTACTTCCCCACCTATGATGGAAAATCACTTTGAAATGAATGAATCCAGGAGTAGACAGACACACTCTTTTAGTCTATGTTATGGTTTTAGTTTAGGGTTGAATGAAAGTATGACAAGTGTTAGGGAAATAATTTGCTTAGGTATTCATCCTTTGACACAGTTCATCATTTTTCCTCTCACTGTCTCCTTTCCCATGGCATTGGTCTACGGCCTTGGGTATAGCTGCTATCTCTCTTCAGGAGGGGCAGCTTGGGCGCATTGTTGTTGCCAGTCTATGACAGAGCACAAGCCGCCATGAGGTAGTTTACTGTTCAGGGACAAGGTTCCCTGGCACGCATTCTTTTCTATGGACGAGAGCTCTGGTTAGATTCAGGGTCCATAATGTTTAGTCTCACTGATGAAGAATGTTGATTATTACACTCCGAACTAGATAAAACATCAAGCTGCAGAGAGAGTTCTTCAGAATTGGTTTGGCAACCGCTGTGTCAACTCGTGACACACCACCTGTCTTGTCAACTCTCCGGCCGAAACTCGTAATAAACCGTCAGTGTTTGCCATCAAAGCTCCAGCTCTCCTCGTGTCTCCTTCATGAGTCGGTGACTCCCACTGCATTGCTACACAGAAGTTTCCTCCACAACAAGAATATTGTCAAGCATAACAAACGTCAACAGTTAAATTGAGCATTACAAATGTTTCCATTGTGTACAAAATGTGTTCATCAACTAATCATTCAGCCATCTATGTTTCAATCAGGGGAGACGTGATGTATGAAATACATGTTTATTATCGGGGCACATGATATGCAGAATAGTGATTGACATATTACAACAGTAAATGTAATGGTGTTTGGCGATTAGGCCCCGGGTTTGCCGGGTGCTCATTCGGGAGGGAAAGAACCGCTCTGATGAACCCCCCGGGGTCTAGACCTGGTGGTGATCGTAGTTCGGTCTGGTCTGAAGGGAGAAGGTTTTAGCTTGGCCCTGTATTAGGAGACAGGAGGCGAAGGGGTGGAGGAGGGTTGTGCGTTGACACCTGGAATGACAACTGACAGGGAGAGCAGGTTTAAAGGGTTAGCAGGTGCGATGATTGGCTGGCCGGGGCGTGACGCCTCTGATCACTTATTGAGATAACGTGTGGCACCCGATAATGATGTCTTCCTGGTTGAACCTGCGCTAAGCTACATTTGTATTTAGATATAGAATAAAACATTGAATGTGGGGAAGGAAAGTGAGTGCACTAACTCAAGTACTGTACAAAATTAAGATCCTTAAGTATTTTCATGTTCTTCCACTTTATACTTGCACTTGTTTGTATTACACTGACTGAACTATTATTTTCTTCTGTTTTACTAACGCAACTTCAGTGATGGCACAAAACTCTTGTGACCTACAACCAAGTCTGTTCCTGAATGTATCCTGACACCGATTAGCTTAACCGCAACCAATACATTTTATTTGTATCTTTCTCTTCCTTCCTTACTCATTTATTTTTCATTTATTTTTGGGACAAAGGTGCACCAGTTAGCAGTTAACTATTTCCCATAAATGTAAAGATTTCTTACAAATTAGTTCCATGAAAAATACTTGAAAGAGTTAGGTGCTGCTAAAAAATTGCTGCATCAAATAAAACAACGTAATCATATATAACTCACAGGAGTCACTTTACTGCAGAGACAGCACTTTCACTTTACATACTTGAAAAACATTGCGCTGACAATACTTTTACTTTAGTAGGATTTTGAATGCATGGAATATTTTTACATTAATATTGTGGCACTTAGTTTTATGTTTAGTCATGTCTCATTTGTTAAGTAACAGTCACTTATGTATAGTCTGTTTTATTTTTTACCTACCTTTCCTTCTAGTTTCAGAGCACTTGACTTCCTGCCATTGTGTGTTTTCCCGCCAGTGTGAATGTCAACCCCACCCTCTATTGTTGCCACGTATGGCCTATTTCATTTTTTAAATATTCCGCATCTCCCCTCCCCTAGCGTTATTTCAAGCCAGGAGTTTACTTTGTCAAGTTTTAACTCTTCAAGTGTGATTTTTCTTGCACTTTGGTTCTTGGAATGAATGACCGTTGATATAGTCTTTGCCTCAAATTGCTCACACTTACAGATGTGAGCAATTGTGATGCAGGTAAATGCATTTGAGATGCACGGATTCATAGCAGCTGTCCAGTCTATGTTAAACAATATACATAGAATTAATCACTTCATAAGAAAATGGAACCCAAATTGTAAGCTCAAATAAATGTTTTTGGTTAATATGAAAAAAACACTGTAGGGTTTTGTTTCGGCTAATCGGCGCAGCTAAGACAATGTGCGTGACTTTCTTTTGTCAAGTAAATGAACATTTTAGTGAAGATTAGTTGCATCTAAACTACGGCTTAAAACGGATGAATGGCTAAATTAATAAGCACTGCACTAATCACTATTTTGTTGATAATGTTATTTTCCATCGACAATACAAAAATGTGTTACTCTAGATTAGCAAAATTAAGTCAACTCCTGTATCAAGTGCTTTTGTTCAGTAATTAAAGGATTATGTTGTATATTATCAGTGCCACAGATGGGATCTATTTTGCAAGGCACAATCCAATAAAGACCTTTATCGAGTTTCTTTTGAATGCACATATATACTGTAATAAAATAATGATGGGCAATGTGATGCAAATGCAATATTTTAAAGTCATAAAATAAGGATGTTAGACCCCGGAGCGAAGACAGTGGGAGATGCCAGACTTTTCTTTTGGCAACAGTTGCTTAATCCTGCAGCTAAGCAACAATAGAGTTCAGGCACACACAAGATGAATTAACTGAAAATGATGTGCTTTCCACTTTAGAAATCATCCATGTGGCCACTGACCGTGCCCACAGCATATATCAGCCTAAATAACACCATGAATTTAATAGTCAGCCCAAAGTCATTATCAGTTTCTTTCTCTGCCAAATCTATTTAGAGCACCCTCCAGCAGTTTAAATTGGAAGATTACTCTTTAGTCTATACAATTTAAAGAATGCACAGCATTTCCATCACCGCAAGGCCTCCAAATCAATATGCCAATAATTTACATCTTTCTATTACATTACCTTCCCTGCTGAGTGCGTACGGCACATGAGAGGCAAGGGCACACACTCAAATCATTTCTTTCCTTTTTATGTCAGATTGTAGAAAATGTCATTACTAAGGTGCATTTTGGGGATCAGTGTCGTTCATTTTTATTCGGCTGCTGGAAATGAATCAGCACAGAAAAGATGTCTTCATTTTTCATTGGTTATCATTTTAATGATATGCGGACAAATGTCCGCATATATTCCAATAGAACACAACGCTGGGGACTGAAACTATATTGACTGTAATTTATCAGTCGATACAATTTTTATTAGCTTTCTCCTTGGGCAAATACTACTCACCATGTTTAATTCATATTACCAGCTGAACTCTGGCCTGGCTGAAGCTGGCTCGGGTTGAAAAGGGAACGTATTAACTATTTAACGTACATTACGACAAGACATTAGGCTGTCAGGCTTAAAGCCCATGACAGCACTCTGCCGAGCTTCACTGTCTGCTGTAAAAACTTGCTGACTGGGTGAAATTCAATGCTTCCCTTCTCTTTAGCAGATAAGGATCCAGACCTCCTTTAGTCACCACTGAGCTCCCGCGTACGCCACAGTCTGACACACTGAGCTTCCTTCAATTGAACTGGCAAGGGAAATGAGGACAGACAATGTCTTATCAGCAGTTCTATTGCCTTTTTTCTTGTCTGCCTTTCTGACAATGAGGCGCTGCGGTTCATCTCTCCGAACGTGTACCTCTACCTCGGACACGGAGATAGTAAAATTACCTTCGATGTCTCCGCCCCATCGAGTACATTCACAATGCGTGAATGAAACGAGAGCAAGTGTTATAGTCCGGGAAATATAATAATAAATGGAAAAGAGATTCACTCCATTTTTAGGGAACCATGGTGTTAAGCAGCCCCAATGTGAAAGTTAAGTATCTCTAAGGAACAAAAGTGCCTCACAAAAGAAAAGCTGATTTTGGATCACAGGTGCCTGATGGCTTGCTCTCACCTTACCTTGGTATATTATTCCCTCTATTGTGCGCATAGAAGGGACGCAGAAGATGATAATTAAACAGACTTTCAGTCAGAGACACATTGTTCAATGTGCTTCGCCGCTCTATATAAAGCCCAAAGTCTTTGAAGGAATAATAAAAAAGATAATCTCGTTAATAAAAAGAGTGATTATAGAGAGAAAGCAATGCTGATTTTGTATAAGTGTAATTTATTTCACAATAAATCTGATTCAAGTTCAGTACAAGTTAAAAGATTGTAGCCTACTCTTGACAGCCGTTCTTAGAAGGGCTCAAGAACTAACAAGTAACAACCCCAGGCGTCCAGTAAGCAAGCGCCAGAACAATGGTAAAGTTATCCTTAATCAACCAACCACTTTAGATTACTTTGAATGCTACAAATTTAGACAAAACTCAGCTTTTATTCATTTTCTAAGTTATTCTCTATGCTACCAAACTTGCACGCTAACTAGCTAGGTTGGCCTGTGAGCTTGGATAATTACTTTGGGAACAACTTAGAAGGGTTTAAAGTTAGGGTCAGAGTTGTGAGTCTAATGATTTCCCCCTTGATAAAGACGCATAACTTTTAGGATTTAAAAGACAGTAAGCCTACTTCTTGATAGTTCAGCTAGCAAACAACAGCTAGCTAGCTTGGAACACAGCATGGAGGTAGGCCGCTAACTGATGGTCCGTCTGTGGAGCTGCCTCTCACTCCCAAAGTGGCAGGGAGTTATTTCAGCAGAGTTTGACCCAGAGGAGGATCAGAGCAGCGTGGCAGAGCTGCTGGTTGATCTGGGCAGCACCGTCACAGAGCTGATCAGCAACACGAAGCTGCTGCAACAGCGCAAAGACGCTCAGCTGGAGGAGCTGCACCACACCATCTCTGGCCTGCAGGTGGAGCAGCAGGCTGCAAGCAACAGACATGAAGCCGAGGCGTCTGCGCTGAAGCTCCAGCTCAGCCGTCTGAACAGCCTGTTTGAGAGAGGAAATCAGGCGCTGCAGCAGAAAGCTCTGGATGAGAAAACTGTGACAAAGTTGATGTCAGAAGTTCAAGAGACCCAGGAAATTCTAAATAAACACAAGACTGAGAGCAAAGAACTGCGGAAGGAGGTGGTTGAGCTCCGTAGTTCTCTCCAGCAGTCACAGGTGGAGGCTCAATACCTGCGGGTAGAGTTGAGCAAAGCCGGTAGCCAATCAGCTAACCCGGCACAACTCATGGAAGAAAACATCAAATTGTTGAGAGAGGTGGAGAGACTGAAGTTGAGTCTTCAGAAATTGGAGCAGGGCAGAGTTAACCTCCTTGAGAGAGCAAAAAGACATCAACTCATCCATCAGGCCAACCAGCAGAAAAGTGAAAATGAGCTCCAGATGTTGAACAAAATGATCAATAAAGTCAGAGAGACTTTGCTGTCTTTGCCGGTGGTCGTGAAGAATTGTGAACAACTCCAACAGCTCATTTCATATATCGGCTGACATGTTTGTTATTGTAACCTGTGTTCATTGTATTTATATCCATGTTGTTTAAGCTTGTCCTGGCTGTGTTTATTCATATTTGTAGTATGATATATGTGACCCGCTCGATCGAAATCAGTCGGAAGTCGCAACGGCTCATTTCAAAATAAACGTGGATTTGCGTAAAAAACTATTTTTTCGGGGTGTTTTGTTTGATTTTAAATAAACTTTCAGAATATGAAACTTTTATTTCCAAAATCACACGATAAATACATGTTTGAAGCTTGTAAAGGGAAGAAGACAGCTCTCCTTCGCCACTCCGCTGTTCCGCAGCGCAGCTCCCCCTCCCTCCGGCTGAAATTATGAATGTAAGGTGTATAGTAATCATAGATAACACGGCAGGGTCCGTTAAAGTTTGTTTTCATCTGATTTCAATTAAACAAAGGCTTGGCTTTCAGAATATTAAACTTGTTTCGGCAATTTCAGATGATAAATACAACTTTGAAAGCTTGTAACGGCATAATTACAAGCGGAGAACGGAGTAATTTAACGTCACAGCACGCATAACAACAGCTGGTGTTTCTCGTGAGTGTTTCCCCGGGAAACAAACACAATACACACAAATGCAAAATTACACAACCACACACACACATATACACACACACACTCGCGAGCTTCACCCAGACCAGTAATCCAAGCGAAAATATCTTCCCTCCGTAGTATTTTTATCATTTGCTCCGCTATAATCAGTCAGATCGATGGATTCCAGAGAAGAGGAAACTTTAAAGGCTTTTTTCTCAAAATGATGACTCGTGACAGTCATTATATAATGTGACATATTTTGCTTAATATTTGGAGTAGGCTACAAAAACAATCCTGATATCATTAGAAAGCTAGGAATCTCCTCTTTCCAGCAGTGTATACAACTCAAAATGTGTCTTCGGGTCAATGCGACTGATTTCGATGGAGCAGGTCACATATGATATGGGAGAAAATCCTTGTCTTAAGCCTCTTTGTTGACTGCCAACTGTATCGTGAATCTGTGAAGTTTTGCTGTTTGATCAAGTTGAGTTAGAGGGCAACCACTCTAAAAACTAAATCAGTGGCTTTGTAGATATCACAATAATAAAAAACTAGATTACCTTAATAAAATCTCTAAATATCACCAAAGTAATTGTTTGAGTTGGACATACCAAAATAAATGCTTAAAAATCCAACAGTTAATTTTGTCTTAAATGATTTCTATCATTTAAGTTGATTACATGAAAATAAATGAGTATTTGGCTAACAAATTATATTTTTAAGATATCATCAACATTTTTGAGAATTGGCTAATTATACTGATCAGTTTCAGGAACAGCAATTATTACTCATTCCAAATCAATATTCTTCATCTTTAACAACAACTTAAGACATTGAGTAAATTACACTAAACGTCATGAGTGGACCCCATTAACAATCGCACGCAAATACAGTGTGCTCATGGGAAATCTACTTTACCGGCAATAAACACTAAAGAAGAAGAAGAAATCTACTTTTCTATCTGCGCCACATGTGGCAACCAAGCAAGGAAGACACCACGACGAGAACCACCAGGAAAACTCCCTGAAAATCCTGGTAAGTAGCCAGCTAGCAAAAGTTTATGAAATATTGACCCTGTCTTTGTGCATACAACTTTATAGTGTGTAATTATCTAAATACTGTCACACTTGCAGCCATGCTATCGTAAGTCTAGCTAGTTTCTCTGTCCGCTTCTACACACGCATGGTGGACACAGTCAACCAGGTGAAGTGAAGCTAACGTTTTACTCGAGTAAAAAGTAGAAACATTAGCACCTGCTTTGTCCGCAGTTGTTGTTTCAAGTAGTAACCAACCAGCTGTCTGTGTAGCATAGTTAGCTGTTTATTTTAAGCCCCTTTTACACTGTTATTCAGAAATGCTGTAGTAAAGAAGATCCGCCATTACGTCTACTTTTGCCAGCATAATGCTGCCCCAGTGTGTGATATTAGATGGCATGCCGGCCTGACGTGTAACACAACGGCGCCGGCGAATATGTGTGTCTGCATGTCCCGCCATGCCGGAATAACGGCAAAGACTGTAAATAAGGAGTGGACATATCCATCGTAATCACCCATTGGTTTGGCTGTATTCACTGCTTTTTGGCCGTCTGGGTTTTTTCCTGCCAAAAGTGACCATATTTAGAAAAGAGACAACCATGGCAAACACTAGGTTACAAGCTAATGCTAACGCTATCTTGGTTTGCAATGTGCATGGAATAGATAGAATCGGAGGGATGAAACCCCACACATGCAGAGCACACTCGTAAAACTAAAACGATGATGTACTCAATTTTATTGGTGAAACAAATTTACACTTAAAAATATTGAGTCAATCTTAAAGCTGTGAAATCATTTAAATGTACCTTATGAATTGAGTAAATGTAAGTAAAAAATTCAAGTAAGTCTAAAGTAGCCTACCATACAATTGAGTAAATATAATTAAAATCCTAAGTCAATGCAATAGTAACCCTAAGTCAAAACCACTGAAAAGATATCACTTAAATGCTAGGTAACTGTAAGGGTATTATTCAGAAATACCGTTCACATACACATGTGAAGCACTCTCTCACACACAACTGACACCGAAATCATTTACAAACATGTGTAAAAATCTCTCATATACACATGTGACACACGCACACGCACACGCACACACACAGTCTTGCCTATATGCTTATGAAACTGTTTCATCATTATTCTAATAAGGCATTGCATTTTCTTAAGAGGAGTGGCGTACTTGCCCAACTTATGTTTTGTCATATTTATGGGGGAACACTTGATGATGGCTAGAGCAAGTAAAGTTGAATATTCTTTTGTGAAGCATGATAAATATTTTCAATATCTGTTTCACAGCACCGACTGCGCTAACGGAGAGAAGTTGAACCGAGAATACAAAACAGAGGAGGTAAATGTCATTCTTTTATTAAACACTGAAACAATCGGTGAATAAGCTAAATTAGTTGCACCTTGATTTTGACCATGTTTGATTGCAAAGGCCAGGAAGCATTTGTTATCCCCCACTTATACAGTTACTTCCTTAACTGCCTTAATAATTCCACCTGTCTCAATTGCATTTATTTCCTTTGTGTAAGTTAATTACAATCACTGATTACTTTAGATATTCATTTATCCTAATCCGACAACTCCTCTTTAAACCCTCTGACTCTCCTTCCTGTTCAAATCTTGCTTACTTGCAAACTTCTCATATTATTCATCCTCATGTCTTCCTTAACAGTTATTGCTTTTCTTCCTTGGTTTTCTGCCCTTCAATATGTCACATCTTCTAGACACCCCACCACCATGTAAATGTATATATATCAATCAGCATTGGCTTCTTCTCGTTCTTCTGTTCATATGCCAAATGTTCCATGTTTTGTTTTATTCTTGCATCTACTTTGCATCCCTCCACAACATACTATACTGACAATGTTTCATTTCTTTAATGTTAATTAAATTGAAACAGTTTGACATTAAAGTTGTTACAGTAAAGCAAAATTCAGCTTGAGTAATGTGCAGAGTAATACATTGTATTAGTTGTTGAAAGACTGCTCTGTTCTGCAGAGTGGAATCCCCATTCAGCGAAAACGAGAGGTTGTCATCCGATGTCTCATCGACCATCTGGGAGAAGATGTGAGCGCCTTGATCAAGGACTTTGAGGTTAGTACTAAGGCTGAAAGGATTATTCGAGTAACTCGATTACTAAAATGATCGGGCAGTAGGACAGACATACACCACTCAGTCAAGCAGACAAACAGACAGACAGCGTGGCACAGAGGTGAGGCCGATACAGATGTGCAGTGATCAGTTACAATTATAGTACCCTTATATGAGTAGCCCAGAAGACGTATACCTTCTTCTTTTTTTTTAAAGTTATTTGAAATAAAAAAAATTATTAGTTTTTGCATTAAAACAAAAAAAACGGTTCTTTAAAACTTAATGTCTAGTTTTGACAGATAATATTATTAATAACAATATTGATTTTTCTTGTTGTTCATTTTAAGAGGCCGGTCTTATTTTCTATTTTCTATATTTACTATTTCTCATTTAATAAAGCAAAATAATGTATTATCCGATTAATGAATTCATTGTTAGAATACTCTATAGCTGCAGCCCTAGTTAGTACAATATTTTCCAGGATTTTTAACAGTGTTAGTTTTGAAGTTTTAAATAATGTAATCATGGATGACTGCGAGACGATCAATAACATACATAGTGAGTGAGCAGTGAGGAATTGCTCTTTGTTTGTCTTGTAACATGCAGGCTGAAAGTAAGCACTAACCAGTTATCTTTTCAATGTCTGCAGGATGCTGCTGATGCACCTGTCAGTGTACAAGAAGAGTTGGCAGAGGTGATGAAGATTTACCTGCTGCAGAACTAAGATGGGTCAGTCGATGAACCTACTGATGTAGGGATTGTGATTGAGGGCATCCCTGTCCTCAGAAGTCTTGGGGATCTTAGCAGAGCCTGCTGCTATCTGTTGGGACTAACCTATGCCTTGGATCTGAGATACCCCAAGAATCTCAAATATAGTTTTGAGGTATTCCAAAAACTACTGTTGGAGCTGGATCCTGGCAACCTTTCAACCAAGGTTCAGAGACTGAAAAATTGCCTGCATATGTAGTTGCCGACTACTGTTCAGCAAGATGCTAAAAGGTACGAGTTCCATTGATGGAATGCATTTTGGACTGGTATTGTTTTAAAGTGTCACTGTTTTTGGTGCATTTCAGTCATATGCAGAGTTCAGTTCTGCCCGTTGCTCCCATAGCTCAATGGAAATGTTCACATGCTCATTGGCAAAAATATACCTGGTTCAAATCAAATCAAAATCAAATCAAATTTTATTTATAAAGCACATTTAAAACAATTTTCGGTCGCGCCAAAGTGCTGTACATGAATACAAATAAATAAATAACATATTACAACAATCACAGAATAAATTAAAACAAATATAAAAGCAGACACAGTTTAAGATATAAAATCAAAATGTCATGCTCTGCTCATATTTAAAAGGCCAGAGAGAAGAAGTGCGTCTTGAGGGTGGATTTAAAAGCCCCTAGTGTCTGGGCCGACCTCACATGGAGGGGCAGAGTGTTCCAGAGCCTGGGACCAGCTGCTGCGAAGGCACGGTGCCCTCTGGTTTTCAGCCTGGTTTTAGGCACTACCAGCAGCAGCTGGTCGGCAGACCTTAGAGCTCGGGCTGGGGTGTAGCGCTGGAGGAGTTCAGTTATGTAGGCTGGAGCCAGCCCATTTAGGGCTTTAAAAACAAATAAAAGGAGTTTAAAATCAATTCTGAACCGGACTGGAAGCCAGTGAAGTGAGGCCAGAATAGGGGTAATGTGGTCTCGCTTTTTGTGGCCAGTCAGGAGACGTGCAGCTGCGTTCTGCACTAGCTGCAGGCGTTTTATGGATGCCTGATCCATGCCCACATACAAAGCATTACAGTAGTCGAGTCTCGATGTCACAAAGGCGTTAATTACCCTTTCTAAGTCTTTAAAAGATAAAAACGGCTTGGTCTTTGCCAATAGTCGTATTTTAAAAAAGCAGGTTTTGACTACGCTGCTGACCTGTTTATCAAATTTAAAAGCGCTAT
Organism: Gobionotothen gibberifrons; assembly: GCA_943591055.1. Lineage (NCBI taxonomy): Eukaryota > Metazoa > Chordata > Actinopteri > Perciformes > Nototheniidae > Gobionotothen > Gobionotothen gibberifrons. Next base: position 1,914,763 of record CALSBZ010000134.1, on the reverse strand, counting down.
TGAAGGTCACTCCAAGGTTCATGACAGAGGGGAGGATATTGTTACTTAGGGAGCCAAGAATGTCAACGGGAGAGGCTGGAGGTTGGGGTCCAAAAAAGATGACCTCGGTCTTGCTCTCGTTGAGGGTGAGGAAGTTTTGGCTCAGCCAGGATTTTATTTCAGTTAAGCAGTCCATCAGCTGCTGTAAGTTGACATTAGTTGGTTAATTAATTAATTGGTTGAAAGTTAAGCTAGATAAAATGCCTAAGTGTTAAATATTCCAAGTTGAGATTTCCATTAATGCTAAGATTTCTCTGCTGCAATTGGTCTTGTTGCATTTTACCCGTGTTTAAAGGACTGCTTAGTTATATGCAGAGCTCAATTCAGCTAATCGTTTGTATAGCTTGGACATTGTTACCAGGGCTGCCCCTTCTTAGTCGATTAGCCGACTTCATTGGTGGTTTTGCTCGACAACGTTTTCTTTAGTCAATTAGTAATCTTTTAATGTATTTTTTTCATGGTGAATGACTTATTTGTAAGAAACTTATATCTATGAGTGGCCATTAGGGACATTATTCAGAAATACTGTTCACATACACTGTGAAGCACTCTCACACACACAACTGAAACCAAAGTCATTTACAAATATATGTAAAAATCGCTCATATACACATGTGACACACACACACATGAAACAATCTCTTATATACAATTGAAACGCTATCATATACACATGAAATGCGATTTCGGTATGTTTGAGAGGGATTTCAGTTGAAACGGAAGTCGACAATATTTGGTCCTTTTGCGATTGTTCCATCATGTCTGCTCAGCAGCTTGCACAAAGCTTAACTGAGGCAGCAGCGTTGTTAAATAATATCCTGGCCTCAGCGGGGTGCACAGTCTCTCCTAAGGGGAGCTGTAGTGGGCCATTGCCCGCCGCGGGACGGGAAGAGGGACGATAGCTGACCGTCCATGGTGTTGAGGCCAGGATATTGTTTAACAACGCCGTGGCCTCAGTTAAGCTTTGTGCAAGCTGCTGAGCAGACATGATGGAACAATCGCAAATGGACATAATATTGTGTTTGCTTTTTTAAAAATTTGTGCTTCTTTGCTGTTTTTTTTAAAACGACTTCCTTTTCAACTGAGATGCCGTGTGTGTGTGTATTATGTGTGTGTATATGAGAGATTTTTACATATGTTTGTAAATGATTTTGGTTTCAGTTGTGTGTGAGAGAGTGCTTCACATGTGAACGGTATTTCTGAATAATGGCCACTCATAGATATCTCTGGTAAACACAAGGATTTAAAGTGGTGTTTTTGTGTGATTCTTTGTGAATAATCTGTTGATTATTATTATTACATGTTACTTGTTAGACGCTTTTATCCAAAGCGACTTACATACTCAATACTGTGGACAATCCCCACAGGAGCAATTTGAGGTGAAGAGTCTTGCCCAGGGACACAACGACATGCTGACTGCAGTGGGGTTTGAACCTGTGACTATCTGATCCCCAGACCAAGGCTTAACCCACACGCCTCGATTAGTCATCACATTTCTATGAGTGTTATTTGAATACGATTTTATTGTGTCAAGAACAGCCCCTAATTGTTACAAATGTAATGTACAAAGTAAACCAGGTTGAGACTTAATGTCATGTTTTATACTGGTAAAATGTGAACAATAAATGTGTAATTAAAATGTCAATGTGTACAATTGCTTTATGTTTTATCATTTGGTTTTATTAGAAGTATTGACCTCAGGTAAAGCACTCTTGGAGTAAAGGGTAAATACAGTTAAAAAAATAAGTAAATGTAACACATATATTTATATAATTAATAGTCCAGTTTTAACTAAATGTAGTTAAGAAAATTGAGTACATTTCACACATTTGTTTTGTTAAATAATAGTCTCCTTTTCAGTTGCATCTACCTAGCATTTAAGTGATATCTACACCTTTTTTTCAGTGGTTTTGACTTACGGTTACTATTGCATTGACTTATGATTTTAATTATATTTACTCAATTTTATGTGTTATGGTACTAAATGTAGTTATTTAGACCTACTTGATTTTTTTACTTACATTTACTCAATTCATAAGGTACATTTAAATGATTTCACAGCTTTAAGATTGACTCAATATTTTTAAGTATACATTTGTTTCACCAATAAAATTGAGTACATCATCGTTTTAGTTTTATGAGTGTGTGATCAGTAGAACAGCTAAACTGTAGGCCGTGTGCGCGGCCGCGGTTACATAAAGCATCGTGGCCTTTACAAACAAATGGGTGCTAATATGTACAGTATGTTATCCATTCATTATTTTCCTTTGTACAACTTATTCAAGCCGTTGTTAATAAAAAAAGAACACTCGTGAGAACATTATCACATTTTAAAAATAATAGCTTGCTATTAATGAGTCAATCTATACATTTCCCTTTATTAATTAACAGTAATATAAAACATAATGTTTTCATGTATTTAATATTTTACCTTTTGGGACTCCGTAGATACAACTTTTGAATCAAATTGCTAAAATGGTACAGACATAGTAGGCTGTGCTATTAAAACAACATACCTCCAGCTAAGGCTTGAACTGTCCATAAACTTTAGTTTCCTCAAAATTGAGAATGTACTGACAATTTCATAAGGGTGAGCAATGTTTTCCGGGAAAAAGCATTCAGGAAGTTTTTTTTAATGTATACCTTCAAAAGTGTACATTCCTGATCCAGTGATAGAATTCTGGATTTGTGAAAGCCCTTTATAGCAGACATATTGCTGCTGTGGCACTGCTGTATTATTACAGCTTACTCCTGTAAGCCACATTTTCCACAGAGGTTAACAACATGCTTTGAGCCAGGATGAATAGCTCTATATTCTGTCCTCAATCCATGCACATATTTGGCTTAAGAGATATGAGAAACAAAACATTTAATCCTATAGAGCTTTTTCCATTTGTGTTTGTATTCAAAGGGGGTTATATTTTCAGATATTTCTAGCTTAGCTTTTTTTTACTGTTTTATAGATGATTAAAGTGTTGCAAGATATGTTTTTCTTTCTGTTAATATTTCAGAGGTCAATTTATTGCTCATCCATTAGTCATAAATCATAGCACCAACCATCTTGGAGGCAAACATGATGCCAGAATCAAAAGGAATAGCTAATAAAGCTGTTGTTGCATCATCTCCGTAGCCTCAAATGCCTTGTGAGGCTAATTATTTGTAATTAGGCGTTTTTTTATTGAAGGCGTAAACAAAGAAAATGTATGAACTCAGCAAACTGCTTCTAAGCTCGCAGGCCTTTTAATCATGCAAACTTTTTCTCTTTGCAGGCTGGCAATGTTGGAGATGTATTGATTCAACTGAGGCTTCTATCAGTTTTGCCTCTGCTTTTACTTCATTCAAGGAAGGATTATTGAGTGCTTGTACAAAAATGTAGCACTTCCAAAATAATTTGTGTATGTTTAGTTTTTTTAAGTTTTCCCTGAGGTATCAGAAAACATATTAGGGTTCTAAATGACGTTCTACACATGTTTTGTCTGACAGCTTTATTAACATCTAATAATGAGAAAATAAAGAGTCAGTGTAAAAATAACTTGTTGGCTTTTATTTGAATCTGTCGGTTGAGGTCAGAGTCCTTTTAGAAAACTCCTTAACTGCTTTATTATAGAATAACAGCACGTGACATTACATTTAAAGGACCTGACATGCTTTTGAGCCAATGAGGCTCACATGGGAAGCTATGAAAAGGAATTATGGAAATCTCAGTTATTTGCTGGGATCAGATAATTGTTGGACTTGTGTTGTGTTGGGATTGGGGTTTTTTATACAAAAATGTTAAATATTAAACTTTATTTGTTAAGTACATTTCATTCAAGAAATGCTGCACATAATGCTTCACAATATGGGAAAATAGACATAGAATTAACTTAAAAACAGCATCAAAATGTGTCAGACTCGAGAAAAACATAAAAAATAAGATATAAAATTGAACATGTAGAATGCATAACATCAGATGAAAAAAACCACACATACATACAAAAACACACATACACATACACTGTACATTATGTAATTGTTGTAATTAGGCTATATAAAAAATGCATTTAGTTGATTAATGATAATAAATATAAAGTCAAACATATTCAAATCAGTACTCGTATGTGTGAGAATGGGTCTGCAGAGAGAATTTCGCCGCGATCCCAACTGTCTGTTATCAGCCTGCAGCCAGGGAGGAGAAATCAGCAGAGCTGCCTGCACTGAGTGTGTGTGTGAGGAAGTCCGTGGATTGGTCAATTTGGACCAATCAGCGGGGGCTTAACGGCACGGCTCCACGGATTGGCCCATTTAGTTCCGGGTACGTGCTTATGTAATCTCGTACCCGGAAGAATCAAATGGATGATGACGTTTCACCAACGAGGCGTTTTGGGGAGGTATTTTCTGTTTTAGAGTTTTACTCGCTACAGGGTGTACTTTGAGGGTTTTGACTCTGCACACCGTTTACATGCATAAAAACCTTCATAACACACAAGGGGAAGGGTAATAATCGGAAAAGGATGACATGTGTCCTTTCAGTAAATACAGATGGAGAGTTGTGTTTGATTTATGTTGTAGCTTCCAGACTAACAAACTGATTTTGACTGTTTTGTGATCTTTAGGGAATAATTTAAATAGTATTAATAACTCAATTCAATGTTCTGATAACCAACCATCATCTATGTTCTGTCAGGAAGAGTGAATTATTTTGTTGGATGTTTAATTAACATGCTGAATATACATCATGATAAACTGTCAAAGTCTGTTTCTGTTGCATTATTTTTTTTGATACAAGTTTTAATAAACACATTGAAAAGATACCCTTGGTTGACCAGAATTCCGACTGAGCAGCAAACTTTCACTATATTCTTTAATTGGGTCCCCATTGCATGCTACTAAGGTAGGAGCTGTTCTTCCTGAGTTCCACGCACAATAAACATATCATATAAAACAAGATGGAAAAGGGAAATACAAGTACAGTATTCCCCCTTAATTACTGCTCTTCTGTTTATTCTGCAGGGATGATGTATTGAGATTTTAATGGTGCAATGTTGTTGCTTGTTTTCTGTAATTTGGGCTAATTTTCTTCAGTTGTAATTGCTTAAAAGTTACAGGGTCAACAAAGTGTGCATAACAGGTTTTAATGCACCTATAATATATCATTATATGTCATTAAACTAAACAAACTGTGTTGGTGTAATTAAGAAACACATTCTGCTCCAACAGTAGACCCTAGTAATGGGTCCGGGCTGCATCCAACTAAACATCAAAATAAATATTGCATATTCAATTGGTCAGGAGCTCTGTTGTGGCTTGTTTTGGATGTAATGTCTCAACATGCAAATCATCAATCAATCAATCAATCAATGTTTATTTATATAGCCCAATATCACAAATGTTACATTTGTCTCAGTGGACTTCACAGTTGTACAGAATATCAGTATGACAATACGACACCCTCTGTCCTTAGACCCTCACATCGTACAAGGAAAAACTTCCAAAGAAGGGGAAAATGGGAGAAACCTCAGGGAGAGCAACAGAGGAGGGATCCCTCTCCCAGGACGGACAGACGTGCAATAGATGCAGTGTGTAAATCGAAAAGATAATACATTTACAACATAGGTAGACCAAATGTTTGGAAATGCATGTGTCTGTAATAAGAAGATGAATCCACGAGGATATCAACAATCCTGTGGGAGCCATCAGGGAAGTAGTATGATGAGTCAGGCAGGACCACAGTGACAGGTTCAGCCACGACTCAAAGTCCAGGACTCAAATACAGGACTCAGGATAGAGGATCCAGGACACAGGACCACAGCAACAGGATCAGCCACGACTCAGGATCCCGGCGTAGATAGACACAAAAGAAATTTGGGGGAAGCTGGGTTATTCGGAACATGAGAGTACACAGGTACAGACAGACAGGAGGAAGAAGTAAGGTGTCCCCCGACAGTCTAAGCCTGTAGCAGCAAAACTAGGGGCTGAATCTAATCAGCCCTAACTATAAGCTTTATCAAAAAGGAAGGTCTTAAGAGCACTCTTAAAACAGATAGGGTGTCTGCCCCCCGAACACAAACTGGAAGCTGATTCCACAAATGTGGAGCTTGATTAGAAAAGGCTCTGGCTCCCATTGTACTTTTAGAGACTCTTGGAACAACCCTGCATTCTTGGAACGCAATGCCCTAGTAGGACAGTAGGGTATAATGAGTTCTTTATGGTAAGATGGCGCCTGCCCATTAAGGGCTTTGTAGGCGAGAAGAAGAATTTAAAATTCTATCCTGTGTTCTATAGGGAGCCAGTGTAAGGCAACCAGAACAGGAGTAATGTGGTTCCTTCTCCTAACTCTGGTTAGTACACGTGCTGCAGCATTTTGAATCAGCTGAAGCGTCTTAACTGACTTCTTGGTACACCCTGATAATAAAGAGGTACAATAATCCTGTCTCGACTTTTGCTTTATTTTGCGGGTTTCGGCATTATGCCATGGAGCTAGTCTATGTTGTTTTATTTTCTTCTTTTTCAAAGGAGCAACAGAGTCTAATGCATCTGATAGCACGATCAACAACATGATGTATAAGTTTCCTCCCTTACATAAAGACAAGCTATCGAGTTAAGTATTGGTGGAATCTCTTCCTTAAATTTGGCTATAGCACAAACAGATAGGTTTCTGCTGCAGGAACCTTTGACTAATGGTGTGTAGTCTAGTAACAGTACTTCAAAAGTTACAAAAAAATGGTCGGATAAAGCAGGATTATGTGGTTCGACTAATAGTTGCTCAATTTCAATACCATAAATCAGAACAAGGTCGAGAGTGTGATTATAGCAGTGGGTTGGTTGATTTACACTCTGACGAAAACCAACAGAATCTAATATAGAGTTAAATGCAACAGTAAGGCTATTTTTATCATCGTCAACATGAATATTAAAGTCACCTACGATAATTACTTTATCTGTTTTAAGTACCAAGTGGATACAAATTCAGAGAATTCTGAATAAGGACCTGGTGCACAGTACACTGTAACAAATAAGATTGGCTGCAATGTTTTCCAGGTCGGATGCGTAAGACCAAAAACAAGGCTTTCAAATTACGTATAATTTAATTTTGGTTTAGTATTTATAAGTAAACTTGAGTCAAAGATGGATGCAACTCCACCTCCCCGGCCTGTGCCTCGAGGAATATGAGTATTGATATGGCTGGGTGGAGTGGCCTCATTTATGCTGACATATTCTTCATGTCTCAACCAAGTTTCAGTGAGACAGCATATATCAATACTATAATCTGATATTGGATCTTATGTTTAAGAGACCACATTTAATCTTTTGTTACACTGTAGTAGTTGTTACATTTACGTTTATTAGATTATTATGTATGACACCTATTAGGTTTTACTTTAACACTAGAACCGCCAGAGATTTTTTATACCTATAACCGCCACCGGGGTCAAATTGACCCCGAATTATAATGCATTGTTTTTCAAGGTAAAATGTTCTTTTATTGATAAACAAGGTATTTTGTCGGCTGTACATCAATGCCGACCAGAGGTTGCGCTAGATTTTTTACAGGGGGGGGGGGGGGGGATCACGGAGAGAGAGAGAGGACTGTCACCTCGCGGGAGTGTGCACAGTATATATATATATCTATCTATCTATCTATAACTATCTATCTCTCTCTCTCTATCACTCTCTCTCTATCTATAACTATCTATCTATCTATCTATCTCTCTCTCTATCTCTCAATCTATAAGGAACCACAGTAGACAAAAGGCGTTGCTATAGCAACACGTCATGTTTACGTGCGAAAAGGGGTGGGGTCAATATGACCCCGCTTGGCGGAAATAGGTATAAATGGAATTTTTTTTGGCGATTTCTTCAATCTGACTTCATATTGACCATTTTTAACAACAGAGGGTGCTACATAACACACTTTCAGGAAAAGTCACAGACTGGGAGACTTTAATATTTTATTGAAAAAAAGTTACATACAATATAAAACAGCTCGGGGTCAAATTGACCCCGTTGGCGGTTCTAGTGTTAAATTGTCCTTGGGCAGACGCACACACCGTTAATATTGGGTATTTTATTGGGTTCGGGATTCCTATGAATGACTGCCCAGGAGAGAGCGCAGAGAAGTGTGTAAGACTGCAACTCCGCCTCCTGGTCTCAACTCCAGTTTGTCATGGATTAAGTCCACAAAGCCCTGAAATGTTTGCCGAAATGAGATGTGCACCATCCAAAGTAGGATGAATGCCGTCTCTCTTAATCAGACCAGGTTTTCCCCAGAAGGCTGTCCAATTATTTACGAAGCCCACATCGTTTGCTGGGTACCACCTAGACAACCAGCGCTGAAATTATGACATGCGGCTATAAATGTCGCCATTGATCAGATTGGGGAGGGGACCAGAGAAGTTTACGGTGTCCGTCATTGTTTTAGCATATCTACACACCAACGCCACATTAACTTTGGTGCATTCTGATTGTTGTAAACGAACATCATTACCACCGACGTGAATAACAATCCTACTGTATTTACGTTTATCCTTAGCCAGCAGTTTAAGATGCGCCTCAATGTCGCCCGCTCTGGCCCCCGGAATGCATGTGACTGTGGAGGCTTTGGTCTCTAAATTCACGTATCTCATAATAGAGCTACCAATAACCAGAGTTGGCTTCTCAGCGGGTGCCTCGTTGAGTGGGGACAATCTGTTAGATACATGAACGTGTTGGTGGGGACCTGTGGGTTTTGTGTAATGCCTCTTCTGAACAGTCTCCCGGTTGCTCGGGAGTTGCCGGGGGACGGCTAATAGGAGCTACCTCTTGCCGGTCCGCACCGGCTAACATGGGCTTTACTGTAGCTGAGTTACTTTCTAAAATGCGGAGCCGGGCTTCTATGCATATGATTCCCGCCTCCAACCTAGCAACTATACTACATTTAATACATGTATCGGTACCAGTAAAGGAGGTAGGGAAGTAACCAAACATGAGACAGGTAGAGCAAGAAATAGCACCCGAGGGTGGGGAAAGAGCCATGGCTAGCTATCAAGCTAAAGTAGCTACCGTTTAGCAAACCCGAAAGGAGTGTAAGCAACTGTGGAGCTACAGTCGCTAAGAGAAGGAGAGTTGTGAGTGCTTAAGCTGTAGTAACGTGTGATTACAACGTCAGGTAGCTGCCGTGATCAATAATTTTAAAACGATCGATTTAAGATAATATACAACCCAGTCTCACGGCATTTCGTGTTATAGTCACGACATTTAATCTATTGATTCGTGGTCACTAACACGATTATCCCCTTTTTTTCGTGTCACACAGGACGACTTTAAAAGCAATGTATTTCTACTGGTAATGTGTTTCGTGCCTGCAACACGTCTTTTTCTCCGGTCGGGTCGTGGAAGACCGGAAGCTGTGGGGTTCATAAAAACATGTTCTTACTCAATATCAAGCCACAATTATTGCTTTTATTTAAAATCGTATAATTTCGGACTTCTGTTGCCGTCTGTAAGGAAAATAAATGGGGCTCAGAGCCTCAGGATACTGAAATCTGTATTTTTTAAATCTTTTTTTCCTTCTAATTTGTTATTCTTTTCAAAATAACACACTGTTATTTACTCACCAATAACACACAATTATCCTTGTTTTTATTTATTGGTTTATTTCCATAATCTCGGGGTTTTTTGCCGTCCGTCAGGAAAATAATTTCAAAATAAAGATTTCCGGAAACAGACGAGGGATTACCCAAGATCCTCAGCTATGGTTTAAGATGGCTGATTGGATGTTTTAGCCGCAATGCATGTTTGGATTTGGTGTTTATATGATATGAAATCGGAAAAACATAAAAAAATTATCAAATAATACTTAATTCCGAGTGTTCTTGCATTTCTCTTTGAAAGTCATCACATAACGGCATTGTAATACACGGTTTGGCTGCATTACATATTACATATCTGCCGTAGTTCTTTATTTATAGAGCCCTGATGAGAAGACCTTTGGAAAAACTGGAAGCAATGCCGCCGAAACTGAATACTTGACGTGGATAATAAATATATCAACAATTAAACAACATCTTCAATTTCTCTTCACACAATACGTCTCCTAGCAGTATCAACACTAATTCGGCTGACTTTTACATTTGATCTAATTCGTAGATAGGTTATATTTACACCATAAGGGTGCACAGCTGATATAAAAGGACTTGTAGTTTTTAAAGATATTACTGATTTTCTTTGAATATAAGAATGTAAATACTGAGTCTGAAATAATATAGCAATATGCTGTAAAATTATGTGAAAACATGAATAAAACTACACTCAGATGTTGTACATACATAAGTGTCTTACACTAATAATACATACAGTTATACAGTTATTATGGCTGTGTGTACCTTGTGTGCACCGCCTAGTGGTTAAAGCACGTTATTGAATTATTGTTTTTATGTATTATATTTGATGAAAAAAATATTAAGAGTACATACTTTCATAGGGGGAAAGTAGAAGGTCAATGATAGAAATATAGAATATAAAAAATCAAGAAGATACTATAAGTGATCTCTACAATAAAACAGTTTAGTGCAGGATGTACAAAGATATTAATAGGAGGAGGTGCAAAACAGAAAAACGAATTAACCTTTATTTAAACATTACATAATACTTTAGATTAAGGTCTTCTTTTAAATAAGAAAACAACTTTGGGGATATCTATCTACAGATAAATATTAAGCCTGACAAAGTACTTAACGTCTAATATATTGCTTTCCTGCAATGTTAACTATGTTGAAGCACTTATTTTAACTGATATTATACATATGAATTATACTCTTATATATGTAGATAGTATAAGAAATGTGCAGAATATGACAGTTTAATGGTGGAGGTATACACACATAACCTGTTGAGGAACCTGTGACCCAAGATTTTCATTCATTGCATAACTACACCGTAGTAGAACATCTTGAAATCTTGAAAGGGATGTGCAAAATAGCCATAATATACAGTCTTTAATTAACCATTAGTAGAGAATAACGAGTAATGAATACACTTTATTACTCATTTCCATTCATGTCAATTGCAGATAAATGTTTAGTCTTCTCAAGCACCAACTATCAAATATCTCTCCTGATTGTTGGCACTTGACAATCACCTTCCCTGAATTTTACTCAGGTGTAACTAAAGTCTGATTTAAGGGTTGTTTATATTTCACATCATTAATCAGAATCTGCAAAGTAACTCAAATAAGTGTAGTGGAGTAAAAATACCAGGTTAACCTCTGAATTGTAGTGGAGTAGAATTACAAAGTAACAATGAGCTGTCATGTGGGTATATATTAATGCTGCGTATTATGGACACAAGCGATTTTCACCCATTTATGAATTATATGTTTTACATTTGATAACACCAATGTGTTTAATACTGGCAACTTCTAATTGTGGGGAAAACGAAAACGTGCAGTAGATATGTCCCATAGAACATTTTGCGAAACACAATAGCCAGCATGTGTAGTTCTGGGGGGGGGGGGGCGTTCGATTCCAGTTTTGGATAGTCTGGCGTGGT
>CALSBZ010000134.1:1855459-1871821 GCA_943591055.1 Gobionotothen gibberifrons | reverse complement strand
CATGGTAAACCGTCACATGTTCACGTCTTGCCGTGATACCGGGTTGGAATTAACACGTTACAGTTCTTAATGTCCCGTTGAAAAGCAATCCGACTTCTGAGTTCATCTAGCTTATTTCAATGGATTGAACATTAGCCAGAAGAATACTCGGAAGAGGGGTTCGGTTTTCTCGTTTCCTCAGTCTGACCAGCAACCCGGCGCGGGTCCCCCGCTTGATCCTCTTCTTGCGTCTCTCAGGTAGGACAGCAACAGGTGGCCATGGCGAATCTCCATTGTCTGTCGGTGGGTTATTGTCCACGAAGTTTCGGATGTGAATAAGTTCCTCTCTGCTATATTGTATAACAGAGTTGGTGCGGTCGGCTTGCATGTTGCGAACCATGTTAAAAGTAAAACGGCAAAAAGTAAATAAACATTACTGGATCAGTGAGCTGCATGAGATGGATACTGACAGGCTGTCAGGAGAGAGGAAAAGAGAGAGGCTCCCGTTATTTCTCCCGTGTTATTATCCAAAGTTAATGAAAACTTCATTTGAATGTAATAATTATGTTGGTTGTTGTTTGTGGAAGCCCCAGTGAATGAGCCCCATTAACTGAGTTTTAAACATCACTTTAAATGGAAGATCCCCATAGCCCCCACCCTCTCGGTATCGGCCGATACTGATTCCGGCCCCAAAATTGGGCATCCCTACTTTTTGCTTCAGTTGAAAAAACGGGAGTTGCAATATCTAGCCGTGATTAAACAAAAACATGGATGACTGTTTGAAGTTTTTTTTTGACAGAAATGTCTTTATTTTGGAAATGTTCTCATGGTGAAATAATGTAAACACTTAAAGGAGGGGTAGGTAAGTGAAACCGGCTTGAGTGCACAAAAATTCAAAAGTACACACCCGAAAAGAATCCGCCCCTTCCTTCAGACTTCCAGAGCACCTCCTCCAACACACATGGACGCGCACACAACACCCAAGATCATGATAATGAATGTAAAACAAAATGTATAACAAAGTTATTGTCAGTGCTTATATTTTTGAAGCTAGAATGTTTGTTTTGTGAAAATGTATTACAAATGTTACGTCTAGCTGAGGAGAGCAGGCTGCGGTAACCAAATCAAGTTTTATTTATATAGCACATTTATAAACGATTTTTGATCGAGCCAAAGTGCTGTACATATAATAAAAATAGCCTACAGTAGGGACACTTTACAGCAAATACAACAGCACAGATTATTCAGAATATCAATATGAGAAAAACGACACCCTCTATCCTTAGAACGTAACATTACATATCAGGCAAAAAAAAGGTTATCAATACTACACAGCCCAAGTTGGTTTTGAATGTTTATTTGAAATATTTAGCGTATACATCTATCATGTTTGTCGACGAACGAAATACAGTACCTAATTACCTAGCTACGCTAGACAGCATCTGCTAAATGAGTAAATATAAATGCTATGCTACCTAGCGTGTTTCTGTTATTATCGGTGACACATTGGGACACACAGGGGAGAGCAACAAACAGTTCAGCTATGCTGCATACAGACAATTTCTTGTGTGGCAATATGGAGCCCTGGGACAGGGTCACAGAGTGATTATTCCCAGTTGCTGTGTCTGGAAGATACGCGACCGGTACCCAGATCCACATATAAACTCACAACAGTCCAAGAAAAAAAGAGCGAGCATGGCGTCAGATTTCGGCTCGGTGTGCTCCATAAGTAGTCGCCATCGTTGAAAAGCAACTCCGATATTGACTCTGGTTTGACTTCTCCTAGTTCCCACTTTCTTTTTCTTCATAATTTGCTCCATTACAGTTTTTCTTTTGCGACCGGTAGTCCGAGTGCTGCTGCTCGCTGCTGCTCCCGAGCTGCTGCTGGGAGACGGGAAACACGCCCAATGACTGCACGAGTGTGTGTGTGTGTGTGTGTGCACGAGATTGAAGGCTGACAGACAGGTCGGCCAACCAGTTATTTTAGCCGGCCCGGTCGTAGTTTTTACAGTATTACGGCTTCCACAGATGAAATATTTTTATGGATTTTTTTTCAAAGCACTTAGAATATGCATTGCTATCAGGATATTAAGAGCGTTCCATGGAATATAACAAAAAGTGTATCTCGAGCCGGTTTCTCAAACTTACCTACCCCTCCTTTAAGTGTCTGTGCTGAATAGAAGCATTTACGTCTTTTTTTTTAGTCTAGATTCAGGACTTCTTAGGTGATCCATTCATGAATGTCCTTGAGACAGTTTAAAATGGAAAATATCTCATTGATCTAGCCCTGTATGCTACCTGCACAGCACCAAACGGCAGACAGATATACATTTTAAAACTAGCTGGTGGATATTGTGGAGCATTTAGCAGCTAAAGAGCCAGACATTTCTCTTAGGAGATGGGGGAGATTGAAAACACAGATAACATTCATCATTTGGCAAGAAATAACTATACTATAAATATAACCCTCTGTGTTTGCTGGATTTGTAGTGTACTTGTCTGCCTCGCATATCCTGAATCAGTTTGGAGCGTTGGTGTCAAGGCTTGAGAGCAGAGTAGATGGGACCCAAGTGCAGCAGACAGTTTCTTTAGATACAAGCCCTTTATTGTTGATTGACGTCAAATTCTCAGAGCTAGGCCAGGCAAACACAACGCAAAAAACCCAAACCGAAAGTCTCTCTCTCTCTAAATAAACTTCAAACATCAAGAATATTCAAACTGAAAGACAAACCAAATGCACACAAGACTAATCAAAAAGATAAGACATAGGTGGCGAGGGCACATTGGCACCAGGTGAACACAATCAGGTGATCAAACAGGAGGGAAACCGAGATAGGAAGTAGCAACAGACTAACCCCTAGATTCCACCGGGCCGCGTTACGGCTGCGCCGCGGCATCCGCAAGGATCGCGGCCACTCTAGTCAATGGGTGCTATTCCACCAGACGCGCCGCGTTACGTCCCAGAAGCGTCTCGCCGCTGGGCTCCCCTCGAAATAGGATTGAAGTCTATTTTTCGACGCGATGCAGCCATAAGGTAATGTCGGGCAGGCAGGAAGTGGAACGTTCAGAGCATATATATATATATAAACACACACACAAACTAATTTTGCAGACCCTATCCCTCCATAGTCTTTCAAGTAGGAGGAGAAATGCCAGCGTTCTCCTCCGGTTTACAGGCACTGCATGTGTAAATTATATATATAGAATAATTATGATGATTTTACCACTAAAATACAGCAACACATCTTTGATTCATGTCGTTTATAACTTGGATATTATAATTATTATTAACTTTGTCTGTACAGGAAATATGCCCAAATCAACAAAAACTGCGAGCCGGCAGCCAAGACGCTCCGCTTCTGAAATGCTTCTGAAACGTGCCCGGTAGGGTATAACGCCGTAGGAGGCCGGACCAAAACCGCTGCGCAGCCGTCACGCGACGCAGACGGACCCGGTGGAATCTAGGGGTGAGGCTGCGTCTCAGGTCGACTATTTTCATTTCCTCGGTCCTCGGTATCACCGGAAGTTGATTTGTCTGCGCCATCTTGAGTACCGTCCCATGGCTCTTATTTCTGCCGGAGGAGCGAGGAGCGATAATGGAGGAGCCACAAGACCATCCTCCGATGAAATCCTCAGATACTAGCCCCGCCCCCTTACTGTGTATCGCTCACTGATTGGACGATGCAGTGCATGCACTGATCTGATGCTTCTAGACCAACCCAGTCTCATGGCATTTCGTGTTATAGTCACGACATTTAATCTATTGATTCGTGTTCACCAACACGATTATCCCCTTTTTTTCGTGTCACACAGAGCGATTTTAAAAGCAATGTATTTCTACTCGTAATGTGTTTCATGCCTGCAACACGTCTTTTTCTCCGGTCGGGTCGTGGAAGACCAGAAGCTGTGTGGTTCATAAAAACATGTTCTTACTCAATATCAAGCCACAATTATTGCTTTTATTTTAAATCGTATAATTTGAAAATAAATGGGGGCTCAGAGCCTCAGGATACTGATATCTGTATTTTTTTAATCTTTTTTCCTTCTAATTTGTTATTCTTTTCAAAATAACACACTGTTATTTACTCACCAATAACACACAATTATCCTTGTTTTTATTTATTTGTTTAATTCCATAATCTCGGGCTTTTGGCGTCCGTCAGGAACTGAATTTCAAAATAAAAATAACCGGAAACAGACGTAGGCATTTCGAGCGATTACCCAAGATCCTCAGCTATGGTTTAAGCTTGCTGATTGGATGTTTTAGCCGCAATGCATGTTGGGATTTGGTGTTTATATGATATGAAATTGGAAAAACATTCAAAAAGAATAAAATAATACTTAATTCCGAGTGTTCTTGCTTTTCTCTTTGAAAGTCATCACATAACGGCATTGTAATACACGGTTCGGCTGCATTACATATTACAGATCTACGAGTAGTTCTTTATTTATAGAGCCCTGATGAGAAGACCTTTGGAAAAACTGGAAGAAATGCCGCCGAAACTGAATACGTGACGTGGATCATAAATATATCAACAATTAAACAACATCTTCAATTTCTCTTCACACAATACGTCTCCTTGCAGTATCAAAACTAATTCGGCTGACTTTTACATTTGATCTAATTCGTAGATAGGTTATATTTACACCATAACGGTGCACAGCTGATATAAAAGGACTTATTAAGATATTACTGATTTTCTTTGAATATAAGAATGTAAATACTGAGTCTGATATAATATAGCAATATGCTGTAAAATTATGTGAAAACATGAATACAACTACACATCTTCAGATGTTGTACATGCATAAGTGGCCTACACTAATAATACAAAGTTATTATGGCTGTGTGTACCTTGTGTGGACCGCCTAGTGGTTAAAGCACGTTATTGAATTATTGTTTTTATGTGTTATATTTGATGAAAAAAATATTAAGAGTACATACTTTCATAGGGGGAAAGTAGAAGGTCAATGATAGAAATATATAGAATATAAAAAATCAAGAAGATACTATAAGTGATCTCTACAATAAAACAGTTTAGTGCAGGATGTACAAATATATTAATAGGAGGAGGTGCAAAACAGAAAAACGAATTAACCTTTATTTAAACATTAAATAATACTTTAGATTACGGTCTTCTTTTAAATAAGAAAATAACTTTGGGGGTATCCATCTACAGATAAATATTAAGCCTGACAAAGTACTTAACGTCTAATATATTGCTTTCCTGCAATGTTAACTATGTTGAAGCACTTATTTTAACTGATATTGTACATATGAATTATACTCTTATGTATGTAGATAGTATAAGAAATGTGCAGAATATGACAGTTTAATGGTGGAGGTATACACACATATTGATAGATGTCTTGTAATGCGCTGTTGAGGAACCTGTGACCCAAGATTTTCATTCATTGCATAACTACACCGTAGTTGTGTATATGATATGTCAATAAACCTTTGAAAATCTTGAAATCTTGAAAGGGATGTGCAAAATAGCCATAATATACAGTCTTTAATGAACTATTAGTAGAGAATAACGAGTAATGAATATACTTTATTACTCGTTTCCATTCATGTCAATTGCAGATACATGTTTAGTCTTCTCAAGCACCAACTATTAAATATCTCTCCTGATTGTTGGCACTTGACAATCACCTTCCCTGAATTTTACTCGGGTGTAACTAAAGTCTGATTTAAGGGTTGTTTATATTTCACATCATTAATCAGAATCTTCAAAGTAACTCAAATAAGTGTAGTGGAGTAAAAATACCAGGTTAACCTCTGAATTGTAGTGGAGTAGAATTACAAAGTAACAATGAGCTGTCATGTGGGTATATATTAATGCTGCGCATTATGGACACAAGCGATTTTCACCCATTTATTAATTATATGTTTTACATTTGATAACACCAATGTGTTTAATACTGGCAACTTCTAATTGTGGGAAAAACGAAAACGTTCAGTAGAGAGGTCCCATAGAACATTTTGCGAAACACAATAGCCAGCATGTGTAGTTCTGGGGGGGGGGGCGTTCGATTCCAGTTTTGGATAGTCTGGCGTGGTTTCGTTCCATTTCAAACAATAGCTGGGGATTATGGGTAGTGTAGTGTCTTCGGTCATCCTAAACTCGAAAATGCTCGAAATGTCCCTTACAGGCCTACGTCTGTTTCCGGTTATTTTTATTTTGAAATTCAGTTCCTGACGGACGCCAAAAAAGCCAGAGATTATGGAAATAAACCAATAAATAAAAACAAGGATAATTGTGTGTTATTGTTGAGTAAATAACAGTGTGTTATTTTGAAAAGAATAACAAATTAGAAGGGAAAAAAAGATTTAAAAAATACAGATTTCAGTATCCTGAGGCTCTGAGCCCCATTTATTTTCCTCACAGACGGCAACAAAAGTCAGAAATTATACGATTTAAAATAAAAGCAATAATTGTGGCTTGATATGAGTAAGAACATGTTTTTATGAACCACACAGCTTCTGGTCTTCCACGACCCGACCGGAGAAAAATATGTGTTGCAGGCACGAAACACATTACCAGTAGAAATACATTGCTTTTAATGTCGTTCTGTGTGACACGAAAAAAAGTGGATAATCGTGTTGGTGAACACGAATCAATAGATTAAATGTCGTGACTATAACACGAAATGCTGTGAGAGTGGGTTGTCTTGACATGAGAGCAGTTTCCCAGCGGAGTGAAGAAAATACATGACACTCACGGGACTCACTCCTCAGTTTATACTGTGTTTTGTTTCAATTAATGTATCATTTAGTTACAAATATGTGATATATCTGAACAACACAGTGGTCAAAAATCATTTTATTCATTTATTGGAAACATTTTCATGATCGCTTTTTCATTTATACATTTTAAGAATGGCCTTACACTTTCCAACATAATACAGAAAAAACAACAATAATGACAAATCTTGACATGACCAAATAAAACAGGGAAAAGTCATAGTATCGTAACAGTTGGTTAGGATTGTGCTCAGAAATGTCTTTGCGAGAATTCGCTACACGAGTGAAAACAACATGGATGCTACAAAGAAGATGCTATGAATATCAGGGTAAAAACAGACATAACTTATCTAACTAATATACGTTCACTCTTTTAAAAAAACTGATACATTTATTAATAAATAGTGACCAAACCTCAACCCAATAATTACTTTAGTCAACCGGATTTCTGTGTTCACAACTATGCAAGTTTTGTACCAACATACTGTACTATCGGGTTGAAGTTCATATGACTTTTGCTAATTTTCCGATTATTGCGACATGGCATGAATTATCGACAGAAGTAACTCCCTTGTGGGTTCTGTGCCAAATTCATCATGACTGATGTGTTAAGTGTCATAACTTGAAATACTTATTCAAAGAGCTGGTTGTGGACCTGCAATACCGCATTGAATATGCCAAGAAAACAGGCATGTTTTTCTTCTCTGCTGAGGATAGCTTCGCAGACATATTTCCCTAAGAAGTGGCCCCTCTGGCTGTCATGTCTACTTGGTGAGCTTGCATTAAACTGTCTGCTGCTGGTGTCTGGTTCTTTTTCTGAGGAAGGATCAACTTTCTGTTGCACAGAAACTGCCTCTCAAATTCATCATGTATTACCGCGTTCACCCAGAGGAATTTCTTGAGGGTTTGAGTGCTCTGTTCACAATAACACTGACAACAACCTTTCTTTTTAAGCATGTAAGATCCAGCACCCAATTTTCCCCGATAATACTCATGTAAATGTATTAAATGTATTTTTAGGATGAGAACAAAACGTCCATTCTTTCTAGCTGATTCAACAAAAAATATAGATCAAAAGATAAATGCATGCACATCCAGTCAGAGACACACACAACCCTGCACTCAAATATAAACACAAACGCAGCTTTCACCCCTAAAGCTAGAGGTGTTTGCTGTTATCACTTTCAGGAGGATAAACAATGTTAGTGAGAATACTAATCTTTGTGTACCAGCTCAGAGCGTCTCCTCCATCGCCGGGGTATAAATAGCATAATTAGCCATGGGAGGAAACACAAATGCCACTTATCTCACTAACCGCAGCGGCATTCTACATTCCTCAAGCACATGTCTTCCTGCGATCCATCCTCCCGTGCTGTTCCTTTACGACACACT
Organism: Gobionotothen gibberifrons; assembly: GCA_943591055.1. NCBI lineage: Eukaryota > Metazoa > Chordata > Actinopteri > Perciformes > Nototheniidae > Gobionotothen > Gobionotothen gibberifrons. The sequence goes on along the minus strand of CALSBZ010000134.1, from coordinate 1,863,699 downwards.
CAATATCTGAGACTGAAGGGATATTGTATGGTCAGGAATGCAGGGAGAAGATGGGGGAGAAATGTCAACTTGCATGGAGTTAATATTCTCTTTCATCTGCAGGTTTTGGACGCAGGGACTCTCAGGCCTGAAGGGCGGGGGGGGGGGATAAGCGTACGTGAGGTCTCATGTCAGGTTTTATACCGGCATGCATGGCAGGTTGCACATATATTGGTAAGAGCATTTCATACACTAGCACAAAAGGGCAGGAAATGTTGCCACCCGAAAGTCCAGCGAGTTCCGTCTCAGAGGTCACAAGCCAGATGTTGTCCACTGATGCAGAGAGGCGCAGTGGGACGTTCACTACAGCAGTTATACTCAGCCAGAGGGCATCGGAGTGAGCCTTGACATTTTGCTCGAATATGGAGAAGACAGACAAGTTTGGTACAATTTAAAAGCGAGGGGAAGCGAAGGATACATTTTGGTCAAAGTACTTCTTAATGTTTTCATGACAACAAACCTTACTTTGGGTGCCCTTAATGTTTTTTTTTTGTTTATGCTAATGCTAACCCATAGTTTCCTACTGCTGCATTTTCACGGTAAAAGCCTTGTTACACACAGGGTGTTTTTTCTTGTGAAACAGTCACAGGAAAAGCATGTTTGTCTCCGTGGTTGGTCGGATGGTCCCATTTTCCAAGATGCAAAGTCATTCTTCCCACTTCTGTGTGTTCGTGAGTTTTAGGTTTTAAGGTTGAAACAAAAGGGACGCCAAAGGGAATGTGTGTTGTATTATTTTGCTCGGATCGTTTAAACACCACGTTTGTTTTTCTGACTTGAGACATTTACTTTTTTATTTATTTTTGTATTATTTCAACACTACATAAATGCAGACTGAAGTAGCTACAAGTGCTTTCTATATGCAATTTATCAGGCTGGAAATGTTAAGGGTCACAATTTTGAATACTTTTATTTGAAACATCAGAAGACAGTTTGATTATGTATAGTGAGTCATGTTATCAATACATGTGCCTTTCAGTCTAACATATTTCGTATTTCAGCTAGACATACACATTTCTTCATGGTGGAGGATATTAGAAATACTTACTCAAATGTAATGCATTACCTTTGATCTCAACGGAATACTTTTGATACAAACTTTGACAGTAAACTAATTGGATGTGTGGGAATGACACATCATATTAACACCACAATGGTTGTTCTGACATACGGACCTCCTGGAATACATTTAGAGTACATGATGTTTCAGAACTGAACTTGTGATTCATCTTGGGACATATGATTAGGACCACAGCGTTCCAGGCCTCTCACTTAGCTGGCGAGTGGGACTGACTTACTGCTCTCTAACAGTCACACAGGCTTATGACTCAGAGAGAGGTACTTTTCAACTTCTCACCTTCATGCAGAACACGATGATTGGCCCACTTTGGTGGAAGGAGTAGGGAGAAAGATTATATTGTCAGTGTCATGGCAACGGGATGCAGCTATAACCTTTTGAAAACCTGGAAGCAACACCTTTCTTGTGATACAGAATAATGGCTACTTATTGTTCCTATACCGGAACTTCAATAATATTCCAAACTATCAAAAACCAAATACTGGTTTTGAACGTATCATATTGGAAATGTTCTCTATTCTTTGAACAATTGTATGTAGGCAATATTCCTGTTCAGCTGCTTGTGTTAAATGAGCATTATTACATTTGATAGTTGAGATTAAGAGTGCACAGCCATGTCAGCAGCTTTATTTCAGCACTTTTAATGTTTCCAAACTTGAAGGGAACGTTCACACCACAATCAAAACATATTTAGCGATATAGCGATATTTTTTATTCGAGATTGTTTTGGTGTCAGTGTTCATGGAATAAACACTCATGCTTATTGCCAGCTTACCTGAGCTAGCTAACGATACATTTTAGCCGAGGTGGGCTAACTATGTGTACCTCTCTTGCTGTCACAAGCACACACTGTCTTCCATGAGTATACTGTAGATGCACACCTCCTTCCCTTGTGTTTTCTAATCAGAGAAATTGCTGTTTTAAAATAATAAACTCCACTCTAGATAACAGGAAAAATATATTTTTGATTTTGTGCTGAATTGTCCTCTTATGGCTAACATCAGCATGCTAACATTCTCATAACAACAATGCTAAAACACATACATCAGGTAATATTTCCTTGAGCACATGTAACTTTAGCATGCTAACACATGCTTATCATCACAAAGTGCAACTGAAGCTGGTGGATATTAAATATGTTTTGCAGGTAATTAAAGGAGGGGTAGGTAAGTTTGAGAAACCGGCTAGAGATACACTTTTTGTTATATTCTATGGAATGCTCTTAATATCCTGATAGTGTTGGTAATTAAATCAATGTTGTAATGGCATAATTTAGCTTAAATGTTGATTTTATTGAAAAACAGAAGTATTCACGCAAAATGTATGTTAAGCTTTTATTTTGAAATGACATCCGCCAGAATCAGGAATACCAGTTTATTTTGAAAATCTATTCCGGAAGTTATCTCTGAAATACTGACGGAAGCTTGAACTCAATGTTAAAACCGAACGTAAACAATACCAGCCGTTGTGATAAGATAAAAAGTGATGCAGGCGAGTGTGTAGAGAAAAGGCGTTTAGTCATGTGTTGAATGTGCAATGCAAAGATCCTCTGTTTAATGTGACTTTGGGCATTGAAGAGCCAAGCGGAAGTGACCAGCTGAAAACGGAGGGGGAGTCTACCTGAGTTATAAAACGACGAGAGAAGTGCTGCTCTGCCCCTTTTCTTTCATCCCCAACTCCCGGAGGAGACAACTGCAGTTGCGTTCCTCCTCTTTCAACTCCCGTCTGCCTGTGACATTACCGTGCCTTTTATTTATATTAAAGTACCACATTTGAAACTTATAGTCGAGACTCATTGTTCTCCTTATTTTAAAACTTTCTCTCCTGGACGCGAGAAAAACGAACATATCAACAATAGCAATGCATATTCTAAGTGCTTTGAAAAAAAATCCATACAAATATTTCATCTGTGGAAGCCGTAATACTGTAAAAACTACGACCAATTATTTTAGCCGGGCCGGCTAAAATAACTGGTTGGCCGACCTGTCTGTCAGCCTTCAATCTCGTGCACACACACACACACACACACACTCATGCAGTCATTGCGTGTGCCGTCATTGGGAGTGTTTCCCGTCAGCTGTTGCTCAGTCCCGAGCAGCAGTAGCCGCTGCAGGAGGACACGTTCACCATGGCAGAGTTTGCATAAACATCGTCTACCGGTCGCAAAAGAAAAACTGTAATGGAGCAAATTATGAAGAAAAAGAAAGTGGAAACTAGGAGAAGTCAAACCAGAGTCAATATCGGAGTTGCTTTTCAACTATGGCGACTATTTACGGAGCACACCGAGCTGATATGTAACGTTATCGGCGCAGCCTGCTCTCGCCAGCCAGACGTAACATTTGTAATACATTTTCACAAAACAAACATGCTAGCTTAAAAAATATAAGCACTGACAATAACTGTGTTATACATTTGTTTTACATTCATTATTATGATCTTGTGCGCGTTCATGTGTGTTGGAGGAGGTGCTCTGTAGGAAGTCTGAAGGAAGGGGCGGATTCTTTTCGGCTGTGTACTTTGGAATTTTTGTGCACTCCGAGGCGGTTTCTCAAACTTACAAGTGAACATTAAGACATGAATCATCAGTTATTTTAATTCACATAAGGAGAAATGTTTGTGTTCAGCACTTCCATGAGGCTAAGCAAATAAATAGGTCTCACTGGCTCAGAACATCTATGCAAAATCTTACTGAATGCATGCAAGAGTAATTAGGCACACAATAATATAATTACTTTCTCTGCAAATGAGTGTGCAGTTCTTGCCTGGCCAATGGTGTCCTTCATGGATCGCTCCTGATAATCCATATTTCATTTCATGCAGGGTTATGGGAAGCATCTCCCTAGAGGTTTCCACTTGTCAAACTGTCACATCTCAAAGGCCTTGCAAGGAGAATGAATTTGTTGATGTTTGCCAAAAAGACCCACACATTCTTCTCTTCAGTTTCTATTTCCATTTCTCTTTCAGGGATTCTTTTTCATGACCTCTATCTAAGGACTTAAGTCACAGCAGCTGTGAAAAACAAAGAGGAAAAAGCATAGCTGGGCTATTACTGGATGTGTTGCATCACAGAGAATAGAGCAACATCTGACATTTTGCACCCATTTTGCGTCATGCAAGCCTTTTCACACAGTCTCTTCTCTCAGTCTCGGACTCCATCAAATAGCCTGTGAATTAAATGATATGCCTCTCCCAACCAGAAACCCTAATCTGAAACTGCAAATGTAAGTTCATGGCTTCATTTTGAAATAGTTATTCTTTTCTTTATAATCTCTTGTCTTCTTTCAATCTTTCTGGTATTACTAAATGGCGCATATTCCAGGCTTAGTATATCTTTTCTTTATTACATATACTTAAATGGAGCTCATTTGCTGAGGTTGAGGAGCCGGTTTTAAATGTCAATTCTCTATTTATTTATAATATATTTGGAAACTTTGAACGATTACATTAAATGCCAAATAATACAGTTAACACTTCTGCATTCACCTAAGTCATTGGTGTGAACAGACTAATACGATTTCTCCACAATTCTCCATGTAATTTGTTGCTTTGTTAATATGCCATTTTTACTATTTATCTGGCTGTAATTGCACTAGTCTCACGATGACTTTCATTGAAATGACTGCTAGTCCTTCTGGCTTACACAACCTCAGGGTATCAACAGTAAATGGCCTATCATTAAAAGGCACCATAACAATGAAAGCTTGTAATGTGAAAAGCCTTGAGGAATCATTTTTTAAAAAGATGAACAAAAATTACGCCCAAAAAGTTTCCCTTATAGTGTAAGTATATATAGTCTTTTACATGATGACTATGAGTACTAAATCGGCCCCTGGGCAATCATTTAAGCTATCTCACCATGAAATGTAAATTACAGTCTTCATAAGGTTGTAATGGTGCTCTATTTTATTCATGAGGTTATGATTGCACCGTTTCTGTCCTTTTGAATATTCAAAATGTGTCAAGTTGAAATGATTGGATCTAATGTGATCACTGGGACCAGGACACACACTGTGATGCATTATGGATTAAAAAACACTGCAGCATTCACTCGTCCCAGGTTGCCAGGAGGATTCACGAGTTGCTATTAAAGTTCAGATCCAGCCTGATAGTCTAAAAAAACTTTCATAATGAATTACCTTCAATAATTGCCACCTCAAGTCCCCCCCACGTTTCATTTACACGAGCAGAGCATGATGTTGATACTCATTTACGGATGTAATAAACGTATGAATGCGAGCATGTGTGAAAAATGAATGTGAAAGGTCTGCTACAAAGATGAATTGGGGGGCTTAGTGGAATGCGAAAGGAGAAGTGTGTGTGTGTGTGTGTGCGTGCCTACCTACGTGCTTGATACTTCGCTGCCTGAATGTAAGAGATGGATCACTATGAAGACGGATAGCAAGCCAGCAGGGAAACAGAGTAATTATGATGTGCCGGGAAGCAAAGTGAGAGCTGTCTTAAGAACTGGCCCTCTGGCCATCATATACTCAAGCATGCTTCATTGCATCACATGGCCAATTACATTGTGTGTCAGTGAGTGATTTATTGCACTAAAGCTAGATGTTGCTTGACAGACAGTCGGAAATGCGTGGGTGATTGTGTTGTAGGCCTATGTTCTTAGATGAGGTCTTATCCATTTGACAAGTACAGCATGCAATACGGGTGTATTTTGAGGGGTAACAGCATGTGACCACCTTATTCGCAAACTGGGATATGTACACAGAAATGCTGTAGTACAGAAAACACATGGCGTACAAACTCACACAAACATTACCTGCTGGTTGACTTTGCTCTGGATCAACCCATGCTCTTGTGTATAATGATGCCAGTGTTAAGTGTTTAGTAATGGCCGTTATTGTAAAGCACTCCATAGCATTTAAAGAGTGGAGTTTTTTTTTTAAATCCTTTCCAAAACAAAAAATAGAACACAAAAGTAAATGTGGGAACACTTTTAAATCAAAGCAACCCCGGTTGCGGTCTTGGTACTACAGGAGGAATCTACCTGATGCTCCTAGGGTCCCTATTCCCTATCAACATCCTGGTATCAATGTGAAAATAAAAAGAGAGAACTTTCAAAGACCTTGTGTTCACAGAAAATACATTTTTTTGTTGAATTTTTGTAATATATGTTTCTCTGGGTCATTTACGATATGTTGATTTCAGCAACATACAGACTTATGATATGCTATGATATACTACTCAAACCTGTGGCCACTGTAGTGGACACATTGTTTTTTAACACTGGATGTAAACTTCTTTCTTTTGCAATTCCAAGTGCAGATATGCCATTAACAATTGCGTAAATGTTTGTCGAGGCGGGACACATGCTGAAAACACAACAGAAAGATTGAAGGCCCTGACACACCAAGCCGATTTTGGCCGTCGATAGATGTCTGGCCGTCGATGAGCGTCCTGTCGCCCTACTCAGATTGGTGTGTCCCGCACCGTCGTGTCTTTTCGGCCGTGCCGACACCTTCCGCTGCCGGCAAAATAAATCACTCTGATTGGCTGTTCAGCTTAGCGAAACACTATTTGCCTGAATGGGAGTGGAGCAGTACAGCATTTAAGTAAATGTACTTTGTTACTGTCCACAATCTGCCTAAAAGTATTTTAATGTTGTACAGTAGCTGTTCAAGATGGTCATTTAAAATGTTTTAAATATATACTGTTAGTAGGCTAGTTAAACCAATAATAATGCTACGGCTGCAACTGACAGTTATGTGGCACATCTTTATTTTTTCTTAACGCTGTGTGATTAAAAGAATAAACACAAATAGCAGGATAGGCACACATATTGCTTTATCTTGCCCCACTGAAAAGGCACTGCACAGATACTGTTAAAATATTGGCATAGTTCATCCCTGTGCTGCTTGGCTCGAGCTGTAGGATGTAGCTATTTGTTGTTTGAAATGAGAACTCCTCTCCTCTGAGCGGTCATATTAAAGCGACGTCCGTTAATGATGCCGTGGCAACAGCTGCATCAGCTGTCGAGTGTTTTGTTAGAGCGCTGTATTTTGTAATCTCTGATAGATCAGTTGAACATTGTTCCCCACATATTTACTTTTAATTCCATTTGTAACAAGTATGACACGAATGTATGAATATTTTCGACACATCTCTTCTGTATTGTGCAGAGCTAAAACATTAGTATGAAAAGTACCCTACAAATAAAGGGACATATAGGCTACATTAGGCTTATATACGTTTGATATATTCACACATGCACAGATACAAACACACATAAAACCCAATGACTGTATATACACTATACACAGTATAGTTAACCTTTTTAAACTAGTAGGCTAAATGACATGATAAATCATCAAGTCGCAACGAATTTCTAATCCAAGCAATTAACGAATCACGAGGGACCTGACAGGCTATATAAGGTCCAGGCACACCTCTGATTTAAATCTCAACAACGAAAGAGATAGTGAGAAGATCAAAAAGTCAACTGATGAAACCCGCAGTAGCGTGTGCCTTATGGCAGTGGCACCAGCTGCTTACCAAAAAGAGGAATCAGGAAAGACACCGATCCCAGTGCTGGAAAGCTCGAATGCGCAATGCCATCCTGCTTCATCTTGAGGTATTTATGAGTGTTTGTTTAAAATTGTTTTGAATAGTTGAAAAATAGCTGGCTTTTTTCATTGGAATACAAAAATGGATTAATTTCATATGACAGAATATTTATGTGCAGTTTAGTTTTATAATTGTAACGCAATACATGATTGTCACTAAAAGCCTTGTCCCTACATTACAATAAAATATTTTTAAAAATTGATTAATTCATTTTAATACAAATTGAAGTTAGTAGCTATTAAAGGCATAAAAAGACAGAAATGTATAATTTTTAGGGCCGGGACTTTAACGCGTTAATTAAGATTAATTAATTACACAAAAAAAAATTAACGCATTTTAATCGCACTTATTTTTGCACCGCGGAACATTTCTCACTGGATGAGTTTCAGGCATACCGATTATACTGGAGCACCAACTAATGTGTATGACTTCAGACAACAACAAACCACAGTGAACAATTCAAACATGAACGAAGAAGCTGATGAGACCGCTTTGGTTGCCCCCGTGGATGGGACATTTTGTTTTAAAAGACGGACGGATGGAAGCG
>CALSBZ010000134.1:1829956-1840392 GCA_943591055.1 Gobionotothen gibberifrons | reverse complement strand
TGCGCTGTCAGTACGCTTCTCCATGTTTGTGATTGGTCGAATGCTCCAAATACCACCCCTCTCATGTGAACGCGCACCTAATAGGACACGGCTGGCTTGAGCGATCCACTTGATAACCCGTGTCGTAGTGCCGTTTAGCGAGAGGGCGTATGTTTTGGATTAGGCCAACCGGCTAACTCAAACATATCCAGGTTAGGTTGAACCAGCTTCGTGACATACCCCCCTGGTCTCACCAGAATGCGTGACTCCACCACGACTCTTTAACACCACAGTGCGTGGTGGAGTCACGAACTCTGCTACATTTACGTGTCTGCACCACGCAAACAACACCAATGTAAAGTGAATGAGGTTCCTTTGTCGTGGTGCACACACGCATTTCTACAACGTCCTGCAGTGAGCTTTTATTCAATAAAACGTTTTTTAAATATACTTTATAGCTTGTACTAACTCACGGGAGGCTAGAAATCTAAAAAGCTTTTTAATGGCCAAACTATCCTACAATTTAGAGAGCTTGAACAATCGGCCCATTTGGTCGTATGAGTTGGAGGACTTGTTGCTGAATTTATGTGTCCACTTAGCTGTTAGGTGTTACGACTGGGGCACAAAAACTGGTAGGACCCAAATGCACAACTCCAGACAAAAGATGATTCATAAAAAAGGTTTTACTGTGGTGATAAAGCAAGGTAATCCATTCACAAGGCAGTTGCATTCACAAGGTTCAAAACAATCTGGCACTTGGCACAGGGAACACACAGAATATATACAAAAGCAAAGGACTCCACAGGTGCAAACAATAAGGGCGGGGCAGGTAATCAGATTAGTGGACAAGCTGACAAGGTAGGAGTCGAACTACCTGAGAAGAGAAAGGAAATTACAAAATAAAACAGGAAATGGCAGACACAGACTTGACAAAATAAACTAACAGAGAGATAACATTAACAAATCTGGCGAGACACAACATTAGGCTATCGTTAAGCTAGCTGTTATCAGTATAGACATCTAAACAGTTTGAAAACTATTGTTTTCTTCTTGTACCCCGATAATAAGAACATTAATTGAATAGTCGGTTGGCAAAGTAATGTAGTATGTTTTCAATGGATAATATGTATATATAGGATACATTTATTACATTTTGAGGTAACTTGGCCTGAAGTAGTCAAAACACATCCATATTGGAAGAAAAAAAACATGCTCAAATGCTTGAATTCACACACACACAAACATAACCAGCTATGAAAGCGTCTTGTGCCAAAGTAACCTTGCATCACCAGATCCTTTTTTTCTCCCAGCTCAAATTGCCCAGAGGAATGCTTATTTTCAGGCATCAGAGCGTGGGCAGGACAATGTCTGTCCTTTTCAAAGGGTATCAGGGATTGGCAGGGCCATGATCTCCTCTACTTGCAGGTCTTTTGTGATTCCCTGGAGGGGCTGAGGCCAGACGAGCTCCCTGGCGCCATTCTGCTCTTTCACCCAGTCATCCTTCATTAGCCTCCACCGTAACATTTCTTTTGCTGGAGATCCACTTTTCTTGGGTGATGGATACCATTCAGTTGCTCAGAAGTATAAGCAATGCTCTATTTTACCTGAGGGGGCACACAAATAGTTACTACTCTGTACCATGAGCAAGGAAACATCTGTTATTGATTATTGGAAGACAAGAAATGCCCTATATAAATCCATGTCCATTTACCATTGTCAACCAGCCAGTTCAGAATGAATTTATTCAGAAACTAGCCAATATTTATTACAAATTACCAACAGGTTCTGTAACAATTCTATACCAAAATGAGATATTTTGGGATGACGGTTAAGAAATGTGTCAAACCGTTTCCTAAACATACAACGTTCATGTTGACACTTGTTTCATGAGTTACCATGTCACAGAAATAAATATATGTCACGTTAAAGGTTCAGTGCCTAATTGATGACCTATTGTACCCTGATTCATCAAAGTATAACAAACAGTGACAGCTGTTTAGAGTAACTGATGCATTAGCATGTGTTCGACTGGAGCTCATGCCCTGAGGCCATCATTTCAGAAAGTCATACTGCAGCTGAATTGTCAGAAATTAGAGTGCGGGGAAACAGGGATGTGTATAAGATTGCATGTACTGTATATCTTTGTATCATTATGGTTTCAATGAAAGGTATGTATTTTATGTTTTTGTTCAGAATAATATGCTACTAACCAAAGAAGTATATCCAAATAGATTGGCATTGTCTTGCTGATCTTTATAGATTGTCTTTGAGAATAATCATCCCAATATCTCTGGGAAATACATCCATATTGGACAGCCCAAACCCTCAAGATTTACGTCCAATGCAAACATTATGCACACTTTTTGATGTCTTTTATACATAAATATGCAACCCACTCTCACGGCATTTTGTGTTATAGTCACGACATTTAATCTATTGATTCGTGTTCACCAACACGATTATCCCCTTTTTTTTCATGTCACACAGAACGATTTTAAAAGCAATGTATTTCTACTGGTAATATGTTTCGTGCCTGCAACACGTCTTTTTCTTCGGTCGGGTCGTGGAAGACCGGAAGCTGTGTGGTTCATAAAAACATGTTCTTACTCAATATCAAGCCACAATTATTGCTTTTATTTTAAATCGTATAATTTCGGACTTTTGTTGCCGTCTGTGAGGGAAATAAATGGGATACAGCCTCAGGATACTGAAATCTGTATTTTAAAAATCTTTTTTTCTTTCTTTTCAAAACACACTGTTATTTACTCAACAATAACACACAATTATCCATGTTTTTATTTATTGGTTTATTTCCATAATCTCGGGCTTCTTGGGCGTCCATCAGGAACTGAATTTCAAAATAAAAATAACCGGAAACAGACGTAGGCCTATCAGGGACATTTCGTGCATCATTGCGATACACAGCCACTGAACTGATTACCCAAGATCCCAAGGTTTAGGATGGCCGAAGACACTACACTACCCATAATCCCCAGCTATCGTTTAGGACTACAGTCCCCGTAATTAATCTTCAAGCTCTGGGATTGAAGAACTCCACATGCTGGCTATTGTGTTGTGGCAAAATGTTCTATGGGACGTCTCTACTGAACGTTTTCGTTTTTTCCCACAATTAGAAGTTGCCAGTATTAAACACATTGGTGTTATCAAATGTAAAACATATAATTAATAAATGGGTGAAAATCGCTTGTGTCCATAATGCGAAGCATTAATATATACCCACATGACAGCTCATTGTTACTTTGTAATTCTACTCCACTACAATTCAGAGGTTAACCTGGTATTTTTACTCCACTACATTTATTTGAGTTACTTTGCAGATTCTGATTAATGATGTGAAATATAAACAACCCTTAAATCAGACTTTAGTTACACCTGAGTACAATTCAGGGAAGGTGATTGTCAAGTGCCAAGAATCAGGAGAGATATTTGATGGTTGTGCTTGAGAAGACTAAACATTTATCTGCAATTGACATGAATGGAAACGAGTAATAAAGTGTATTCATTACTCGTTATTCTCTACTAATAGTTAATTAAAGACTGTACTTATATAGCGCTTTATCCAGTCTTTAAGACCCCTCAAAGCGCTTTACATACTACATGTCGTTCACCCATTCACACAGAGCAGTATACCTTACTCTAGGACCTAACATGCATACACATTCACACCACACACCGTTGGCCATGCCATCGGGAGCAACTCAGGGTTAAGTATCTTGTCCAAGGATACATCGACATGTTGACTGCATGGGCTGGGATCGAACCCACAACCTTCTGGTTGAAAGACGACCGCAGTCCCTCGCAGCCACAGTCGCCCTATATAATATAATGGCTATTTTGCACATCCCTTTCAAGATTTTCAAAGGTTTATTGACATATATACACAACTACGGTGTAGTTATGCAATGAATGAACATCTTGGGTCCTTCAACGCGCATTACAAGACATCTATCAATATGTGTGTATACCACCAAACTGTCATATTCTGCACATTTCTTATACCATCTACATACATAAGAGTATAATTCATATGTATAATATCAGTTAAAATAAGTGCTTCAACATAGTTAACATTGCAGGAAAGCAATATATTAGACGTCAAGTACTTTGTCAGGCTTAATATTTATCTGTAGATAGATACCCCCAAAGTTTTTTTCTTATTTAAAAGAAGACCTTAATCCAGCGTTTCTCAAAGTGTGGGGCGCGCCCCACTGGTGGTGCGCAGAGATGTGATAGGTGGGTCGCGAAATACTAATTAATTAAAAAAAACTGGTGGTCTCACTGGTGGAGTATCAAAACAACGGCCCGCCCGGGGTGCAAAACACATCAATGAAAGCGACCCTCTACCACACAAAACAACACCTGTAAATAACCCAATTTGTGTTCTTTGAAATTGAAAAGGATATTGCATTGTGTTTGTTACTTTCGTTGCAGTTGTATGTCTTAAGTGTAATTTGGCATGCTTTTATTTTGAAGGCGAGTTTACGCTGTTGACAGTTGTTGCTATTATTACGTTCCCTTTTGGGTCTAGGGGATTCAAAGGGAAGGAACACAACCAGAGTAGTTTTGGTATAATTATAAGTGGTTTTATTTTAGCAGCCAAGTAAACTAAATGGCAGGCAAGCAGCCTGAAACAAACAAAGTAGGCCAAAAGAGCACAGGTGGATAACTAACCGAACAAAAGGAGGACTCTAACAAAAAGGAGTCTAAGTGCATACAAGGGAAATAAACACTGTTTACACTAAATAAGAAACAAACCAAAACCTCACTTTAAAAGTGGTACAAACTAACTGAAAAAGCTGTAGAAAACACAGCTGCTACTAATTGGCAGGCGCTAACCGCTACGCTACCCTGAATCCTATCTACCCAATTACACTGCAATATCTAACTAAACACAGAAGAGTTAACACGCTGTTAAACAATATCTCTCTCTCACAGAAGTCACTAAACCATCACACGAATAGCAAAAAGCTAGAGGCGTCTGTCCCACATCACTCAGCCTTTGTACTCCTCCCCAGCAGGTGTGCGCCGGCTGTGCGCTGTGGTTGGACGATGTGAATCCAATCACCATCTTCAGAGGCGGACCAGAGGAGGGGCAGCCAATGACGGCGGGGCTACTGCACAGCTTATTTACATAGGAAACACACAGCTGAAAACACTCACAGATTAAACGATCAGGAAGGCAGCAGCCGAAACACTCCCCCCCCCCCTTAAGACACAAACCCACAGCTTTGTGAACCAAACCCACTAACGAACTCCTAATAACACACACACACACTCACATCACAACCTCAACCTAACACACCAACATCTCAAACTCAACCCGGTCAAAGCATCGGCCAACCCCTTCTCTGAGCCCTTTACTGGTGGGTGTCTACAGCTGTAGTCCCGCACAATCAGAGCCCATTGCAGGAGACGCTGATTGTGCTTGGACATGCTAGGGCAGAATATAAAAGGATCATAACAGCTAAACACCACAATTGGCCAAAGGCTTGGTCCAACATGAATGTTAAAATGTTGCAGTGCTAACACCAACACTAGCATTCGGTAAACTAGCTGACGCTCTCTGGTTACCGGGAGTGTCGAGAAGTCTAGAGGCTTGTCTGAGCCGGCGTGTTGCGCCGGTCTCACGACATCCTCACGAGGAGGAGGGGGAGCCACAATTTCTGGCTTCTCCTCGGACACAGCTTTATCTGAAAGCACAATCACAGGGTCAGATAATGAACCGTTAGCGTCACTTTTACCTGCCTGTGCGTGTGTAACCAGACCACTGCCTCTTGGTGGTGACCTATTCTGCCGCTGTTCTTTACGCTTCAGAGATGCACAGTTGGCGATGACATGTCCAGGTTGGTGACAGTAAAAGCACTCCCTCTCTTCTCGGTTCACGTTATACACATTTGAAGGCTGAATAACTGGTGCGGCTGACACACGGCGGGATCTCTTAGTAGAGACCGGAGAAAACACAGATTTATGCGTCAACACATAGTCATCAGCCAACACAGCGGCAGCAGAGAGAGAGTTTACCCTTTGTTCGTTCACATACTCAGCAATGCGATCAGGCAAACACTTCTTAAACTCCTCCAACATGATCAATTCTCTCAGAGAAGAATAATCCGTAGCATTACATGAGGTAATCCACTTATCAACCCACATCCCTTTTACTCTGGCAAACTCCACATGAGTTTGGTGAGGATCCTTCCTAAGGTCTCTAAACTTTTGTCTGTAAGCTTCAGGAACGAGTTTGTATACTCTGAGAATGGCAACCTTCACTGAGTCATACTGTAGGCTGTCCAACGTGAGAGCCGCAACTGCTTCCTGAGCTTTTCCATATAGTTTACACGTTACCATCAGAGCCCAAACTTCAACTGGCCACTGCAGCGCTGTAGCAATGCGCTCAAATGCGCTAAAATAGACATCCACCTCAGTCTCACGGAATGTTGGCACTAACGAAATATTGTTACTCACATCGAAGGCAGGTGGATGAGAAGGATGTGTGGAGCTTCCTCCGGCATGATCGAAGGCACCGGATGCGCGCAGGTGAGAGTCTAGCTCCAGCTGCCGCATCCGGACTTCCTTGTCGATTTCAAGCTTTCTGATTTCCAATTGAAACTGCCTGCTCTGCTCTTTGTCGGTGGCCTCCAGCTGAAGACGAAGCTGTTTGTCTGTTGCCTCTAGCTGAAGACGAGCGAGACGGACCTTTAGTTTAGCCCCCTCTCGGGACTCCACTGAGCCACCAGGGGATAGTGCTTCTTGGCGAGGCAACACGGGCGGTGATGTAAACCGCTTGTCGTCCTCACCGTCCCCACCTTCTCCCTGAACAGCTGCAGGCTCCGCCTCAAGCTCCGGTGTCTCCCAATCTTCCGGTGACACATCAGACAGAGCAGGCAACACAAGGGTACCCCGTTCCACCAACTCATCCACCACCAAAGCCTTTAATTCTTTTTTTACCATTTGCTTATCCACTGTGAGACTGAAATGTTGCGTTATCTCATATAAGTCATCTCTATGACACTGAACTAACGGCTCATGAGAAGGACAGACCAAAAACGACTCCAAATCAAAGTTTGCCATACTCAGCTAAACTGCACACAACCGAACCAAATTGTTTCAGCTATAAAAAAAAAACACTCATAACCCCAGGAATTAGTTATTTGATCCCGGACGAGACCCCATGTATTACGTTCCCTTTTGGGTCTAGGGGATTCAAAGGGAAGGAACACAACCAGAGTAGTTTTGGTATAATTATAAGTGGTTTTATTTTAGCAGCCAAGTAAACAAAATGGCAGGCAAGCAGCCTGAAACAAACAAAGTAGGCCAAAAGAGCACAGGTGGATAACTAACCGAACAAAACGAGGACTAACAAAAAGGAGTCTAAGTGCATACAAGGGAAATAAACACTGTTTACACTAAATAAGAAACAAACCAAAACCTCACTTTAAAAGTGGTACAAACTAACTGAAAAAGCTGTAGAAACCACAGCTGCTACTAATTGGCAGGCGCTAACCGCTACGCTACCCTGAATCCTATCTACCCAATTACACTGCAATATCTAACTAAACACAGAAGAGTTAACGCGCTGTTAAACAATATCTCTCTCTCACAGAAGTCACTAAACCATCACACGAATAGCAAAAAGCTAGAGGCGTCTGTCCCACATCACAGAGCCTCCAGAGTGGTGATTGTCCTCAGCCTTTGTACTCCTCCCCAGCAGGTGTGCGCCGGCTGTGCGCTGTGGTTGGATGATGTGTATCCAATCACCATCTTCAGAGGCGGACCCGAGGAGGGGCAGCCAATGACGGCGGGGCTACTGCACAGCTTATTTACATAGGAAACACACAGCTGAAAACACTCAGACAGATTAAACGATCAGGAAGGCAGCAGCCGTAACACTATGTAAACAAGAAACTTTCACAGCAGGCGGAATTTAGCCCACCCATTTAGAGGGAAGATATGATTGGTCAATTGTACTGTCATTTGGCATTACTCTCTCGTTCAGTTACTATAGCGGGCCCTCTGTGAATTCATAGCTGGACGTCCAACAGCTCCTCTCTTCACCTCGCAGAGACCAGACAAGCTTCTTTCATTTAACCCTTCACATTCAAACATAAACTGAATAGGCAGATTCAAAGGATTTATTTCTTTGGAAATGTTATTGTAAATACAATTTAATCAAGTTATTTTTGGTAAAACTAATGACAAATATCACTAAAACCTAGGGCTGTCAAGTTAACGCAAACAAATATTAACGCCACTAATTATTTTAACGCGATTAACGCATGTGTATTTTGTGTCGCCCCGTAGTTTCAGAGCGCATTGTAGTGCCGAAGGATATGGAGTCATGAGGCGGTGCAATTGAGGAACAAAGCTGGCTTTATTGAGCAGCAGCAAAGCAGGTGTCATCGGGTCGCAGCCCGGGAAGAGAAGAGAGAGAGCTAGAGGTGCACACAACATATATAGACAACACAACATATATGTCCGTGCGGAAACAATATCCCTACCCCAGAGTTCCGTGTGTGAATTATGTCCCAGTGTTAATACGTGGTCACCACACAACCCCCCCCAGAATTCAGACAAGGCGAAAAATCCTCGCGTCCGGGAGGAAGCACCACAGGGCTGAGGTTGCAGGTGAGGGCTGTGCCATGGAACGGGCCGTCGGAAGGGGGCCGCAGGAGAGGGTAGGAGCCCCAACGAGGGCGAAAATAACCCGGTGGTCCCCAGCAGGACGGAGCGCTGCCCGGCCGCAGCCGCAGCGGGCATAGAGTCCTCGGGGGAAAGGAACCGGGTCTCCGGGGGCAGGAGCAGCAACCCCGGGAGAAAGGAGCACCACCCGGCCGCAGGCAGTCGCACAGCGGCGGCGGGCATGAAGTCCTCAGCAGGCGCTGAGGTGTCCTCAGCAGGAGCCGAGGTATCCCCGGGAGGCAGGAGCAGTCTCCGCAGGAGGAAGGAGCACAACCCGGCCGCAGGCAGGCGCACAGCGGCAACGGGAATAAAATCCTCGGCAGTCGTTGAGGGATCCCAGGAGAGCACCACCCAGGCGTCGATGCAAACGTGAGTGGCGTCTGGAACCGTTGAGGCGAGACGGGGTCCAGGAGTGCACCACCCAGGCGTTAATGTAAACGAGAGTGGCGTCTGGAACCGCCGTCGATGTGGTGAAAAAGGTGAGAGTGTCCACACGAGGTCAACCGGCTGGTCGGACCTCCTCTCCGTCACCGGGGGAACAAAAATCGTTAACAGTCAGATGTTAACAGGTTAGATGCTCCGTTAGCTGTTAGCTGTCATTGCTGTTAGCCATTGTTAGCCGTTAGCTGTCGCTGTTAGCCGTTGTTAGCTGTTAGCTGTCGATGCTGTTAGCCGCTGTTAGCTGTTAGCTGCCGCTGTTAGCTCCACGTGGTCCAGCTAGCGCAGCCATGTGTAGCTGCTAGCCGTCGTTAGCCCCACGTGGCAAGCCGCTAGCGGGACGTGCAGCCGCACGGCCCGGAGAAACAGACCCACGAGGTAGCAGTCTGTTTGCTGGTCGACCCAGCGGGTCGTGCATCGTCTCCCTGCTGGATGGGAGGTTGATGCGGGAACGTTGAGCCACGTCCCCAGCTCTTCTGCGGGGCACGCACCGAGCCCCGGTCCGTGTGCCAGCGGCAGCCACGGACAATTCCAAAAAATCCCCGGCATTTCGAGAAAGGAACCGGAGTTCCTTTTGCCGTGTTGGGCTCCGTCCCGGAAACTTCGAGACGTGTCAGGGTCACCAGTGTAGTGCCGAAGGATATGGAGTCATGAGGCGGTGCAATTGAGGAACAAAGCTGGCTTTATTGAGCAGCAGCAAAGCAGGTGTCATCGGGTCGCAGCCCGGGAAGAGAAGAGAGAGAGCTAGAGGTGCACACAACATATATAGACAACACAACATATATGTCCGTGCGGAAACAATATCCCTACCCCAGAGTTCCGTGTGTGAATTATGTCCCAGTGTTAATACGTGGTCACCACAGCATCGAGTTTAAAATACCATCTACAAGCTGATGCTGACAGCCCCCGCTCCTGCCACCTGCTTGCGGCAGACCACACTTCCACGCTCACCGGCAGGCTCCGACTGGCCATCGGAAGGACCGGGAGGGTGTGTGCATGTGTGGCTCGAGCGAGGCACACCTTACGTGTTGTTGTTAGCATCTGGTGCTAGCTAGATGTGCTAACGGATATAAGGAGTGTTTCAATGAAAACAGAGGAGCGACATTTTGCCGACAACTGCGCCGAGCACTTGGCTTCATGCAGGTAGCCAGACAGTGGGACATTGTACGAAAAGTCAGCACACTCAGCACAGATAGTGCACGTAACATGATTGCAGCGTCCAGGCAGCTCCCGTTCGAGCATATTATGCCTTGAGCTGCACATAGCTCCAACGATCACACACACACACACACACACACACACACACACACACACACACACAC
>CALSBZ010000134.1:1810635-1829946 GCA_943591055.1 Gobionotothen gibberifrons | reverse complement strand
CACACACACACACACACACACACACACACACACACACACACACACACTTTGTATTGTATTATAGAGGTTCCAGGTTGAATTGAGGCGAATATTTCTAATGTTTAGAGGTTGTTGTGTTTAATATTCATGAGAATATTTGTCATTGTTCAAATGATAATAAACAAACATATAAAGCATATTTGTCCACTCATATGTTGATAGGAATATTAAAAACTTGAAAAATATCCCTCTAAGGTACATTTCGAACAGATAAAAAATTTGCGATTAATTTGCGATTAATCGCGATTAACTATGGACAATCATGCGATTAATCGCGATTAAATATTTTAATCGACTGACAGCCCTACTAAAAACATATTTAAAAAAAATATATAAAGAAAAATATAATTAGTTTTAATGTTTTTAAATATTATTTTGTAGAATATCTTAGGCCCTCAGAGACAGGCTCGCCACTGGTAAAAATCTCTCATACACACATGTGAAACGCTCTCACAGACACACACAACAGTCGGGAAGAAAAGCAATGTGGAGCGAGAGAGAGAGAGAGAGAGAGAGAGAGAGAGAGAGAGAGAGAGAGAGCGAGAGAGCAAGAGAGAGAGCACACCTTTACTGTATCTATTTAATAAAGTTGTAAAAAATAAAGTAAGACATCATTCCAATGTGTACTATAGGACAGTAAAAAGTTTAAAAGGGGAGGGATTAGTAAAATATGCATAAAGAAAAAGAAAGAATGCTAACTAGGTAATATAAGATAAGAATAAACAAGTTTAAATGATTTGTTGTGATCATGTTCTAAAGATGTTTGGATTATTGAAAAGTATACAGCTCTCCTTCATCTGAGTGTTGAGAGCTGTATCCATAAATTCATGTTGTGCTCAAAGTAGGGCTGCTCGATTATGGCAAAAATCATAATCTCGATTATTTGGGTCAATAATTGATATCATGATTATTAAAAACGATTAACCATTTACTTTGAAAACATCAATTTATTGAAGAAAATAATTTGAAAAGTATGTTTTTAACAGTTGATTACCCTGAACTTTAAGTATAATTCAACTGAAAAACCTATTTAAAAAAAAAATATCGTTTTATTTCGATTATGTTGATTAAAATACGATTAATTGAGCAGCCCTAGCTCAAAGTGCACCAGATTGATGCATTTAACTTCAACATTTAAATCTTGCCCCCGGACCCCCCTAGAGGATGTGACGTCCACCACCAAATAAAGCAGGTTAAAATAATTAAATTGCATACATTTTATTTTAGTAAACACTGAAAACGGGTCCCACAGACCCAAACAGCACACAAAGGTTAAAGGTAGCATATAATAATGTTAAAATGTGCTAAATACACTGCAAAAAAACAAAAAAGAGGAGTAAAAGTAGCTCACGACTTGTTTTATTTTTTGAAAGTAGCTCTCATCCAAAAAAAGGTTGGAAACCCCTGTTATAGAACAATACATTTGACAATTTTAAGCTTGGCCATTTTATTGGAGCAATGAGGAACAGGTGGGGCTTGAAAAGGCCCACCTGTTCAAAGTGGGGAATGACAGAAAAAGTTTGAGAACCACTGCCTTAATCTAAAGTATTATGTAATGTTTAAATAAAGGTTAATTCGTTTTTCTGTTTTGCACCTCCTCCTATTAATAAACTGTTTTATTGTAGAGATCACTTATAGTATCTTCTTGATTTTTTATATTCTATATTTCTATCATTGACCTTCTACTTTCCCCCTATGAAAGTATGTACTCATAAAAATAATAATTCAATAACGTGCTTTAACCACTAGGCGGTGCACACAAGGTACACACAGCCATAATAACTTTGTATTATTAGTGTAGGACACTTATGTATGTACAACATCTGAAGATGTGTAGTTTTATTCATGTTTTCACATAATTTTACAGCATATTACTATATTATTTCAGACTCAGTATTTACATTCTTATATTCAAAGAAAATCAGTAATATCTTTAAAAACTACAAGTCCTTTTATATCAGCTGTGCACCGTTATGGTGTAAATATAACTTATCTACGAATTAGATCAAATGTAAAAATCAGCCAAATTAATGTTGATACTGCAAGGAGACGTATTGTGTGAAGAGAAATTGAAGATGTTGTTTAATTGTTGATATATTTATGATCCACGTCAAGTATTCAGTTTCGGCGGCATTTCTTCCAGTTTTTCCAAAGGTCTTCTCATCAGGGCTCTATAAATAAAGAACTACAGCAGATCTGTAATATGTAATGCAGCCGAACCGTGTATTACAATGCCATTATGTGATGACTTTCAAAGAGAAAAGCAAGAACACTCGGAATTAAGTTTTTTTAATTTATTTTTTATGTTTTTCCAATTTCATATCATATAAACACCAAATCCCAATATGCATTGCGGCTAAAACATCCAATCAGCGAGCTTAAACCATAGCTGAGCATCTTGGGTAATCGCTCGAAATGCCTACGTCTGTTTCTGGTTATTTTTATTTTGAAATTCAGTTCCTGACGGACGCCAAAAAAGCCAGAGATTATGGAAATAAACCAATAAATAAAAACAAGAATAATTGTGTGTTATTGTTGAGTAAATAACAGTGTGTTATTTTGATAAGAATAACAAATTAGAAGGAAAAAAAGATTTAAAAAAACACAGATTTCAGTATCCTGAGGCTCTGAGCCCCATTTATTTTCCTCACGGCAACAAAAGTCAGACATTTTACGATTTAAAATAAAAGCAATAATTGTGGCTTGATATTGAGTAAGAACATGTTTTTATGAACCACACAGCTTCCGGTCTTCCACGACCCTACCTGAGAAAAATACGTGTTGCAGGCACGAAACACATTACCAGTAGAAATACATTGCTTTTAGTTAGTTCTGTGTGACACGAAAAAAATGGGATAATCGTGTTGGTGAACACGAATCAATAGATTAAATGTCGTGACTATAACACGAAATGCCATGAGACTCGGTTGAAATATGTGTCCTTGGTGTGTCAGGGAACTCACAAAGTGTCAGAAAACAAAACCATCTCTCTTTTCCTCCGTGCCCAAATCTCTAAAAACGGGGGTACAACAGAGCTGATCCAAATTTGCGTCCGATATGATGGACCCACGACACTATCAGAAGCGTCGCTATCAGAAACAATGTGCGACGTGTTTTGGACGTAACATGGTCTTTGTTTGTATTAGCAAGCATTGCTAACATTCAGAGCTAACCTGTACTGGAGAGAGTATGTGTAAAAAAAGCAGGAAATAAAAAAAGGAACTCACCTTGTGGTAAACCAGCAAGGGAAAAGCATTTCAGTTCCATACTGTTCCAGAAATAATCCTTAATGTGGTTTGGAACATGATATGGCATTTCATCACAGCAGCATTTAGCTGTATCTGCGGTTGAATTCTGAGCAGGCATAAGCTCCCCCTCCTTTATTTTTTTTCAAGCTAAGGACCCCGAATCAGCGTTTCTCTAACAGGCCTGAAACAGAGGGATATGAGGGATTTAACCTTTATTTAACCAGGTGGTCCCATTGAGATCATCAATCTCTTTTTCAAGGGAGACTTGTCCAATGTCTAAAATGCATGATCTGCAAATACCAAATCTGATGATTTGGTATTTTGAGCAAAACACATAGACATGTTTTTTTATATATTTGTATATATCTGCTACCCATAATATATGCCTACAAATAGCATAATAGGAGACCTTTAAGTCCAACATTAGGAAATAGCAGGCAAAATTAGTGTTTGGAAGTTGGTTTGTACCCATGGAAACTGGCAGATACATCACAATCACCTTCAGACTGGACATGAATGTTTCACTTTTTACTAGCCATGACCACAATTGTTCCCTAACCTTGACCAGGGGCTTTCATTGTCCAACCTTAATAATTGGTTTATTTTCTACAACATTGTCACTGAACACTTTGTTTGCATGACTGAAAGTGAATGCAGACTTTGTCAGAATAACAATTTTCTCTGCCTATAGGGTGAACTATAACTGTCTGCATGTATTTCCATAGACGTAGACTTATGTGCTTTATGTGCTTGGCCTTTTCAGTGTACCAGTTTGATTAGTAAAGCACCACTTAAGTGCTCTAGAATTATGGACGAATGCTTTGCCACTCAAGACACCTTTAATGCAAAAAAACATTACTATCAGAAGAGGTTGATCACTTCTGAACAAATACAAAAAATATGATTTGAAAATTGACGAAGACAGTCAATTGTAAGATATGTCCAACATAGTCTGTTGCCAATAAATATTCAATTCCAAACAAATCCCTCTCGGCTATCTTTTCAAATGACTTGTAATTGTTTGTAATTGTTGTAAATCTATCCTCAATCTTTAGCCTTATTATTATCTCGAATACCAGTTATCAAAACTGATTTCCAAACCATCTCATCAAGCATTTTAATTATTCCAGAAGTGGTTACGCCTGAAGTGAGAGGCTTAGATCAATTCCAGTCAACGCAATGCATCAATGGTTTGTGCTAGATCAGCAAAGAGGCAGGTGATCAGTTATATTGATAGTAGAGAACCTCTGAACCCTAAATTCAATCTAGCACCAGCCAAGTCTGGCAATGAAACTGGGCTGCCGGTACACAGTGATGTTATCAGTTAGACCTCAGCTGTGGAGCACCCATTTATAACAGCATTTGGAGTTACCAAAAGTGAACGGTGCCGCAGGCCAACCTGTACACAGACACCATTAGATCACATAATTAGGAGTCGCTAATGATGCCTGGATTAGTGTGTGTCATGGATCTGCCGCTATCCTTTAATGCAGAGGTTATTAAAGTGTATGAACGGCTGCCTTTCAACACTTTGTACTATAGGTCTGTGATTAAAGGTTAACCCAACCGTCTACATGTCATCCTCTGCAGTCAGAGTGGTCCAAAGTCATTACATGTTGATTGACGGGGGACAAAGATGAGTAATGAAGATGATCACATGGTCAGAAAGGTAACACAGATATATGAGACGAAGCCCTGAGAGCACCGTACTAGAT
The DNA here is from genome assembly GCA_943591055.1 of Gobionotothen gibberifrons. Lineage (NCBI taxonomy): Eukaryota > Metazoa > Chordata > Actinopteri > Perciformes > Nototheniidae > Gobionotothen > Gobionotothen gibberifrons. Next base: position 1,824,944 of record CALSBZ010000134.1, on the reverse strand, counting down.
ATACCTGAGCATTTGTTGACCAGACCTCGGTATGAGAACACTCCCTTTATGCGTGACTTGTATTTTACTCCTGCATGCTGTTTTTTCTATTGTTTTTCACCATTACCGGCAAGGAAGAGCATAAAGAACTCTTTGAAACTGAAGTATGTTATTATCTGTCGGCAGGATTTCAAGAGGACTGAAGATGTAAGGGTTCCATACTGATTTCTGTAAACATATCTGTGTTGTTGTGCTCATCTGGTCTTTACTTCCGAGCTTGAGTTCCAGTCATGAATAAAATGTTCTGTATGATTGGTGAACACAGCCTTTGTATCATAGAGATTTCAAAATTTGCAGAAAATGTACGGCTCCCTATGACATAAGCTCTCTTTTACTAAAATATGTTTCGAAGGCATGTTTTATTCCTTTGTGATATTGTAATTGACCGTTCACTAAACCTTCCCCAGGTGGGCGATTGTCCAAATGCTATTGTCCATAGCAACGAGGCACGGCAGGCCTGTCAAGCTTTAGATGTCTCCACATGTTGGAGCAGCTGTGCATGGGGCTGTTACAAGGCTGGTGTCTATTTACCTTTTCAAGAGCAGAAATCTTATTAATGTATAAAACAGTGTGAATGTCTGTTAAAGTAAACTGGAAATATCAGCATGTCTGTATAACTAGCTTTCCATGCACCTTAGATATCTAACCTTGCATTCCTAGGGTTTGTTGAACCCCAGATAATATGGAACATAATGGAGGCATAAAAAACGGGTCAAATGTTCCTTTGTCCCTGTGTTCCCCAGCTCTTTATAGCCCATAATGAGAACCTGAAAAAATAGTTATCCAGCTCACTTAATATGACCATGAGCTATTGTGGGAACCTGTCCAAGGGATTTTCGGTTCCCTTGCACTCACTGTCAATAATTAGCCAACACTTGAGTCATGACATCCCCAAAGGTCATAGCTTTCTGCTTCCTTATGTGAAAACTACATTTTTGAATCGAATGCTCATATTTAAATGTGTTCCATCTAACTCATATATAAAGATGTGGCATCAATACTTATTAATCTAATGTAATCCTGTTTGTTTTTATTACTGGGAATAACAGCAGAATAAATAAAATAAAAATATGTTTACTCTTGTAATAAGAGTAGACATTATTAGAGTTAGGGATGTCCCGATCACCTTTTTTTGCTCCCAATCCGATTCCGATCATTTGATTTTGACAATTTGCCGATACCGATTTTTCCCGATCCGATCTTTATGCAATGCATTAAGAGAAAAAAAAGGAAAAAAGCATTCAAGTTGTCCCTTAAGGTTATTTTTTTATTTAAATGACAGTACCCAACTACCCATTCTATCCAACATGGATATAGCTTCTTTTTTTCACAGCAGCATTGGATCAGTTCAGTTGTGCAGCATTGGATCAAAACAAAATAAAGCTTATCAGTGCTCGTTAGCTTACTGCTACTATTAGACACTGCGCCCACTCTGTTGCCAAGCAACCAGGTCTATGAAAACAAGCCCCAAAGAAGCAACACATACATGATGTTGTGTAATTTGAAACCAAAACTAAGGCCTCAGGATGACTTTAAGACTTGACCATGGTCATTTTTGTTTTGTAACATTAAATAAAAAAAAATAAAAAAATAAAGTTAAAATAAAAAAATAAAAAATTCCGATCTTTTGAAAATCACGTGATCGGCGCCGATCCCCGATCACGTGATCGGATCGGGACATCTCTAATTAGAGTAATTACAAAAAATTGGTCAAAAGATGATCGTTATAGTAGTCTGTGAAAACCATAACAAATAAGTGATTAAATGCTACAGTATCCAGCAAACACAACTGCAGAGCTGCAACATTGCAAACAGACTAAGGTCTACAACACCCAGGGTGTTTCTCAATCTCGAGTAAAGCTGCTCCAGAGCCACTATTTCAAGCATACTACGCCATCGAGTGCCGCCGAAGTACTGTTCCAATGTCCAGGATACTTGGAATTCTACCGAGCCCGGCGTACTTCGTTTGGAGAAAATTGCATATGTGTAGACTCCGCGGTCTTAAAATCCCCACAATGCTTTGCGCACGGACCAATTTCCAAAATCTGTGGCGGAAAATGTAAGGCGGGGCCTCTCATATGACGCACACCTGCACACTTGCTCGCCGGTTCCATTCTTAGTTTTTCCGAGGCTAGGAAGTATTCTTGCCTCGCTTCTGAAGCAAGACGCTCGGAAGACATGTGCTACCAAGCAAGCGTACTCGACATTGAGAAACACCCACTGTTGTCTTTGTGTATTTGTGAATGAAGCGCCATCTCATGGTTAAATCATGAAATTGAACAAATGGGGAAATTTGGCAACGCCATCTTAGGAAATAGTGGGAGGGCTTTAATCAGAGATGTTCACAAGTCTTTTTTTGCAAGTCCAAGTCAAGTCTCAAGTCTTTGGTCACGAGTCCAAGTCAAGTCTCAAGTCTTTGTGGGGTGAGACTTGATCAAGTCTCAAGTCTTTGGTCACGAGTCCAAGTCAAGTCTCAAGTCTCTAAAAAATAAAAGTCTCATGTCTCTTCTGGTTGTAATAAGCCTTCTATTGTCTGCTGCTATCCAGTCTGTTAAGAATACTGCACAGCTATATCTAAGAAATTCAAAGCATTTACTGTATTATTATCACTCCTATATCTATTAGCATACAGTATCAGTACTGATTAGTTGTTTGTTATATGATCACTTTAAACAGGCTATTGCAATGCAATATGAGCACTTTAGCTAAATGCAAACAACTTATAAGCAAAACACTTCAGAATCAGAAATGTGACCTCTGCAACCGTATTGTTTAATTACTCTGGGTCTCTAATGACATCTTTTAAGTCTACTATAAATAAACATATACCTCTATCCTCACACTCAAACCCAGTGTAATGGTAACCTGATAAACCTGTAACATTAACGTTACGTGGTCAACAATAAACCTGTAACCTGCCTATAAACCGACAGATGTATTTATGTATGTAACTATGTATTTTTCTACGTTTAACGTTAGCCAGTAGATGGTGGCAGCGGAACGTAATGATTAACGTTACCGACCTTTTTTATGTCATGTCAAGACTTGGATGTCAACGCCACTCAACGCAAACAAGTGTGACAAGCAAACATTCACTCATCTTTTCAAATATTCAGTTACAAAGCTAGTAGCAAGCTAGGTTAACATTACATAGCTGATGCTTAGCTAAACATGTTTGCTAACCGTCCATATGCGTTAATGTGACTGACCTCTCCGGGTGAGTTTTCAAGTGCCTGATGAAATTTGACATTGTTGCACCAGCATCCTTGATTTTAATATTGCAGACTTTGCAGTGTGCGCTCCTTTTGTTGGTGCCGCCGGCGTTTTGTTCGAAGTTTTGTTCGAGCTAATTACAAGCGGTACAGCTGCAGGTGTGCCGCCGGTCGCCATGGTGTTACCATGAGGTAGTGCGAGAGGCGCGCACCTGCTGGGTGGAGTCCTATTAGCTACATCTGTACTCAGTATTTCCTCACTATGTGGAAGCTGTTTTTGTTTTTTTTTACCAGAATAGGGTTTCGCTAGCGGCTCTGTTCTGCTCTTTATTGGATTTGGGAAGGTTTACTCTCCAGCAACACTGTGTGAACTCATCTATTATCTGAGATAAAGTTATGATCCCAAAGCACATCGGTTAGACCTCATCTGTATAGCCTTTTTCTCTTGTGAAAATAAAAGGTGAAAAAGGCAGTTTCAAAATATGAACAAAAGCGCAGCAACTGTGTGCTTGTCCAAGTCTGTTTACTTTGTTAAGATACAACTGATTTTTGATTTGTCCTCATCATTCTTAATATGTTTCTTTATTTCTATGAATTCTATATGGTTTAGTGCGTGAGGGTGCTAATGTTGATTAGCTGTAGCCTCATATTTTTGATATGGTGTTTATGTATTCCCATTGTACAGGTGTTTCCTTTTAAGAAGAGACTAGACACATTAGAGAGTATACTGTGACCAGCATGTTTGCTATCGGACATAAAAAGTCTGCTAACTACAGTCATTGCTGGCCAGAAACATGCATTTGCCTCCCTTTTTTTAAATCAATGTTTACAACAATACTAAAAATGTACATTAACATTGACTGACTTCAATAATTCAGTGAGGCTGGACCGAACGAACAATTGTCCTGTTTTCTCTTTTTGTAGCAACCCTGTATCATTAATATTGTATACATTTTATGCTTGATTATAAACAATCGCACAGTAAAAGGAATGTCCACCCTGGTGTTTCCAGGATATCTCGCCAATGCAGAAGACGATCGATCCAACTGGTCCAAAGGATCTGTTGGTGTGGGCATGAGTATTGGCTTCACCTTAATTCACTTGTTGGGGAGTTATTTTCATGGTTAGACTGAAAGTACATCCATCAGCCAACACACACACACATAAACCAGACACACAGTCTCACCCCCCACTTGCAGAGAGGCACAGGTTGTCTCCACCAAGAAAAAAAAACCCACATCCAATACTAATCAAATAAATCTGTTTAAGTGCATTTCTGCCCTCCGATTTATCAGCTGACTCCGTCTAAACAGCAGCTGATAGTGCTGTGCGCTGCACTGGGCAGGGGGCTAGCATCGACACACGCGCCCATTTCACGCCTGCCCGGTTCAGGGCTAATGAGTGCCGTTAGCATCTCAGAAGTGGGCTAGCACATTAATCGAACATCATTAATTCCAGCGCGATTCATTTTGTAACCAAATCACTGATCAAAGTCCATTTGAGATGCTTCTAATGGGTCTGAGGGGAAAAAATAGATGCCCTGACGACGGGGCTCTGCATCTCCGAAAAACGAATTATGTGAATTCCATATGTGTCGGCATCCCTGATTAAATACAATGATTAGATGTACGGTTCAATATCATCTTCCATTTGTGAATGAAATGATAATTCTCATTCTATGATTGGCTAAACAAAGCTGTAACCGATTGTGATGGCGTCACGTCTTCCGATGCACGCACTGGAATGCCAAATATTTGTAAAGCCTGTTCTTGAGGTATCCACATATTATTTACATTTTTATACATAAATACATATAATATCAAAACCAGTATTTTCTCAAAGATTTGATTGAAAACAACTATCCACAAAAAGATGATTTTTTTTTATGGAAATCATATTTACCACATATTGAACGCACTGCGACCCATGATGTACTAGCAGGTGCAGATAAACACTTTGTGGGATATACATTTACATTCATCAAAATGCATTGAGCTGAATGGATTTCCTACCTCACAGAATATTACTTTTGAATATTTTGGATATCTCATTGTTTACATGCATTTTTGTATGCGGGCAATCTCCTTTTTCCTAGCCTACATCTATCTATTTAACATTTCTATCTATCGGTCTTGGTGCATTATTGTCCCCAACTGTCAATCAGGGAAATATTGAGCCTTGCATCCACTACACATTTGCATCAACCGCCCTCTGCAGTTGGCAGAATGTGTGTTTTGTTCTTCAATTCATTCCGTTCATGGTTGGAATCGCAGGGCACAAGATGAAATGAATGGCTGTATAAGAGCCAAAAGTGTAATTATGTGTAAAATATTGAATATTGGTTATGGAATGGAATAGGTTGTTATTAATGTCAATTAATTGCGATCCGCACACGAGGTTCAACAAGCTGATTGACGCTGTGATTACCTCAGCTGTTACAAAAGAGTCCTGCTGACGATACTGTGTTCATTTTGGTTGTGAAGCTGCACTGCAGAGAAATTATAAGTTTAAGTTGTTTATAATATGTGACCTAACTGTCTCCATCATTGTGTGGTAACTCACTTTTATTTGTGTTAAAAGAAGAGAACAGTGAAGAAAAGACATGTAAAGCATAACATGGAAATAAATGTACCGAAACAAACAAATAATATCTCTCTGTGTGTGATGTGTGAGCGCGTCGGCCAGGCGCAAGACCTAAGGACAGAAAGGAGCAAAAAAGTGGGAAAGATGCTCTTTTAGGCTATAAAACTAATTTAATTACTTTTGGCAAAAACAGTTAAATATCTATTTTATTTGCATAGCTAGTATAATAGGCATTTTTGTATCACATACTTCAAATTAAATGTGTTTTGTTGCAACAGGACATCAAATTAAGGAGAAGGGCATCCCAGCTCTAACTTGCCAATATGGAATTACAATTCTTACGAAATGCATTTAGAAATTCTTTCTCAGAAGATTAATTCAGCAGCGGAGCAGCAAGAATGCAGCCTTAACATTCTTCTGGACCCGTACAATGGCCGCATGTGTTTGTCCTATCCTCAGCCTCATACATTTCCCAAGTCCATTGATGTGTATGTCCTGTTGCCTGCCTAAGATGACAGAGATGGCACGGTACCCGAAGACTCCGCACTGCATTCCAATGGCCATTAATTGAGTACCTGCCCGTCATCTCGTCCCTGATTGATGACATAATTAGAGACGGGCCTGTTTGATGGAGATGCCTGGCAAACTCCTCTGTCTGCTGGCCTTTGTGTGGATGTGAGGCCCCGGTCCCTTGAGCTTTGGTCTATCGCTAACCTTGCCTCAGCGCGAGCAGTAAGCCTTCATGTGCCTGTGTGTGTGTGTGTGCGCGTGTGTGCGCGCGTGTGTGTGTGTGTGTGTAGTGCTCCCCAGTCCTGCTCTCCTTAACAATGAGCATGGCTTCAAGCTTGGGGAAGCTGATTAAATTAAAGTGCCTCACAGGCAATCATGCCAAGGTCAAAGAGATGCTGTGCAAACTGCTTTTGGCACCAACTTTCCTCGGTGTGCGGAGACGCTTATCAGCAGATGTGTGTGGTTTGTGCTCGGCAGTGGCTGAACAGTCACGCAACGTGGAAAATTGAATTGTCACTGTTGATTTTGCTTCTTGCATATCAGGGGGAAAATGAACTTTCAACAATAGCACAATATGAGGTCCTGGTCTGTGGCATGTACGACAAAGACCCCAGGCAGCCTGAGAGAACGGATCACTGCCTGCTCCTGTCCGTCACTCATACGATTTCTTCTCAGGTGAGAAGATTACCGTTAGCTAACATGTTGTTTACTATATTTAAAGGTCCCCTATTATACTGTTTTTCATCAATATATTATAGGTCTCGGATATATACAAACATGTGCTGATTCTCTGTCTGTTACTTTAGATGAAAATAAGGAGCCACTCCCCACGCCCCTCTGAGAGATATTTGGTTAAAAAGAACACAATGGTGCTCTAGGAGGAGATTTAGGTGATAATGTGTGTGTGTGTGTGTGTGTGTGGGGGGGGGGGGTTACCTTGGTTGGTGATTGGCTAATGGTTACACAACCCAAAAAATCGGTATGACATCATAAAGTGGCCAAAATCTGATCAGCTCATTTTCAGACAGGTTTTTATATAAATGGATCAGGATAAAAAGAGAGAGAATCTTTTTTCCTGAAACTTTCAGAATCTCTTTACACATAGGGGACACATGTTGATGTAGAAAAGACATGAACAAGTGGATTTTGCATAATAGGTGACCTTTAAAGAATGCAGAGGCTTCTATGCAGTGCACAAAGGCTCACTTGATGGATACATGAGAATACATTGATGTGTAGTGAGCTATGGCCTTCGCAGTCACCAGATCTCAACCCAATCAAACACCTTTGTATATGAGAGCGATGTGACAGACAGCGCTCTCACTATCATCAAAACCCCCAATGACACAATATTTTGGAAGAATGTTTAACTTAATTTACTGTTGAGCTTTAGAGATTATTAAGATGTATTTAGGATCGGGATAAAAGTACATGAATGAATTCAATATTTATTTTATTTAAACCAAACTCCATTGTCAATTCTATTAATGGTGAAAAAAGTTATTCAATGTATTTTAATTTAATTATTACCTCTCTGTATGGTAGCTTCATTGTTAATGTATAGGTTCATCCTTCCTTTATTTGTATTTAAATGACCTGCCTTTACACACAAGGATTAATTATATTATAATTATAATAAATAACAACAACATAAGGCTACTGTTTTAAAAATCAATGTTACATTAATGAATTCCAACAATTACATACATTTCTTTGTCTGTCCCTTTATTTCCCTTCGTAGAATACTACAAAAGGGCCAACATTTCGAATTTACAAGCACAAAAAGCAGACTGTCTTTTCATTGATCATTTCCACTTTGTTGCAGTACTGCACCTACACACAACAACCAGTACCAATCAACGAGCACAAAAACAACAACAACAATTATTCCACAATCGCTCAACGATAAGCAAGATTGGCCAATAAAATTTGACAATGTAAATTATTAGTTGGGCACACCCTACTGTATATACATACACATATATGCACAAATACAACTATCAATACTTTGATAGTAGTAACTCCAACATCAATGACGAGTACTAAAAGTGAATCCTGAGCAAGGTTATTGAAAAGAACCAATCATGGGATGAATGCAAGAAAAAAGAGATGGACGTCCCTCCCAGCACAGAAATCGTGAATCAGAAATGGAAATATTATAGCACAGCTATAGATCTGCCTGGAGGAGGCCATCCTCACTAATGAAGTGTCTGCTGGAGAAGGGCATCAGGAGGGGAGGCCACCAGAAGGTCTGGCAGCCCTGAGGGAGCTGCATACATACTGAGGGTCAGATTTACTAAGGTTACATATTTTGTACATTAAAGCTGTAGAAATACAACAACAAAGGAAATAAGCAAGTTGTGCAGGTGAGCTATAAAACCTCTGGTGGCTTATGGATCTCACTTTAGGCAAAAACATGTCCTCTATTATGGTTATGTAAATACCAGTTTGGCTGGAAAATACTCTACATAAGGCAGGGGAAGGGAAACAGGCTGAAGCAAAATGTTATAAATGAAAAAAACAAGGTTAATGTACAGTACATCTGTTCTAATGTTATCTTTGAGTATTGAGTTGCTTGAAGATAGGTTTGGTTTTGTGTTGTGGCCAATCTGCAAAACCTTTTTGGTAAGATGTAAAGCTTGCGAAGGTGAGTAGAATAAATAGCTAGACAAATTATTATTTTAGTATGGCTACATTGAGCCACTGTATATTACAGTTTTAATAAACACTTAGAATTTTGCCATTGGTGCAAATACATTTTGATAATCTATCGCTAACAAACTGATTATGACTCTTCTTTTAGAGTTTCGTACAATAGGACCCATGAGATCTGGTTAGATTTTAGCATTTATATTTACAACATTTGTTTTTTTCATGTAAATATGTGAACGTTACTTGCATCAAGTTAAATTACGCTATGTGTCACTACGTAACATTACATTACGTTAAAAAGCCTGATTAAATTAACTTCGGCCGTTAGTACACAGAAATATGTAGGATTTAAAAATAAACTGGGATAATTGGAAAAAACGAATGCAACCAGGTCATTAATATAAATGAGAAATCGGAAGAATAGCTCTTTAATATAAATGAGCAATAGGAGTGATCCCAGAAAATGCCCCAAACACATCAAGTAGACGGGAGGGCGTGGAAAAATAGGATTCATGTTTAAAGAGGATGATTTGCATAAAAACTGATGCGAAAAGGATACATAAAAAATAAGCGTGTAATACAAGCTTATATATAAAGATTATTATTGTTAATGAACATCACTTGTATTACTGTTACGCAGATCCATAATCACACCATCTTCACCTCCGATTTGTCTCATACCTTTCTTTTGAACGTTTTAATTTCCATTTAATATATAAATAAAAACATATAAGCTTTATCTAATAATTCTATATGTGTTATGTTGAGCAACATTTTCTCTCAGGTGCAAATAAATATTTCATTATGTTGTGATTTCCCTTCTGAGCTTAATGATCTGGCAGAAACAGCATCTTTGAACTGTATAAAAATCCACCAGCCTGTGGTAGAAGCAGCTTTATGCTGTGGGGATACTTCCCTGTGCTAAGCCGTGGATGGCTTGTGAAAAGAAAAAAGATCAATTGAATCGAGCAAAGCTACAGAGAAATAATGGCAGTGAGTGTGTAAGAGAACTTCTGAGAGGATAAACAAAAAGGCAGAGCCACACAGGAACGCTTTCTGTGGCCAAGCCCAGACCTCAATCAAATCCAGAATGTGTGGCTGGACATGAGACACACTGTTCACTTGCATCGTGCAACTTCACAGAGCTCAAACAGCTTGGCAAAGAAAATGGGGAAAACCTGCGGAAATGGAGACACAGGGCCTTTCTCATTTCATCAAATCCCCCTCCTCGACTCCTCGGTCCTCCGATAGTGACCCGGAAATGAATTTCAGCGCGCCATGTTGAAGGACATCTCATTTCTCTAAATGCACTTCGAGCACCGAGGATCGAGCGTCGAGGAGGCTCTCTGGAGGAGCTATAACCGAGGATACACTGATGGGTCCTCCACAGTCCTCCACGGCTCCTTCGTGGATGCATTTCCGGCAACAGAGATGTTTCAGAGAGTCGTGACGCACGGCCGGACTTATCTCAGCCAATCACAGCTCTGCATGCATCCCCTGGATATTATTTGATTAACTGCTTTCATCGCGTCGCGATGTTTACAGTGAGAACAGCTGTGAGGTCCGTGCAGAAAGCAGAGCAGTGTGTACAATATATATCACTCAGTGTAACAGGCCTACTCTCTTTATTTGCTGTAGTTTTTAGTAGATATCTACAAGCAAAGAGTCGATATTTTTCTAAAACCATTTAGTGCTTCACATAATAAAATACACAACGGCTGTAGCCTGATTATGCTTTAGGAGCTGTAGGTGTGTGTGGTACAGTGTGTGCGTAGATGCAGCGGACAGACAGGTCTCTGCTTACTTTTAATACTTGTAAATACAACTTTTGGCCGGTAATTTATTTTCCTCATTGTGACCAGAGGGGGGGGGATATATGTCTCTGATAGTGTTACGTTATTATGAGAGTGCTCTGTTTGATTCTGAAATTGTATATATTTATATAAATATATACAATATATATATATGTGTGTGTGTAAGTGTGTGTGTGTCCGCATCTGTATAGCCTGTTATATATATATAAAAGCGTGCATTCTGGAATGTCAGGAATGTTTGAGACGGAGAAGAATGAGGAAGTGGAAACGGAGTGAGCTGAGAGCAGCGGAAAAAATCATTATACCGCACTGTGAATGAATTAAAAGTAAATATATAAGTGGTCATGAACACATCTGTCCATCAGACAGAGGGCTGCTGTGCCTCCTGTCATCATTAATGGACGTCTCTTTAAAATCAGCTCAGAGGAGAGGAGTTCTCATTTCTCTAACCGCCTGCTGCTTCTGCTAAATATTGACCAGAAGTGGGTGAGTTATGCAATCAATTGTTTTATGTTTTATCCTTGGCCTTAATTTAGATCAATATTTAGAGATTTCTTTTTACTTTGAGTTTTCTGCATTCATCATAAAAAGCTTAAGGACACTCACTGCATGTCAATATTTAAGAACAGGAGGGAGAGCAAGAGGCAGTCAAGGATGGCTTCCCCCTGAAAACCCCTGTAGTGCTGTAGTTGCCCTATAAAACCTGGAAATGAGTCAGCATTTTCTAATGACGTTTTTCTAGTCTCAAAGTAAATTGTTTTTGTTTATATGCCTAAATTAAGTTCTGCTGTCATCACAAGCTTAAGAGATTTTCAATTGTTCTTCTACGACAACAACAAAATCCCACTCTAAAAAACACCTGTAATGACTCAGCAATTGTTGATTCAGGTGTACATGTCTTACATTCATGGATTCTTTTTGGTTTTTTGTTAGATGCTTGAAATATGTTCTATTGTTATTGCAAGATTTGGAAATTATTCACATTTTGGTTCTATTGCTAAAAAAAACACATCAGTAAACCCCTCTAAAAAATGATGAAACCTTTACGTATTTTAAAAAAGGTCTGAGCCTACCAAGGTTTTCAGGGGCATTAAACGTTATCAAGCCTTTATTTAGGTAATGATTTTGAAGTCTTGGGACACTGTTCATTTATAGCCTTACATTGTTTTTTTCCTCTACTGATGGTGATAGTGTTTCAAGAGTCGTTTAAGATTGCTGCTGAAGACAGGCATTTGTTTGTCAAAGAGCCTTTTTTCTAGACTATTCCAAAATCAAACTGTAAACTCCCATTGGCTCTTTGTCAATGGAATCACACCAATGCTAACTTCTGGGTTGGCCTACAAAGATATGTCATCCATGCAACACTCTATTGGCACTGTATGTCCATACAGTGCTATTAAAAAGTGAGCCATTTTAATAACTGTGGAAACCCTTCTACTTCAGTAATAGCAAATCATCCAACCTAATGTCACTTTAATAACAATCCATTCCTCAGCAGCTTGGCACTTTTACAGAATAATTGGAGTGCTAAAGTGTGTCGAGTACGGTTTGTTTACTTGTTCGCAGACGGACAACATCACCAACCGAGTGTCAGACTAAACAGATGACTGAGAAACAGAAAGAAAACGGTGAGCGTGACAGAAAGAGTAAAGCGTTGACGGGGCTGGATGAGTGATATCCAATCAGCGGCTGGCTTATGTTCCTCGTGGTTTTCAGGGATGTCTGTGGCTAATGACTCACCATTGGAGTGCCTCCACGTCCCAAGGAGAGATTCGGATCCGTAGGCCAAGCTTGAGCGCTATCAGATGCTTGTGTCTGAACACCAGTGGCGTCTGCAGCATATGCTTAATTGGCAGTTTGAGCCTCTGCTCTGCTGTCTGTGTTCCAAGTCATTAACATGTAATGTGCACTTTGGACCCCGGGCCCATAAGAACCATTCCTAACCCGCCATAACATTTAAACAGCTTTGAGCCACACTTTCCCCAGCTGTGAGACAAAGGGCTTCTGCTTTTTGTCTCGGGTGGACTCCTCTCCTGTCATGCCGTGTGAACTGTCACCACCTCTCTGCAGCGGCCCTTTTTTGCGACGCGTTCTCATGGGATCTCGCTTCCCGTTCAGGCCACGGCTGGTTTTTGTCTTGGCTACTTAAAAAAGGGGGGAGAGTGAGGATTGTTAACAGCTTGTTTAACATGTCTGTTTAATTCAACACCACTCTCACCCCTGTGCTGATCTCAAATGCAACGTTCATCTTCTCCAGTGCTAATGGCACTCTGCTTCTAATGTCCAAATATAAAGAGGAATAGAGAAATAAATTCATAATGTGTTGCCTCGCTGTGCTGTCGGTCGATGTACGACACTCTAATGAGCTCCCAATTTAAACTCAAATGTTTGTTTGGTACTGCGAGAATTTGTTCCTACGAAAGAGGAAGTAGTACGGGTTCAGTGAGAGGATATGAAACTGTGAACAATAGTTCAAGAGAACATGACAGGCACTTTTTTTGAGAGTTTATTTTCCACAAGTTAAAAAATATTCCCGACAAGTACTATGTTGTCAGGAGGTAGTCGGAGGGTAATGGAAACAGCAGTATTTCCTGTTTATTTCTTGCTGCCAAGGACTGAACTACAAGATTAAAATGATGAATTGTGAGAACAACACTAACTGTTACTACCACAAGTACACACATTCCTGCTTGCCTGTATTATATTTACAGCTTGTGAAGACTTTAGAACTCATTATAAACATTTGCAAACTCCAGGTGCAACAAAACAATGATAACATGATAGTAAATGAACGCGGGCAATGTTTAACACACAGAAACAACACTATTTCTTCACAGCAACTAGTGCATAGCCAAAGGAAATAGGCCACATTTTGCTGTATTCCATCAGAAGATTATGAAAATGCAAGTTGGGTTCATTAAAATCAACATATAAAGACATTTGTGAAAAACATTAGGCTATGAGATTAAAGCTAGGAGATATTCTGTAGCAGTTCCAACCCAGTCTCACGGCATTTCATGTTATAGTCACGACATTTAATCTATTGATTCGTGTTCACCAACATGATTTTCCCCTTTGCTTCGTGTCACAGAGAACGATTTTAAAAGCAATGTATTTCTATTGGTAATGTGTTTCGTGCCTGCAACACGTCTTTTTGTCGGTTCGGGGTTTGGAAGACCGGAAGCTGTGGGGTTCATAAAAACATGTTCTTACTCAATATCAAGCCACGATTATTGTTTTTATTTTAAATCGTATAATGTCTGACTTTTTCTGCCGTCCGTGAGGCAGAAAGAAATGGGCCTCAGGAAACTGAAATCTTTTTTTCCTTCTAATTTAATTGTGTGTTATTGTTGAGTAAAAAACAGTGTGTTATTTAGAAAAGAATAACAAATTAGAAGGAAAAAAAGATTTAAAAAATACAGATTTCAGTATCCTGAGCCCCATTTCTTTCTTTCTTTCTTTCTTTCTTTCTTTCTTTCTTTCTTTCTTTCTTTCTTTC
>CALSBZ010000134.1:1761548-1810625 GCA_943591055.1 Gobionotothen gibberifrons | reverse complement strand
TTCTTTCTTTCTTTCTTTCTTTCTTTCTTTCTTTCTTTCTTTCTTTCCCCATTTCACAACTTGTGAACGCTGAGCTTTAAGAACATGTCCACTTCTGAGGCCTCGAGTAAATAACACAAGGAGAGGGCATTCATATTGACTCGTGAACATGGTAACCACAACGCCATTATAAGCAGCATTAGACGTGTCTCTTTCATGGGCAGACGATCAAAACGGTTAGAATGCTAAAACTGCATTATTTCTGAATAAGAACAGTAAATGGGTTATTTGAATCCCAACATGGAGTAATGGCTAACAACATCTGGCCCCAGCTAGTTAACTGCATGTGTAGTCCTTGAAATATATTTGATAAAAACAAACCATTCTACATGGCCATTTGATAGGCCTATATTGCACGTATTAAATGAATGCATCATTTACAGAACAGGCACACAAAAAAGCAATTACAATTAAAAAAAAAATGTTGTTAAGACTAAAATGTCTTAACAACAACAACACAAGATCACAACAACTTATAAGGATACTGACTTCTTTCCAAAGATGAATTCTAATTTCCGTTTGACAATAAAAAAGGGCATCAAAAGCTATTTTTCAGTGTTACATCAGCTGTAGATGTTTACAGGGCAACAAACAAACATCCTGCATTCTTTCCATCACAAATGAGAGGATATGTTTTGTTCATAAATGCTTCATTCTGAGCCTGCAGACTTTGCTTTCACTGAGGAGTATTTATGACTACGGCCCAAAGAATGCAGCTGTGACAAGGACTCCATGACTCAAGGAGATCACAAGGTCCTCGCTCTGTTCTTATATTACAGTTGCAGCATTTCTTGTGGAAGGCCATGAAACAATGGAACAATGTTGAAACAGCATACCTGGAGAAACGTCTTGTAAATGCACTGTTAAAATGAAAAAGTTGAGAAAACTCAACTTTTGATGTACTCAAAACTGATCATTTAGAGCAGGGGTTCTCAACGGGGGCGGTAGCATCCCCCAGGGGACGTTAAGAGGGCATGCAATGTTGTTATATCCAAGATTTGAAAAAAAGAGCGAGGCAAAGTCCTTGTATGTGTAAATGTACCAGTGGCGTTTTCTCCAGGAGGCCAATGGAAGCCAGGCTTCCCCTTTTTCTCCAGACCGTCTGTGCTAACATCTCTCCCCTTTTGTCAGAGTATTTTTACAAAGAGTGAAACAGCGCCCCTCTTAATGGTTTAGCGAATGTGTGGTAAATCACGGTATTGCACTCACTGGTGCCATAATGCAACGGTCCAGAGGAGGCCACAAATAATAATCAAAACTTTTGAGGAAGTGACCAATCAGAGGAGGCCCCTGTCTAGCCCGTGCCACCCTCTGATAGGTCAGGGTCATTGTTACGGCCACAGCCTTAAAGGTCCCATGTCATGGACATTTCTACTGATCATAATTCCATTGTTGAGGTCTACTAGAATAGATTTAAATTGTGCAATTTTCCAAAATCACATTGGTTTCTCACACAGCATCTCTGTATGAGAAACCAATGTGATCTGAGCGGACAGGTTTCCGGGTTGGCGATACAGCGAGAACAAGCGAAACTCATCCTGAGCACACACAAACACTCACAGCTAAAGTAAAAACAATAAGTGTGGCTTGATATTGAGTAAGAAAAAGGTTTATAAGGCTGTGAGAATGGGTCTGCGGAGAGCATTTCCCCCCGCGATCCCAACTGGTCTATTACCAGCGTTCAGGGAGCTCTATGCAAGTCAATGGGGACTCCCTGTTAGTTAGCCAAGGCATCCTGGTTTGTGAGGTGCTCCGGATTGGTCCATTTGGGCCAATCCGAAAAAAAAAATCGATATATTTCTTTCTCTTTTTTTCAGTCATCCACACCAATCAGAAGTGCTGTGCTCCACATGTACCAGCCACTGTTAACCAATCAGAAGTGGCCCATGATAGAAGGTGATAAAAAGATTGATCCAATCACCTGCCAAGTCATTTTGAAAGGCCTGCCCTTTCCAAATGGCTTCCAATGGAGCTTTCCTAGATGGTTTGGTGAAACAAATCATCTGAGTCAGGTTAGTAATGATCACATATTCTACATCTATTACAGGGTGAATCTTAAACTGAAGCTTGACTTTAAAGCAACCCAACGGAAGTTTCATGTAAGTTTAGTTATTTCACTTGTAGCTCGGGCTGCGGGGGTGCTAGAGACGGGAGCATGTTTATGTGACCTTCCTAGCTGGAGATATGACCGCATTTTACTATAAACTTCAATTGGGTCGCTTAAAAACAAATATCGCAAATCGAATCGCAATATCTGTCAGAAAAATCGCAATTCCATTTCACACTGTCAGAACTTTGAATGTTCATGTGGCTCCAACAAGTCCTCCAACTAATACGACCAAATAGGTCGATTGTTTTTCCGACCCATTAATACGACCCACAGCAGCGTTTTCAATCAACGGGTGCGTCAGCATCTTCGTAATATCTATCAAACTATAGATCCTACACATCCACTGGCCGTGGATTCTAAAAGTACAATATACACTTCTCGCTAGAAATCTAATCAAAAAGCATTTTAATGGCCAAACTATTCTACAATTTACGATTTTCCAGAGAGGGTTATTATTAGTGAATAAACGAATAAACGGGAGCATGTTGTTTCTTACACGACCACTAGAGGGACTACACTTTAAAACGTGGATATGGGTCGTAATGTCGTAATCTAAGCTGTTTAAACAATCGACCTATTTGGTCGTTTTTTGTAGGAGGACAGGCTCTGTCCATTTATTGTAACTTGATTGAACGCTTGATTAGAAGCGTGATCATTTACAGTTTAAAAGTTGGCTTGGTCTGTTTGTAGGACTTGTTTTGTATATTTAAATGCTGAAATAGGTTGCCCTCTAAGGTATAACGACTTGTTTTACTTCATGCAGAGGAATATAGGTTGGCATCCTTAGTGTGCAGACTTCATTTTCTAAAGCAAGGTTCCTCATAACTCATGTGTGGAGAACTCAGTGAGCCTTTCAGTCTGACTGACAATTAATTCACAGTATCATAAATACATCCCATGAGGACTTGTTGTGGGAGTCATTTGTCTGGAGTGACATGGCAAATGGCTAATGTTGCATCTTCATTATGACATTATAGGTCAGAGTTTCATTCTCAAATGCAGATTTATTCCCATCTATTTTCTATCTTAGTAATGTACTGCTCTGTATTATTCATCCTTTCTCGAGCATCAGAAAAAACGACAATGCAACATAGTTATATAAGACATAAAACAATAAATATATTGTAGAGTGTAGAGTATTGTATTGTAATACTATACATAGTATTGTATGTCAATAATATGCAAAAAATGATGTAGTATAGTATGTCCAAAATATGGCTATTTCTTTGCATATTTTGCTATTTCTAAATACTACTATGCCTTTTGTATGTGGTTTTTATGATATCTTCTACATATTGTATGTCATTTTTTTAATATATTTTTGTCTTACTTTACAATGTTATTTCTTTAAATATTTTTGACATTCTATACTATGTTTTTTTCATAAAAGGAACGTAGAATAGTATCTAAAAAATATCATAGAAAACAACATATCATCTATAATGTGTAAGATTGTTGAAGATAATATTGTGAAAAATGATAATAAAAAAGAACCCAACAAACACATGGTAAAGAATGATGTATGTTTAAAGTATAAAAAAGTAATGGTAAAGTATGTCACAAATATCATACAAATATCATAGTATAATATGTTGATAAAATGTGAAAAAAAGTCATGGTACAGAGCCGATAAAATTAAAATGACGAAAGTCATAATATAGTGTGTCAAACTGTGTTCATGGAATAGTATTTCAAAATACTTTAAAAAGTGTGTTGAAAAAAAATCGTGATTATCATTTTGATCATAATCCTGCAGCATAATAAGTATTCAGTGAGTAGACAGGAAGCTGCTTTTCACTTTTCTTTATCAAGATTGCAAGGAAATGGTATTTGAATATATTTTTTAAAGTCTTAGAAAGGATATTTGAAAAGATGTGCACACTGTAATGTTGTGAGATAAAAAATACCAATTCACCCCCTGGAAACAGCCATTTATCATTAGATTAAAAAGCACTAAAACAAGAACATTATTTAACAGTGTAAATGTTCCCATTATGTTCAAGAACCTGATTAGCCGTATGAATAATGCATATTTTTGCATTTCAAATCCCTGCAGAGCTTCAGCGGTACCAATAAATCTCCCGGGCCGGGGCCTTGCACAATCTGAACTTGTGTGTTACATGAAATTAAAAAAAGCGAAAACCCTTTTTTTTCTTGTAGTTTCCTTCTGGTCACCTCCAGAAAGCCTTGAGCCTTTTCCCTTCACAATTCATCAGCGTCTTCATTCATTACGGACCTTCCCAGACGGTGAGTCCGCTCAGGTCACAGCTGCTCCGTCCCTCCTGGAATTGTGACTCCAGTGACCCACCGGCCCAACATATGGCCACCGTACCATGCTCAATGTGGTCCAGGGGAGAAAGTTAAAGATTAATCTGGCTAGATTCTGGGGAATTTGCTCCATGTTTCCCTGACAGGTGGCGTTTTAATTATTGAAAATGCTCGGTTCCTATTTAGTTTAGCCATGAATGACTTTTTCATCACGCTACAGAAGTAAAGCAAATGTAGAGAGATGTTTTGAGTTGAATAAACATGCTCTCCAGCTCGCTCTTCTACTACATTAATTGTATTTTTTGGAAAAGTCAGGTAGCTGTTGTTAGGGGAAAGCACAATTACGTTCAATCAAAGAAACCAGAGATATGGAAAGTGTTGTTTGGATCCATACCAATTATTTCTCAATGCTGATGTGTGGGAGAAATCCCCTTTCCCATGGTAACAGCCTCTGTAAGGCAGCCGACTCTGAAATATATGCTACGACGTATAAATCACCAATTAGCATACAAATATGCACAAGTGTCTATGTAGCGTCGTCTATAAAACAACGAGTGATTCATTTCATACCAAAGAAAAATGTGCTGTAGTCTGAGAAGACATTGTTAACTAGGAAAACAAATGAAAGCGTTTGGACAACTTGATATTTTATTCCACTAATGAAGTGTCTCCTCTGTCACAGTGCCACTCAGTTATGGATGCTGATATTTAAACAAATGAGGAAAAATGAGGAAAAATATGCAATATTATATTAAAGGAATGCCATGATCACTGTGGATATCTCTCACTTAAAGGTCACCTATCATGCTATTTTTAGGCAATAGCATAGGTTTCGGATATATAAAAAACATGTCTATGAAGTGTTTCTCTGAAAATACCAAACAGATCACGCATTCTAGCCATGCCCCATATCCCTCTATTTCACTTCCTGTTTCAAAAGTGCTGATTTTGTAGTGCTGACAAATGTAGATATTACAGGGCCTGTTACATTAATAATTGATCAACCCAACACAAGATACATAATGATTACACTTGTACGTATTACCACTCCAATATGTAAATAATAACGCTCATTTGGTGCTTTTAGCTGATTAATACTTGGCACCTTTATTTTTTTTTAGTGGACTAATTTTATATTTATTAAAATAATGCATTTTAACATAATATTTATTGTGTTAATCCTTTTTTCTTGCGTTAAATATCTGAATACTTTCCTCCACCACTGCTATTCTTGCTACTATTTCACCTCCGCACAGTCTGTTACTCAGTCAGCAGAACACTGCAGAGTGTGTGATTGTAACACTATTTCCACTATAGCTTCATTCACACATTCACTTCTTAAAGCACTAACTCTCACCATATGTTGGCAGCATGATACACATTGGCTTGGGGAAACTTAGGAAAATGGTGTTAAAAAGAAAACTGTATTGTGTTCAGATTCATAATTAGTAAACATTGGGATTATTAGCAGGACATGTGTTTAGCACATGCATGGGCGTTGCAGCCATTATATGAGGGTGGGACAAGTCCCCCCCACCTTTTAAAATGATTAGTTTCGACCCCCCCACTTTATATGCGGAAAGTCCGTGAGTCGGTCTATCCACTCGCCGCTCTCTGTAGAGCGCTGTGTCAGTGCTTCATTATCAAATCCATTCCACTTGCTTATTGTGAGAATGCCCAAATCAATGAAACTCCGTCCCATGTTTTCACTGCTACTTTGTACCAAGGCAGATTCTCAGAGCCGTACACATGCTGAGTTGTTTGTGTAGCTGTGTCTTTAGTTGTAAAATGATGCGCGCCACAGTTTCCACGCTGCGAGGCTCCGGCGCTAACAGTTCACGAGCGTGCTCCACTAGCACCCGGATATAAGGCGCTGTTATTAATGAGGTGGAGGGAGAGTCCTCTCCTGTCAGACTTTTATAGTTATAAAAAATAAGAGAATAACAGGTATGAAATAATTCCAACTCATACTATAGGACAGTAACTCAAAAATACAGTTTGAAAGGGGAGTGATTTGTAAAATATGCATAAAGAAAAGGAAAATCTGCTTCCAGTTCTGTTTCATATGGGTGTTGAGAGATGTATCCATGTACACGAGATTGATGCTTTTAACTTCAACATTTAAACTTTTTTTTCCCCGGGGGAGCATCCCAATTTGTCCCACCCACATTGAGGATGCTTCCTACGCCCATGAGCACATGCACAATACAAATATGCAAGACATTAGCTTTGTGAGAATGACTCCCACAGTAAAGCCAGAGAGGTGAATATACTTTTTTTTCTGTATAATAACATTTGGGGTTATAGTTTGACTATTTTTTTAAACCTATATCCCCTTAATTTGTGGTTCACTTCAGAGAGCATGGTCCCCTAATGATGTTGCCATACAGCCAAACTGCACAGTCTGCATAGAAAGAGGGTTTGGGTAGAAAGTGGGCTAACCAAAACACAAGACTGTCCCCCAGGAAACTGGTGTGGGTGTTCCGTGTTAAACCAGAAGGCAACGTTTAGTCACTTCAATCAACTTACGTAAGCTAAATAACACAATAAATGTGTTTGGGCAAAGCCAAACCATGATCTTTTACTAAACCTAAGTTTGGTGTGTTTTTCATCTACAACACATGTCAAAAACTGTGACAGGATTCAGGGCGAAAAAATGCAGTTTGTTTTGTAGGAGACAGGTTTTCTGCAGAATATAAAGGAATATAATACAGCACAACCACCAAATAAAAAAGGGACAGAACAGTAGATTCAATGCCTCTAGCTCCTGGTGTCGACACAAACTGACCATTGCAAGCTTCACAATGGAAGCATTAGTTGCAGGCTGCAGCTAGCTGGTTGCATCACACTGTTTACAGCAGGGTTACCTCCATTGTGTCGACACCTATAAATGCCTTCCAGACCTTAGAGCATTTCAGGCTGTTTGACAGCATAAAAACTCATTTTGTCACCAATTAGGACTCCGCACAGCTGGCGGGTCACTTTTCTCAACTTGTAAAAGAGTGTTAAAGAAAGTGCTGTGGTTTTGAAAGCAAGTCTCATGTAAGACTAAAGACTTGTCAGGCAATATATTCATTTTTGTACGGAAAATATGTCAGCTATCTCAAGGGCACAAAGCACATTTTCTATGCAGCTGTAGCAGAAATCAGGCGAGACTTCTGTTTGCGTTTTCAGCCTTGCATGGTAATCTAAAATTGGGAGGACAAATGTAATTTGCATCTCCTAACATTCCCCCGATTGATGATTGTTTAAAATACCCCCTTGTGTTCATTGTTAGAATGCTGCCAGAGGAGTTCCTATAGAGTCTGCTGTGTTTTGGTCTCTTTCAACTTCACAAAGTCACATTTAAAAGACTAGCATCAAATGGAGTAAGCACTTTCAGGAAACAGGAAGAGAAAAGCGGAGCTTGCAAGTGTATTTTCTATTCACACAGGAGTAAATATAAACGATGCTTTCTTTTTTTCCATTTTTTCATTTAATAAAAAAATAAATAGCAACGTGATCCTAAATGGATTTAGTGTTTTCTACTGAATGTTCATGCCATTCACCGTTGGCAGTAAATGGGCAGAAATCCAGTGACCCATCCTGACACGCATTAGCCTGAAGTACTGTGCGAGAGCTGTAGGCCTCACCTGCATATAGCCTCTAATTAAAGGCTAACAGAGGGCAATGAAAGATGGGAATAACAACCAAGCACCGCTTTAAAACCAGCCGCTTCAATGTTAAAGTCTACCAGATGTCGATGTTTGTAACACCTGAAATAGGATTGCTTTAAATTGCATTCTTTAATGACTTTCCCTCCATATTGAGGCTGATTAGAAGACGGTTAAATGAGGATCACAAAGTAAAGCTGTTCCAGAGCTTGCACTAAACAGAGAATTGAATGTTCTTTTGGCAGGGAGACATTTAAAAAGCAGCTCCTCAGAGCGAACACCTGTTCAGCGTACGATTCAAAGGCAGAAAGTCCACATTTCATTAGTTTCCTCCATATGGAAGATGACACACACGCATTTGCATCTAAATAAAGCAAAAATAAACTCTGCTACTGCGTTTCCGTCGTCTGACAATTAGGAAAGTGCCGACTGCAGCAGTTCAAACTTAGATGAGTTACGATGTAAGTGTGTGTGTGTGTGTGTGTGTGTGTGTGTGTGTCTTACGAGCGAACTGTACTTAAAGTAACAAAAGTAAAGAAGTTGTGGAAGAAACAGATCCTTTACCTAAGAAAAAGCACTTATTCCATATAGTGAAATACTCTACTACATGTAAAAGTACAGCATTAAAAACCCTGCTGAAATCAAAGTAGAAGTATTAATTGTTCAGTAAAATGTCCCCATTCAGTTTTAAGGTTTAACCCTTGTATGGTGTTCGGGTCTGTGGTACCCGTTTTCATTATTTAGCTAAAGAAAATTATATGATTAATACTTTTTTCAAACTCACACTCAATGGCCTCAATGGAACATATATCGGAACACATTTTCAATGACCACCCACTGTACCCCCCCCCCCTACACATTTACATTACATACAGGATGTTCGGGTCCACAGGGTTGGGTCCCGGGCTAACAAAAGTGTGGAAATGGTAGGTCCTGTGCACTTGTCTGGGCCTTCTGTGTGTGGGGCGGGACACAATAAATAAAGCTTTGTCAGTTTGGGTCTTTATCACAACTGATCAAGATGGCCAAACGATTCTCTGCTCAGAGGGCCTTGCAAATGATTTTGGAAGAGAGAGAACCATTTGATGATGATGTAGAGGAAGAGAATTCTGAGTCTGATAGTGACTTTTAAGAAGAGGATGAGATTGAGCATCAGCGAGTTACAAAAAAAAGACGAGCCACAGCACCAGCCGGTCAGCAGGCAAAACAACGAGTTACACTTTAATTAATTAATGTGATCTAACAAATGTAAAAGGGCAAATATTAACCATATATGCTGTTTATATTGCTTGTAATTGGGATGAAGTAAACATCTGTTGAGTATTTTAATATAAAATAGTTTGATTGTGTTGAATTGAAGCCCAAAAAGGCAGCGGGTCCACCAGACCCACGAACACTGGCTGAGTAACAAAAATATGAATGCCACACAAGGGTTAATTAGGATAAAGGTTGTGCTACATTTAACTCCTTGATATACTTTTGAAAAATATAATCTACAGTAATGCATCATATTCTATAGGATCATTATATCTTTGTAGCTGTCTTGTGAGAAAGACATTTATTTAAAAAGTCAGCCATTAGAATTCTCTCATTCAATTTATATTTCAGATCAGAAAGATTCAACATCAACACATCTGGAGATTCATGGTTTTCACTCGACGAAAAGGGCCGTTTTAAAGCTATCAAAATGAAAAGTATAAGAGTGGTTAGGAATTACACATTTCTGATTTGTTATTAATTAAATGAAACTAAATATGGAGTAAATGTACTTGAGAAAATATAACTCAAAATGCTGAACAATGGCCCCTTTGGGTGTTTTACTTTTAAATACCAAACTATATAATTGTATTATTATGACTAATGCAGCTTTTAGTTGCTGTGTTGCTTAATCGGTCCATGCATTATATTGTATGCTTTTATCCTACAATATGTGACATTTGAAATGATCAAGTTGTGAATATGTTTTAAATACCCTCAGATTTGTGCTTATGTACAAACATTGGTAATGTAGCCTACCATTAAAGCTCTAGTCTATTTGCCTGCTTTTTTGTTTCATCTAAAACGGTTCCAATTTACATATGGTTGGTATTTTTTTTATTGGACAATATTAGACGTGTTATCTAGCACCCGATCATTACATACTCTTTTCTTACATCATTGTGGTGCAACCCGATTTTGGCAAATCACTAGTTTGAATGAATATGAACTTAGACATTACGCAATCACTAAGTTATGGTCTTTAAACCCACTTACTGATGAATGCACAGTGGTGAGATGGTGGTGAGATCACACACTCTCAATCTTCCAGAACGCTCGCTACACAACACACAAGTAGGACAGAACAGCAAAGCAGATTATTTTAGTGCCAAACCCTCACCCACTTTGCCAATAACAAATCACATTTTGACATGTGGGGGTTTTGAGCGAAACGCCAATTTCCCGCTCAAAATACCAGAGAGGCACACCCTCTTGTGTTTCAGCCCAATACATGTGGTTAATTGTCATAGCGAATTAAGATTGTGCTAATGTGGGTTTTTCTAGCCGACTGGAGGTTGCAGAGGCAACATTGGGATGTGGTCATGGGGAGGGGAAAAAAAGTTGGTAGGGATTTGGAGACTGAGCCCATTCTGGGACTTAGCTGTGCCGTATATGTAGAATGAGAGAGTATCCTGGATTTTCCCCAGCCGTACGCTAAGCTGCGGTGGCTACGCTAAGATGTCTCAAGCTTCCCTTATAGAAATAAGAGGATAACTTGGCATGGTGTGGTACACATCTTTGATCCCCAATTACTAGTGTCTGACCCAAAATACATTAAGCTAAAACCCTGTGTGTAATGTACAAACTTTCCCCCGTCTTGCCACAACTCATACGTAAAATAAAAAGAATGTGGGATCACTCATGAACAGAATATACTTTTCTAAAATGAAGAAGGAGTGATCGCCCAAATCCAATGGCTCTTTTATTTTCAAAAAGCTTCACTTAAGTATTTACAGTTTGTGCAAAAACATTTAAAGGTTTTCAAGGACTTTACATTGTAAGTTCAACCTCAAGGCACATACATGGAACAACATCAATATTTCATCATGAGAACAGAAATGTAACTTTGGTTCCTAAGAAAACTTGGTGTGGATGGCCAACGTAACACTGCAGCGTCTCCATGAGTATCCGTACGCAGTTGCTTCACATGCACTGTAACTTTCAAGCCTTCTTTCTCAAAACTTTCCTGTATGGTTGCTCATACTGTACCTCAACCACCACTGGGGGATTGCTAGAAAAAGAAAGAAACCCGGTAAGATAAACAAATGAAAGGCTATGAAGCTAAATACAGTACATGCAAAAATCCTTGAATGAATGTTACTGGCTAATAGATATTTGTAGTTTTGCCTGCAGGTAGAAAGATGATTTTAAACATATTCAACCACTCATTTGTGTTGACCTCTTGGAGATTAAACATAATTATTTCAACATGATTCAATGAGCTTTAAGGGAAATTACTCCTCAGCACCCAGAAACAGTAATAATCCTACGCTAGCAGTCCTTGATACATTTTGTGTAATTCCATGGTCACGGATCTGCAGCCGCGTTCTTTCATCAAGAAAATTAAGAATAATGTACGCTGCAAAACAACCACCAAAGCTTCAAAGCACGAATCATTAGCCATGCACCGCTTAAGGTCTGGCATTAGGGATGAACAGTCTCTCGTTAGCTACTGTGCGTCATGCTCCGTGTTGTTCTTCCTGTTAACACTGTTATTGTTGCTGCGCCGTGGCTGAAAATTGTTAAGAGTAATGTGCTTTCTTTTCTGCATTCTTGTTGCCGTCTCTTTATGTCTCCTCCTTTCTTCCTCCCACTAAACGCTCTCACTAGCTTATCATTCAGTCCTGCATAAAAGGTAAGGCAAATATCTGTCTCCGTTACACATTCACAGACAGGGGAGATACTTTATGTTGCGACAGTTTGACCCCATTTGTTTGATCAGCATGTGACTTTAAGGGGCGCAACACAGAGCAATAAATGAAATTTGATGTAAATGTTCAAGTGTTTCTATGTGGGGGTTATGTTCAGCTGTGGATATTCATAGAAAAAGGTTGAAATAAAAAGTGGAGATGCCTTGTTAACCACAGAAGATCTTATTTTTGATAAACCTAACGTGAATAAATACCCATCTAAACATGTCATGTATTGAAGTCTTAAAAACATACTTTACAATCATTTTGTTGCAAAGCAAATGAACATATTTTGTATTATTATTATCTTTATTCACAGAAGGGAACAGTTTGTAATGTTGTCAAATATTATATTGTTCACTTTCTTGCTAAGAGTTAGATGAGAAGATTGACCCCCTCATGTCCCAACTAATATGAAGCTAAAAACAGCAGCCATTTAGCTATCTTAGCAGTATTTTTGAAACAGGGGGTAATAGCTAGCCTGGCTCAGTCCAAATGTAGCAAAACCCCATCAACCATCACTTATTAACACAATATATGTGTCCATTCAAAATAACTCTAAAAGTGACCATGTTGTTTGACAGAAAATGTTTCTAGTTTTGGACAGAGCCAAGCTAGCTGTCTCCAGTTGTTATGCTAAGCTAACCTCACTGGCTGCTGCTGGTAGCTTCGCATTTAGTTCACAAACATCAGAGTGGTATGAATCTTCTCATTAAACCACAGCAAGAGAGTGAATTTGAATATTTCCGAAAACTAAACGTAGCCTATGCTTAATTGTGGAAAAAGGTATCCATTTGCTTCAAAAAAGAAAATCCAACAAAAAGGTAAACAATAACGACACTGCATGAGGTGTTGGGACAGATTTCATTCAATCATTGTGTTTGGTCATGTTTAAAATGTGAACAGATTTTCAACACTGGGGCTATGCAAGTGTGCTCACCACCTCAAATTCAATTCAACGTGATGGGAGCTATCGCTGGAATTACAGTAAGTGCAGCTACTTTTGAGATATCCAGAATGAATAAAGAAAATCCTCTCAAAGATAATCTTGACACTGGAATAACTTGAGTACAAGCCCTTAAAAATATTTTCCCTTCAGCCTAGTTTGTGTCAGTTATCTACCGTGTTTGTTGGAGCAGCAGAAACTGTGAGCCCCACAAAGAGTTAACACACACTCAGTCTCCCAGTGTGAGCTCCATGCAGCCAAGTGAAAATAAGGTCTACATATTTTTCTCCCTTTTTTGGTCGAGGATTATGAGGAGAGGGGGAAAGGTGGGGGCAAAAGGGTCGGCGGTGGGAATTCTTTAAGCTAGGCCCCTCAAACTAGAATCTTGTCAAATCAAATAAAGTCTTCTTAAGAAGTGAATAATGAAGACCTCTCACTGGCACATCGCATGCAAAGAGCTGCCACCACAGCGCAGAAGCTGAAGGGCAGGGAAAGTGTTTTAATTGAGCTCATGCAGGGAGACGGGAGGGAAGGACGGAAAATGAGGGGAGATAGGGCGAGGATCATCATCGAAGGAACTAATGGTGTGAAGTGAGCAGGTGCATTGTTCGGGTAGAGCGAAACCATAAATGAAGTAGACAGTCTCATAAAATGTGCACAAAGGGTTGAATGATGAGACGCTGGATGAGCTTCTCAGTCACAACTGTGTGCAGCATTGTGAGGTTCCATGGGCGGAGCACGACCCTATTGTGGTCATTTCCTAATGTATCAAAAAGCCTAATGAACGCTGGGACACGGTTGGAAATAAGTGGGTGTATAATTAACATTATGTGTGTGCTTTCTCAAAATGCATCGCACTCACACACACAGAGCTTGGGAACATAGGCCTTCCAATCATGATGGACCACAGTGGTGAAAATCTATATCATTTAGCCACTGAACACAGAAAACACTGTTAGTTTTAAATGATTCCACATCATTAAGTAGCTCGATGAGCAATAATACGCTAAACAATGTTGTTTGAGCATGAGTAATGTCGTCTGGGTAATGGACTCTAGGGGAATTGCGGATGTAAAGTGATCTATGCAGCTTTTTCTTCCTTCTTCCTTCCCTCTGTCTGTCTTGCCCTCTGTCCCACACACGACGCTAAGGGAAACTGCCCCCTTGTGGCCTCAATTGCCAAAACAAGGGAAAAAGAGAAGCAGAACAAATTAGGGAATTTCTTCAAAAGGATCTGCGAGTCTCAGCACATCCATGCACCTCATTAAGGACAAACATCCTTTGTTCCTTTTTAAACTCGTGGTAATAATTGCACCTCCTCAGAAAAAAAATACAAATATGATGAAAATTACCAATTTATTTTCTCCAAAAAGTGTCTCTTGACTAAGCCCACCTTTGTTCCACTGTAAACCAGTAGAACAAAGATGCTTTTAGTGTTAAGGCACTAATGGGAAATCTCTGTCCAGGCTTTTCAACAGCACCGATGACATTCTTCCTACACAGCCGTCCACACTCCCTTCCATGTGATCACCACCTCTGCTCATTTCCTGCCTCGCTTCCATTAATAAGAAAGTGCACTTCAGTCCTTTTTTTCCCACAACATACCGCCAATGAACCAGTGCTATATTTCGACATCGCTCTAATCAGCAGTGTTTGGATTTCCTCTGTGCTGTGTTGTCTTTACTACTGTACTGTTGTACTGGGGAGGGTTTGTCGTGTTTAAAAGAGCAAAAAGGCCATAATTTGCTTCTGTGGTTAGCAAAGGATCCCAGCCCTCTAAGCGCCCCTCAACATTTTCCAAGGCTGACAGCGTCAATCAGAAGCTACACCCAGGGTGCCGTGATTGTACAAATCCATGTTCATGTACAGTACTGACCATTAAAACAACGTTCAAAACCCTGCTGGTTATTAAAAAAAAGAAACACTTGTATCTCTTCTTCTAAAAATAAAAAAGATAGCAGAGAATCCCACATTATTATCCATAGTATAAATTACATTGTAGACAGAACTTGGAAATATATATAGTACAGTTATATTTCACTAGAATTTTTGTATATTTTTTGTTGTCTTCACAAATGGTGTATGTGTGTGCATTTATGCGTGTATTCATTGTTTATGGTATGTGAAAAGACTGCAGCATCACGTATGGCAGAACTCTGTACTGGGAACGTTGCTGCTCTTGCAGAAGGCTAGGCTGTTGTTACTGAGGTGACAGTCTCTAAATCCAATGCCCCCGTTGGGCGTGTAGATAGGCTGAATGCGGAAATCTCCCTTGAGCAGCTGCTCATTGTTCAGCGCCACTATCTGGAAACTGGTCTCAGTCATTTCCAGAATGGAGTTATCCTTCTTGGTTCCAGCCTCGCCGTAGTCGTCTTTTCTTCTGCCCCGGTTGTATTTCCACTTGGTCGAAGATGACCGGCTCTTCCTGTGCATGTGCCAGCAGAACAGGCTGAGCAGCGTTACCAGGATGATGAGCACCGCCCCACCTATGATCCCAGCCATTAGCAGCGTGGAATTAATGCTCTCCTGTGGAGATGGCTCTCTGCCCGGAGGCTTGGTAGACACAACAGCCTTGGTCCTGGCCTCAGAGCATATAGTATCCTCTCCGGGCCTGTAGGAATTTAGGGTGTCCAGAACATGCACGCAAATCCGATACACGGATCGGGGCTCAAGGTCAGTGAGGCTAATTTGCCGCCTGTCCCCACTCACAGTCCTCTCCCGCATTCCTTCATTTATTTGGCTTTGGCCCCTTTTGACCCAAGTGACCTTGTAGGCTGTGACGGTGAAATAGGAAGCCCAGCTCACCTCGATGCTGGTAGAGTTGACCACATGGAAGGAGATCTGAAGGGGGTCCTCATAAGGAGGCAGGGGCCCAGGAGGGTTATTATGGATTGGGGGTAAAGGGGGTGAGGGTGAGTCAAAGTAGAAAGGGATGGATGTGCTGATGAGGGTTGAGATCATGGTGGTGATAGGGGTGGTTGTTGGTGGGGGAGGGGGTGTGGAGCGGAGGGTGGGCCAGGGTGGCTGATCAACTTCAATCGGGCACTCTATACTATCCAGCGTGAGCTCTCTGATTGCCATGCCGCGCACCTTTTCCGGACTCAGGCACACAAACCCTCGGGCGTTGATGGAGGAGGGCAAAGACTTCAGCCACACCACCACCCATTTCACAGCACAGTCACAACGCCAGGGGTTATTGCGCACCATGAGATGCTTTAGGCTAGACAGGCCATCAAACACGCCCTGTGTGAGAGTCTGAAGCTGGTTACTGGAGATATCCAGTCTTTCCAGCCTGTTCAGCTCAGCGAAGGCTGCCACAGGGATCTTGTCAATCTGGTTATCCTGCAGGCTCAGTTTGACCAATGCCTGGCTAGGTAAGAGGGGAGGGGGGAAGGTGAGTGAATTGCGGGCCAGGGCCAGCTCACGGAGGTTGGTCAGTTCCTGGAAGGTCCCTGGTGCAATACCCTCGTCCGTTAGCAGGTTCCCGTCTAGCAGGAGGCGTTGCAGGCGTGTCACATTCTGAAAGGCCTCCTCTGCAATGTGAGCGATGCGATTCTCATCCATCCGCAACTCTTTCAGGTCCTCTGGAAGGCCAATGGGAATGCTGCTTAAGTGGTTCTTGGTGAGGAAGAGGAGTTTGAGGCTTATTGCCTCCCTAAAGGCCCCTTCTTCCACCCCCACTGTGGAGATGGAGTTATCATCAAGGTGCAGCTCTTCTAGCTGAGTCAGCTGGGCCAGGGCTGCCCTAGAAATTGTTTGGATATTGTTCTCCTGGAGATGCAGGACCCTGGTGTTTTTGGGCAGATTGATGGGAAACTCATCCAGCTGGTTGCCGTAGAGATACACAGTCTCCACAGTGGCCACATTGTGAAGGTCCATGGGGAAGCCAGCATTGTTTATCTGGTTGTTGTGTAGGAAGAGGACCTTGAAGCCGTCCTGTATCCCCTGAGGCACTGATGTCAGGCTGCGTTCGTTGCAGTACACAAAGGGTTTGTCACAACGACACTCTTCCGGGCAAGACGCACCCGGGCTGAATTGCATTTGGAGGCTTAGGATTACAGTCAACCAAAATTGCAAGAATGAAGCCCAATCTTTATTCCAGGTTCCAGCAAGAAACTCCATAGTGGAAAAACAAAACAGGAAAAAGGAAACCAACGATATATAAAAAAAACTGATAGGGGATTAAAGAAATATGAAATTCAGAAAGGCAATGACGTATATATCCACCAAAAACCAGAAAGGTCCGACTAGGAGAGTTTGGTAATGATGCAGTTAGCTGAGAAAACAGCAGGAAACCGTGGGAGTAATCCTGTAAATGCTAGTCCTCAGCTGAAGAGCGATGGTCTCATTAGTGGTGGCCAGTCTTCTGACTGACTCCATCCATGCTGAGACATCGGACCATAGCAGGACTCTTCACTCTGTGCTCCATGCAGAGCTCAGCCGGGGCCAATTTGAAGCCACGCAGTAGAAAGCCACCGCAGGCTCCACTCGCCTGTCCGTCACACACTGCTGGTCCCAGACCAGGACAGAGTCCAAGGGGGGTGACATTTGGATCCAGAGACCTGTGTGGGAAAACAAAGAAATGCTGGATTAGTATATTTAGGGGTGGTCCGTTCTCAGAAAAAAAGGGGCCTCAATTCTCCCCCTCTTCCTCTTTATTTGACATACACCCATTCACACACACACATACCAAATATCTTTCCATCCCTTGTTCTCTTTCCCTCTCCCCCAAATAGAGTCGCAAAACATACCATACACTGCCGACATCAAATTATGCACTGGCTTTTAAAAAAAGAGTCCAACCATCTGATAAATATTCAGAACAGCTCTTGAACATCCGGTTTCACAGACATAAAGAAGGCTTTTATGCCTTGCGCTCTATCAAAGGAGGTAATAGAGGACTGCAAGGACGCAACATCAACGCTGCATAATGGAAAACATGCTAAAATGAGATAAGGCTAATGAAGACATCCTATAGGCCTGAACACACCGTCGCCAAACTGAAGATTTAAAGCCGTGGAATTACAAACCAACAGGCAGTCGTGGAAGAGAGACCCTGCATGTCAGCTCCTCCTCTCGATGGAGTGACATACATGAGCTGTCAAATGAAATGGGATTGGAAAATAATTTAGTCTCTCCACCTGCAATAAATGATCGATACAGGCTATTTTTCAGCATGGAGAGGTTTGTAATAAAGCACAAGGCCATTGGATTACAGTAGACCCCCAGATCCATTATTCCAAGTTTTATGACCCATCAAATATTTTTTCTCTCCATCTCTTTCCCCACATGATTGAAAGATACTGGTTGTCATCGGTGGCTTTCAGCTTAACTGAAGCTCCACCCTTAGTCAATGTTGGATAACACGCACTAATGGGAACGATAGGTTGAATGTTAAGCACAGGAACGGCCTTGAGTGTGGATTAAGTCGTCCCGCAGGGTTTGTCAAGGAGCAGGAGTAGCCAGTTAGCCACATCGTAAAGAAAATAACTGGAATTCTTCCTTTTTACTCATTTGCAGATGTGTTATGTCTGGAAGCCATTAAAGGGAACTATATATCGTAAAAAAAAAGGTGTACAAGAAGTATAAAGAAAGCCCATATTTTGGCCTCCCCCTGCTTCTTTACACTCCCTTGTGTTGTTTGTTGACGTGATACAGCCTCCATGGGCTCTTTGTGGCAGAGATGGAGAAGCAATCCTTTGACACACATCTGTGATCTACTTTTCTAAATTGAAAGAGCTAAATGTAATCAAATAAGCTTCGGGGGGTATAAGCAACCACATGAGGCGATAAAATGTGCTCCCACAGCAGCCGAACCAACAGCAGAAGGCAGCAACATCAAGATTATTATAGCTGCATAAATAAATGTCACCAAGAATCCACATTATAACCTTAAAAAGGAAAACCATGTCAAGTTGGTCTCTACTTGACAACCCCAAACCCGATGACTGGTAGACATGGATAGATCAAGGAGGGAGAGTGACTTTTTTTTCGCTTTTCTTTCATTTTGATTTAATTTCCAGCCGACTGAGCACAGTTTCTCAGCGCCAGATGAATGCTGTGATATGTGGCCAGGACAATCGGATTAGGAGTGGATTTAGCGACAGAAACGCAATTAAAAGTTTAAAATGGATAGGGTATTTAAGAGGCGATAAGAGGCGGATCAGGTATACTTCAAAGCCTGCCCAGTGAGTGGTGTTCATTTGAATGAATTATTTCAAAGGGGGAATTGAAAACCGTGCAGTGCATTGAGAGTGAAAGCCTCCCCTTCCTAAAAAAAAAATCCGGTTTTCTCCCGGGTGAAAAATGTGGAGCGGTACGCTTTGTAGGGCATTAATCTTTAACACGATGAAATTAACCAACAAATGAATTGGATAACTATTTTCATTCATCTTAAAACTCACTGTGAAGTGGTGAATTCATGCTTTGATTAACGGATTCTTAGAGCTATAATAGAAAAACGTGTGTGTGGATCTGTTCTGTTAAGAAAGGGGTTCTTTTTTAAATAAAAAACATTCCACATTAAATAAAAAACGAGCCGATTGATATAGTATTTAGGACTGTCGTTTTTTACCCTTATTCCTCTCCAACTGTGTTACTCAAAAACAGCCACTGTACCTTTGGGGAGCCTTTATCCATTACAAAACCCGTTGAACTTTTCCCTTTCCTTGCGCCTCTGTCCTTCATGCGGTCCCGCAGTAAGCCCGTGCGTAAAGGTCCGTTCGGTAAAGCTGGTGCGAGGAGTCGGTTCCGATCAGAAGCGTGGACCCAGTGAGTCTCCGGAACAGCATATGTTCCCGAATGGGTCCCCTCGAATAGTGTCTGCGCGTCCGACCCCAGCGCACCTTTGTTTTTGCGTCTTTCCCAACCTCCGTTTTTAACAGCGTCTGCAGCGCTTGAGGACCGACGGAAGCGGCGGCAGGGTGATCGCCAGCTCTCCCCTTCCACACTGTGCCCGAACGGTGAGGACGCACTCTCCGAAGTGTCCTCCACAGGCCATGACGGCCAGCTGCGTCCGTCCGCTGCGCTCTTTTATCGGGGGAAGCTCAAACTTGCCTTTTAGTATCTACGCAGCTCAGACCCGGACTCCCTGCGAGTTGTTTTCTTAGATGGATTCAGTTGATAGTGCGACGTGTATGCTCTGCTCACCTCTTTCGCTCTCTCCCTCTCTCTCTCCCTCTCCCTCTCTCCCTCCCTCTTTCTCTCTCCCCTCCCCTCCTCAGAATAAAGAATGCATCTCCTACAGCAGCTCCGCGATGGCTTTAAGCCACAGATCCTCCCTGCTGCCCTCACACTGCAGAAAATAGTTTGTCTCACACTCTTATCCCCTACATGCCCGGCCAACCTTGCTTCGCGACCACGTCTGAGCTCTCATTTGCATTTTAATCACAACATCCAGAAATTCAGCTTGGAGTCACACTCTCAAAGAAGAATCACTACAGGGCAGAGTCATTTAATGGTCCTGGTTATTTACAGACTATCATTGGGGGGTCACAAAGTATCCCTGATGGGCCTTATTAGATGTAGTTTTGTTGGAATATTTATAGGCCTTCTGGTAGATTTTTTTTAAGGATCACTAACCCGAGTTCTTTTAAATTACTGCTGGATAATTATCCCAGAGTGAAAAGCTCAGGCTTGTCTTTGCTTCTCGTACTCTCTCCCAGTGATTTGAAGCATTTAGACACAGCCAGAGCCATTTCATCTGACTACATTGCTTCTTCACGCTAATACTGATTCAGCAGTGCACTCTCTGCCCACACACTTTAAAACACACACACACACACACACACACACACACACATTTTCCTGCAGTTCTCACTGTCGCAACACTCTTTTACACATCTTAAAACTGACACATGCATCTTTGTAGATTAATATATTTAGATCACCTTTTTTAGTTGAACTGAAACTAAAGTGTACGTGACTTTTGAGGACCACAACCTTCTTTAAAATGAAAGGGAAGTGTTGGGAAGGTATACTTTGAAAATGTCATAGGCTACAGATACCCGTGTAAACGTACTGTCAGTAATGTCACTTTTTACTTGTGAAATATTTTCTAACAAAGGTTTTCAGCTTGTTGTTTCTCCATCGAGTATTTCTGTGTTGACAGCATTTTCATTAGTCTTAAACAAGCTTTGCTGTACAGGAACAGCTCTTTTCTAATTACAGAAGACACATGTTATATTTTCCAGCACTTGAAAGACATTCTTGTATAATTGATTGGATTGGCACACAAGAGTTCAAACCAATAAAAAAAAGAGGACCAATCAAAAGCAACTGCACATAGCGCCCGGGGAGCACCACGGCAGGGCAGGAGGTGAACTGGGACCTCTCCAAGTAACAGTTCACACTCAATATTTTAGGTCAGGGACTTGAACCGCCGACCCTACAGCTCCCAGTCCAAGCCCCTACTGACTGAGCCACTGCCGGACTGTGCGCATTCGTGTGTGTTGGAGGAGGGGCTCTGTAAGGAAGTCTGAAGGAAGGGGCAGATTATTTTTGGCTACGTACTTTCACATTCTAGCGCACTTGAGCTGGTTTCTCCATTCTTACTATACCCTACCTTTAACATCCAACATTTAATTTAATACCATTTATTTTGTTACACAGTTACTCCCCAACACTGGCAATAAAAACACCCTTGCCCAATGTATTACACCATTACATGTGTTGGCCAACACATAATGGATAAAGCTGTGTAACTGATATTATGAAATTATTTGAGGGCTTTGTGATTCTTCTCTTTTAATGGTGCCACTTTTAGACTATATGTTGCATATGATGCATGTTGGCCTTCAATTGCCATCGTAGCTGCTAAAATGTGTCTTAAATTGAAATGTTCTTTATCTCAGAAATTAGAACTGTGTAGTAACTTGGTAGGTATACAAATACCAAAGAAACATTTGATCTTTGTTTTTTTGTAATTATAGTGCCTCCTACTTTAGCTTTGTTTGAAAATGTTTGGTTAGCAACTGGTGTCACAAAACCTTTCCAGTTTCCTCTTTCTGGGTTACATACTAAGAGCACTATAGTTCCTCCTGCATGTTCTGAAGGGACAAACAACTGATAGTCAACATTATGTGGGCTAGTCTAGCAATGCTGTCTATCAAATGTCACAGTTGCCATGGAAAAATGCCAACGCTTCAACGCTGTCTCCACACATTTGCCTAAACAGTTGAAATGGAAAAATGGGCCAAAGTATACATAGAATTACTGTCAAAGGAGAAGGGGATTCAAATTTCAATTTGCCTTAAATAAACACTAAAGTTGTCATGTTCTGCGTTTTCAATGTTTATAGACAAAGCCAGGGCCAGAAAGGCAAACAGCAGTCACATGATCCCCAAGGTCAGCAGGTGCACGTTAGATCTTCCGTACTCTTGCCAACTAGTATTAATGTTTCTCTTGACTCTCGGTGACCCACTTCAACACAGATAACTCATGGAAAGTTTCCGAACAAATTATGCGGCTCCTACTTAAATCACCAACATCAGTTTGTCCAATCAAGCCGGCCACCGCACGTGCCTATTGAAGTCTCCTCATACGTCCACCCTCAGCGAGACGATGTGGTTGTTCTCTGTGTTTGCCTTTCATGTTTAATTTCTGGCTGCCACGTCCCCGAGACGAACGTCCGTTGCGAGGCCCAGTCCACAACATTTAATTCCTCCATAAATCAGGCTTCTGTGCTCGCATGAATTATTGATTGAGTGAATTTAGAGGAAACAGCCTATTTTTATTTTCTCCTTGATGGACATGTTTTGCAGTAGGGCGCTCTGTTCCTAGTCGAGGCAGCATTATGGAATGTCTCTCTCTGGCACGCAAATGGGGATAAAGTGACAGACACTTAAATGGGCGAAAGAATGGCCTGTTATGCAAAAATAACTGAGCAGGAGTTAAAGTTAAATTAGCATGAACACATTAGATTGAAAGAATTAAATGTCCATATCATGCTTTCTTCTGATAGCATTGCTATTAGGTTATAGGTCACCTATTTTTTACATCAACATGTGTCCCCTCTCTGTAAAGAGACTCTGAAAGTTTCAGGAACAAAGATTCTCACATTTTGTCCTGATCCATTTCTATAAAAACCTGTCTGAAAAGGAGCTGATCAGATTTTGGCCACTTTATGATGTCATAACGATGTTTTGGCTTGTGTAACCATTAGCCAATCACCAACCAAGGTAACCCCCCCCCCCCCCCACTTTATCACCTTAATCTCCTCCTAGAGCACCATTGTGTTGGGGCGTGAGGGAGGGGCTCCTTATTTTCATCTAAAGTAACAGACTTTTGAAACAGGGCTGAAACAGAGGGGATTATGGGATGCTGCAATGGGTGATCTTTTTGGTATTTCGAGCCAAACACTTCAGAGACATGTTTTCTATATATCTATAACTATAATATATTGATGAAAAACAGTATAATAGGGGACTTTTAAGTAATGGTATATACTGTATGTATTTAAGGTCTGTTATGCACAATTGCAGAGAAATATTTCAGTCCACACCCTCTCGAATGGAAATCCCCCTTCTTTGCCTTTCCCAGAGACCTTCCCAGAGTTTTGGCGGGGCGTATTTACTTAACACGCTTGTGTACCTTGATAAAAGTGCAGATACACATGACCCCAGAGCACATCAAAGACTCCACTGTCCATCTGCTTCTGTTGAGGCCCCAATCAGTGTTAAAGGAATGAAGAGGGGGGGGAAAGTCCACTCAGTTATGCAGAAATGTTTATCCCTTGGTTATGTTCATTTGCGTCCCTGGAGACATCATTAGCTTATCACATCTCTCCCCTCATGAGTTTGAATCTGGACACTGAAAGTGCCAACAACATCAGCGTTTAAAAAACCTCCCCGCAAGTATTGGCAGGATCTTTGAAAGAACTTACTGTGGCAGTGATATTGCAAATCGCAAAAGCCGTGCTATAATCACGGCCTCCTCAAGAGAATTCAGTGGATTAAAGAAAAATATGCTGATAATATTTAGAGTGGGCGATCAATGCCTTCATTAGTTTCTAAGGCGATGTAATTATGTTTACCCCCCCTCAATTATCAATCTACATGCATCTAACGTCACAGCAGGATCAGAGAGAGGGGCGCATTTTCACAGCCGGGGAAACTAGTCAGCCAACAACATTCGGTATATTTTACTCATGATGTGAGCTGAGAGGAGAAGAGGGAGTTGCACCAGCTCCTGAGCACCTCCAGACCAAAATTCATTTTGTTTATTGCTCCATTTCTGGGCAAACACATCACGATTGACAGAAACTGAAAAATACTGCAGTACACAGACCACAAATATATTTTGTAAAAGAACAAGGTATCTCCCAACAGTGGAAATGTAGCCCTGTAAACGTGCTGCAGGGATGACATCTTATTTGGACAACTTGTAGTTAGCATCACTGGATCGCTAAACAAAAAGCCAATGGGATTATTTTATAAATGCTGAGTTTAAGATCAATGGCTAACAAAAGTTTAAAATACTTGTACCTTTGTTTAGCAAGATTATCTTCGCCAATGAACACCACTTTTATGATATTTTGAAACATAAATGCAACCGCCAAATGATTTAAGCCAGGGGTGTCCTAACTTTTTTCACCAAAGGCCACATACAGAAAAACATACAAAGGGCCGGGCCCCTCACTAGAGGTGAGGTAAATTGCCTCATAAGTTAAGATATAAGTTACTAATGGACTAATGTCCATTTGGTATACTGAACATCCCCAACACAACTGTAGTCTCATCTAGATGCTTCTTAGCACCCGACTTTTATACTTCAAATCCAGGGTGGATACTCTCGAATTTAATTTCGTAAAACAAAAAAAGTGAAAACTACTTTAAGCTTGTGTTAACCACAGACCTTATTTCATGCATCTAATCCATTATATATTTCAGAAAACATTGACTTTGTGACAAGGAAACCAGAAGGGCAAAATTGCTGACTCATTTACTGTATTTCAGATTCATTCCTGCAGAACTCAATTACACGGCAGCAATAGATTGAGCAACCTTTACTTCCCTGCCATCCTTGCTTGTTTAAGTCAAACAAATCGACCCCTAACTCTCATGTAAGAAATTCAATACAGCACCACTCTATCTCAACCTGCCTAGTTTCACACGGATGTTATATGTGCATTCAAAATGAAAAAAATACTTATTTTTAGGGCTTTTAGCAGAAGAGGAAAAAAG
Organism: Gobionotothen gibberifrons; assembly: GCA_943591055.1. Classification (NCBI taxonomy): domain Eukaryota; kingdom Metazoa; phylum Chordata; class Actinopteri; order Perciformes; family Nototheniidae; genus Gobionotothen; species Gobionotothen gibberifrons. The sequence goes on along the minus strand of CALSBZ010000134.1, from coordinate 1,785,480 downwards.
TCTCTTGAGTCGCCGAAAAGCCATTGATGCTCAATCAGGGTCATTTCACGTGCAGGAGCGAAGGCAGCGTGCTCTCACATGAGCATGTGAATTATTAGGGAGGCAAAGTGAATGCAGTGTCCTGACTGAATGCTGCCCTGTGCTAATGCCAGGCTGTAAAAACACTGACTTGACAACAAGCAAGCCCCTGTAGTTCTGCTGAGGGAGGGATGGGGGAGAAAGAAGCTGGGTTAGAGGAGAGGAGAAGGGGGGAAAAGGGAGAGAGGTGAAGGTAGAGGGGAAAAGAGAGAGAAGAAAAAAGGGTGGTTAGGATTAAGATCGCTCAAAAGGGGGCAGGAAGAGGGGATTGTGGATTACTGCTGTTTCTGACATGTCTTCCTTGATTTAATACCTCAGACAACTGCTGAGCAACGTATAATTGTTGAGATAAGTGGAGGACATTTTGTTCTGACATGTGGTGCTCGCTATGAAAAATAATAGGGCTTAAAGGAGCATCCACCCTTGGAAGGTCTTACTTTATTTTGCATCTCCAGTTTGTACTGGGGCACTGCAGTTTATCATGGTCAAATAGCCCACGTTTGGTTTTCATGTATTACCATAACATTCCAGACACAGAGCTAAGTGTCCAATTTCGATATGAAAAACTGAGCAATCTTTGACTCTGTCTGTCCTTAAATCACATGAGAATACTGTCTGCTGCTGCACAATGATATACATTTAAGTTAGCATCTTAAGTGTACAGGCATTCATCATCCCCAGAGGATGAACCCTACTGATTTAAATGACTCCTTGATATTTGTACTTCACCACAGTTTTTTTGGTGACAAGTCTTGACAACTTTTTGATGGGTAACAATGACATTTGGTACAAATATTCATGGTATCCAGAGGTTGAACCCTTATTACTTTTAAGACTCTTCTGTCGCGCAACCGAAAGGTCAAGGTTTGCACTTACAGTACATTTGTTGCAGACATCTTTCTTTCCCAAAGGATGAATTCCAATAACTTCAACAATCTTGGAGCCCTATCGGCCCATCAACAATAAGAATCTAGGGGCAAGGGAACCCGAGAATGGAGGTCGAGGTGTGCTTCAATTACATTTCGATTGTTTTATTCCTATGGGTTTCGAGATTGCATTTGGCCTCTTATGCCACCATTCGATCAAACATTGTAATCGTCCAATACTTTGCTTCGACTAATTTCCTGCAGAACCGAAAATAACATTCTCATCAGATTCAGCTGAATAAGATTCAAAGCTGATTAGTAAATGTTAGATGGAGAATTTAGCTGACATTTACATAGCATGTGAGCATTTAGCTCAAAGCACTGCTGGGCCTATCATGGCTGCAAGTCTGATAGAGATTGCCAGGTATATATATTTGCAGCATCAGATACCGCAACTTGAATGTCATGGTAAATCATGGAGGCCCAGACTGGCTAGCTTAAGTGCTGTCATTATTGTGTCCAATCAATATCTGTACATACAAGTTCATTTAAGTAATTTCCTCCATTTCCCCAGAATGACAATTTGCTTGGAATAGATCTGCGTAGTGTGTACCTTTTAATGGTCAATGAGGCACAGTGAGAAATACACTTCTCTATATTTGTGCTTCCAATGAAAAAATGCAGGGACATTTCTTCCTGTGTAATTATACTGGAAGGAAGCCTTTGATTTTTCTTTTTTTTAAGCTTTGCTGTGTAATCTTGAAACCTGTTGTTTAATTACAGCTGATGCTTTACTCGTTTCAGCCTAAACCTCACTAGAGCTTTTCCTGGAATAGAAGTGTGTCTTCAGATATTCATCAGAAAAAGATAAAACGCGAGGTTACAGACATGGAGTACTTCACGTATGGTTGTTTTTGGCATTAAAAGGCTTAAGTGTGCTCTGAGAACTTCCTAAATCCCTGAATTTCATCCCTATGTGCTGCAACAAGAATGTTCTTATCATTTTATACAAGATTTATGGAAACTACACGGCTAAAGTAAGAATGACGCAGCAATGATTTGTGAAAAGCAGCCGTGTTTTTAAGGAGTAAAAGTAAAAGCACCCTGGAGACTGCAAACTTGCAAGAGTTTGTCTGAGGAAGAACAGAAGAGGAGAAAAATAGACAGATGCCAGGAAGGAGCGGGTCTTGGGGTCACGCTAAAGATGGGCCTGATCCCACCTCCAATCCCTGCAGCTTTTCTTTTGTTTGAAGCCACATCTGGGCTAAATTTCCCCTCCTGACTTTTGCAAAGAGGAAGTCTTCTGGGTGGGAGGAAGGGGGCTCTGGGACGCTCCTGCCTCCCAGGCTAAACTGTACAAATACTGTTGATCTATGAGTCACTAAAACAGGGTCTGGGCCAACCTATATCCAGACCCTGATTCAGCGTTTGTTATGGTGGATCCGTGATGACTACTGGAACGAGACAGACGTCCTATCAGTCAGATGTTGGCGAGAAGGAAAGGACAGTTATTTTTATAACTCTAAATAACAGCATTTCAGAAGGACTGTTCATTTATATATTGAGGTTAGGAAAGTCTTCAGCATTGAGGAGAACCTTGGTTGCCCTAAACTGCAATTTATTCTGCTGACTGGGCAAAATGTTAACCTGGAGGTCGAGACCCCCCACAAGAGGATTAAAGGGGAAGGAAATAAGAGAGAAAATCCAATTTTGGCACACAAAATTACATTTATCTTTCTGAATTTTGTCTAATCTTTTCTTTTTCTCTTCCCTTTTTTTTAAAGCTAGTTTCTCCTCTTCATGCCTGAGAATGTTTCAGAAGAAAACACACATCTTATACCGTCAGGGGTTGCAAAGAGACACTCCTTTTTCCCAAGCATAAAAAAGATTGAGAACCACTGAATCAGAATTGCCAAAACACAATTATAGTCATGCTTTACAATAAAGATAAAAAAAGATATGTAGAAGATTATAACATCACAGCCTGGTGTCCTAAAATGTACCTTTCTATACACGGCATTGTACATTATGGGTGAAAGGGTGTTTTAAACTGAAACCACAGGAGCAAATCCATTTCCCTCTGAAAGAAACTAAGAATACAGTTTGGTTGTGTGGGAATGTCATTTTGTATGAGACATGGTTCACTTTAAATTAGGATTATTGTGTAAAATGGGCTTTATGGTCATTTTTGCCAATTTTACAAACTGGAAATTGTTTATATTATTACAGTACATACCATGTCGACTTAGGAAATGTAAAATGATACACACATTCAAAAATAAGATGAACATCTTTCAAGCTCTGTATATGCTCTATATAATCTAGCATTACACACTTTTTGTTGAAACTAATCAACTATTTATACATAACTTTAATGGTTTTCTTTGCATGGCTGTTTCATACATCATTTCCATTGCATACACAAATTATTTTGAAGGTATTGACATGACATTTAATGTTTTTTTATTTGAATTTTCAACATTCATTTTAAATAATTGTTTGGGTTTAAAGCCATTCATTCATTCAAAAGTCTTTCAGGGCCAGTGCTTTACATTGAACAAATAAAAAAAGTAACAGGGAACAGATGGTTGAACAGAAAATGAAGTTGTATAAAAAGACAGATAAATAAAGTTAATTGATTTAAAAGAAACTAATAAAACATCTATTTTTAAAGGACCAAAAACACATGCTTACGCCCTACCGAGCAAGAATGCTACCCCCACTACACCCAGATGTGTGTGTCCAGCACCTTGGTTTGATCAGGACCTACAGCTGTTTAAAGGCTCAGCTTGTGTTTGGATGACAATCTGTGTTTATCTTCGGCTTTCCCCTCCAACTAATTAAGTAAGCCCTGAAACACCAAAACACCACGGTCCCCTGAACCTCTTCTCTCTGACAGCTTCTCCTCGCAGCTGATTTATTATTGCGCGATTTCAAATTAGCGCCGAGTGCCGACAACGTCTCACAACAATTTACACTCGCCTGACCTGAGACACTTATTAATTACTATATCTCTAATTAGACGTAATTACGGTATAGTGCACAAACTGTGGGCAGATATTATTCTTGCTTATTTACTTAGCGGATGAAATAAAGAGGGGATAATTATTGTTATCATCGTTATTATTATTATCATCATTCTTTAATTTAGCGAGTTAGATTATCCAAAACAGACTCCGAGGACGAGTCGGGGGAAGGTTGTTCATTTTCCACTTCTATACTCCCGTGTCTTCTCTTTCAGATTAAATAACATGCCAATCTTTATTCCTCATGGAAACTTTTTAATTGCCTGGGATGCAGAGAGACATTTTAGCTCACAGCATGGCAGAAAGCATGCATTGAAATGGACTTCTGAAAGGGGCTCTATTATCTATGTCGGCCCTACTATTGTCTTTTAAATGTGAAAAATCCCCTTGATGCATGAGGCAGGAATTTGGATAAATCCCGATTACATCACAGGCAGGTGAAACAGCTTACAAAACAGACAGCTAAAAATATAATTGCTCCGTCAGACAGTGCTCAGCTACAGTGTTTAATCCTCTGCCATACGCTTGTCTTCTCCCATCAAGCGTCGTAATTCAATATTCTTATCCCACGACTTAATATACATTTCTTTCCTGTTTAATTCATCATCATCAATTTTTTGGTGTCTTATTTATTCTTGCGTACAATCACAGTATTAGCCTTGGCAAGCGTATTGTAACCCAAAGCAAAGATGGAGCCTGCCAAGTGTTCATTTGCTCTTATTTTGGAATATTGCTCACGAGTTGAAATAAAACTCCGAACACACAGATGCAGATGAGGCTGCTAGGTTTATTTCTCTTTTTTCAACTCCACATCACATGTTGACAGCATTAGTACTTTATCTTTTGTTTACAAGATCCTCCAGTGTCACCATGTTGTGAAAAACATAAATGAGATTCCGTTAAATAGCATTTTTGCCCCATATGGTTTTGCTGAGACAGTAGCCCTCTTTTAAACAATCTGCGGTTCCATCTGGTCACTGTGGTGTTTGCCCCTTGGCCAGTTTGCCCTCCCCCTTACCCTATCCAACCCCCCTTCTACTTTCACTTACTGACGCAGCACGCCGCCCCAGTTTGAGAAGAGTCTCACAAAACATCCCGAGGGTGCCTCTAGGTGGACGCCTACATGAAAATTACCGCTCTTCTCAGGGTGCTTCTGGGACGCCTGATGAATCAGAGCGCCTTGTTCAGCCTTTATTGGCCTCGTCTTTGAGTCCCATGAAGTAGGAGAACAAAGAGGCTCAGAGGAAGTGAGCCAGCCAAAGAGGAAGGAGAGGAGGGAAGTGGCAGGGGGGATGAGTTTGGTGTGAGCGATAATGTAAGGGCGTATCGATTGGAAGGGATCTGTTTTCATTGCTCATCCCCTCACCGAGCAGCAGATCACTCTTTCTCCCTCGCTCAGGTGGCATGGGGCCCAACCCTGGCGCCTGCCACCCTGCCCAGATTGAAGCATGCTGTTGTAAATGATTCACATATGGCTAATATCTCCCCCTTATCCATTTAGCTAGCATCACCTCTCCCTCGTTCATATTCTATTCCGGGAACGTCACCTTTTTCCCCTTATTTTTAAGAAAGTGCTGCAAAGAAAAAGACAGAGGAAAAAGAAAGTGTAAAAAGGTAGCCAAGGTCAGACACTCATCGCTTTGATTTCACTGCAAAATTCATGACTTTCCCCTTTTGGTTTTTCATTTATCTCTTTCCATAGTCCACTCTTTGCTCTTAACTTGGCACAAAGCAGATTAATTACGCTGTCGTACGAAAGGTAGGAAAAAGCCGGCACACCTGTCCCCGAAGCCACCTACTATTAAGATGAATGTGTCGTATCTTTGGTCTTTATTAGTTATTTATAAGACCCACAGCCCGGAATAACAGCACTAAAAGAAGGGGAACAAAATGAACAGGCGCTTGCAGTGTTTTTGGCACTAACACTCGCAAGGGCACATTATATGAAAGAGTGATCAATGTTGACCAAAGTGACATTTACAACAATGTCCTGCCAGGCGGCTCGATTAGGTTGCCATGTCAACACAGCATGTTTGTCATGTTAACGTCATGCAGAGTCGAAGCAGTGTGCGGGAAGAGGATTTGTGTCTTAATGAATATTTACATAAATGTTTGTAACACTGTAATTGTCCCACACGGAGAAAAGCTGAAGAGAAAATATGTTTGTATTTTCTTAAAATTACTCTGCCAACAAACTGCGTACAATTTAAAATAAGTATTATATACATCTAATCTAGGAAAATGTGTAACCAAAAATACATTTGTTGTCACTCCATCGTTTTTCCTGTTCACTTCAGGACATTTTCTTTAGACACAAGCTTTTAGGGGAGGTTCGACTGCCCCGAGCATGTTAGCCTCGGCTTGTTTGCACTAAACACAAAGTAAGGCTCAGGAGGATGGGAATGTCAATAGTTTACTAGTTCTTCAGTCCTAAATCAATAAATAGGGCACATTGACATTTTGACCTGATGACACTGCTGGAGTTAAAAGGTCACCAATGTTATCATGAGCTCCATAAAAGGTCATTTTAGTTCAACAAATGATTGACATTTCACAAACAACTTTGCAAAGTAATGTTTACAATATATTTACAGTTTTAGTTTGTGCAGTTTGATACGTTAAAGTGTATTCTAACTTATTCTTCAAATTGTATATTGTGTGTATATCCAACTATCTCTCCGTACGATTGAAAACACCAAAAGGAATTCGGGAAACCTCAAATTCAGAAGGGTTCATCATCTGGAGACTATGAATGTTTGTACAAATCGTTGTTGCAGTATTTGATCAACCAATAGACTGAAACTCTAATATATAGAGCCCTGTTACTATGGGATTAGTTTTGTGTCATAAAGATAAAGCAACACTTTCTCAGAATCAAGCAAAACTAAGAGTTTGAGAGAAAAAAAGTCAAGCAAAATAAATCTTATTTAAAAAATAAAACTATAAGTTGCAAACAAATCATTTGTATAACTATAAGTATTTTTTCTTTGTTTTGCAGTTGTCTTTGCTTCTTTCTCAATGATCAGACTTTTGCTCTCGCTGCAGCTCTCTCGTTTGCGCTTCTTCATTTTTTTCTTCCGATTCTGACACAAACCTCCCAGGTGGGCGGGACTTTCAGGGGTGCGTCCCGATTGGCTACTCAGTTTTTGAGTGACAGCCCAGTCCTCCGGCGATTGTACAGTGCAGCTGCGGTAGCTGAGCACGGACAGAAGACCCCCAGAAGAACCAGCATTTCAATTATTATAATACTACAAGTGGAAATATATGTAAGTATTGATCATTTGTGTTGTTTGTGCTGTACTATACGGTCTGTTATATTGAGAATTGTTTGTGGTGTGGATGGAGGAAATGTTTTTGGAGGGAAATGGAGGAGTAATAAAGGAGCTTTTAGCCTTCAGTGGAGAGGAGAAAACACATTTAACTAATTGTTGTACCTCATCCAAAGAAGAAAAAACAATGTGATTTGAGGATTTTAAATGCTAAGCAGAGGACTGGAAGTCAAGCCAAGACCAGATTCCCAATAACTACATCTGTGTACTGGGTGGGAAGTCAAGAGGCCACGAGAAACGGGAGGCGTCGAGCCAGGCCATGACTTCTCCCGACCACCAGAGACACACAGGCTAGCCTTGACTCCTGGAAATGCTGAGGCCTAGTTCCACCTGCCCTGCTTTACTGAGGCCTGCTCTCACCTGCCCTGCTCTGCTGTGCTGCTGTAGCTGAGGACTGCTTCCACCTGCCCTACCCTGCTCTGCTGTGCTAGCTGAGGCCTGGTCCCACCTGCCCTGCTGCTAGCTACCTGCTAGCTAACCAACCAGTTAGCTTGCTGGACTACGGACTGCTAACCTCCGGATAACCACGAGCAATCAATATTATATACTGATACCAAGGACTGTTTACCTCTGGGTGAGTGCTGCTTCCTACCTTCACTGGACTAACAATGGCTAATCCCAAACTGTACTGCTTTTTACCTGCGTTATTCGCCGCCTCCCTACCCCCTCCTGCGCATAACAAATGTGAACCGACGCGCTTAACATCAGCAGTGCTGCCCACCTGCGTAACAAACTGTATCCATACAGTAGGCAGAGACTATGACACGTTATTGATATTCAGGTCTCTTGGGCTAACGACACCATGCCACTACTATCATTTGTGATTATGAGGTCTCTCCACAAGATGATTACGCTACATTCCACTGTCAATGTGCGTACAAAACAAACTAGGCATTGTGACTCACTGCTAGCTCTTGGCCGTGCCCTGATTGTATTACTACTGATGATATCGGGCAATGTGCATGTTCATCCTGGACCTTCTATTGTATGTAGCCCTAGTTCTGACCTGTGCCCTGATGTCAATCTTTGTCACAATGATCTGAGTTTCCCTGACTTCTGCTCTCGTAAAGCTTGAGGTTTTCTACATAGGTTTTCTGCTAGCAATTGACCAGATAAAAATACTCGTTCACAGCTCAAATCCGGAGGTACTTGTCATCACTTTGTCTTGGCTGAAGAAGAATATCCCAGACTCTGACATCGGCATCGCTGGTTATAATGTGTTTAGGCAGGATAGATCATCTAAAGCTGGTGGAGTAGTTATATTCACAAAGGAATACCTCCAGTGTTCTATCTCCACTAGTAAATCTGTCCCCAAACAATTTGACCTATCGTAAACATTAAACTGGCAAATAGCTCAACACTGACAGTCGCTGGCTGCTATCGCCCACCCACTGCCCCAGCATGTACCCTACCTGCTCTCAGCACCCTCCTGGCACCCCACACTCATTCTGAGTTTGTGCTTCTGGGGGATCTAAACTGGGACATGCTCAACCCGCCTGCACAGGTCCAAAAACAATGGGACTCTCTTAATCTCTCGCAGATTATCCTCACTCCTACACGGTATGACACAAAAAGCCACCCTCCTTGATGTCATCCCCACAAATAAAAAACTAGCGTCTTCTGTAGCGATCTCAGTGACCACTGTCTTATTGGCTGCATTCGTAATGGCGGCACAATTAAACAGCCAGTCCTTACCACTCACAGACAAATACTGAAACATTTCGACGAACAAGCCTTCCTCTACGACCTGGCTGCTATCAAGTGGGACAGAATTAGCTTGATCCCTGACATCGATGCTGCATGGTCCTTCTTTTATGACTCCTTTTGTATGGTAATCAATAAACACGTTCCCATAAAAAAAAAATGAGGATAAAAAACCGAGAAAGATCTCGGTTCTAAAGATCCATTCTACCCTGTATAGCGAAAGTGTTAGAAAAGTTAGTTAACAGCTAACATGGTTTCTGAAGGCTTACAACATACTATCTGACATGCAGTCTGGGTTCCGTGCAGGTCATGGTTGTGAGACGGCAGCTCTTAAAGTCCTAAATGATATCATCAATGCCCTTGACTCCAGACAATACTGTGCTGCCATTTTCATTGATCTTGCCAAAGCCTTCGACACTGTAGATCACCAACTGCTTCTGGGAAAGCTTAGATGCATTGGTGTCACTAACCAATCGATAGCCTGGTTTGAAAGCTACCTGTCCATGCGCAGTGTGTCAAATCTGACAATCTGATGGCATAGCCCCTATCCATCTCTAAGGGAGTACCACAAGGCTCTATCCTAGCACCCATCCTATTCTCAATATATATAAATGACATGGAGAAATCAGTGGGCAACTCCTCTATCCACCTATATGCCGATGACACAATTCTGTACACTGCTGGCCCTTCCCCAGATACTGTCCTAAAAACTCTTCAGGATAGTTTACAGAGAATCCAGTCACATCTCTCTGCCCTTGGCCTGGTCCTGAACACCACTAAAACCAAGATCATGTGACCGCCGATGGTCGGGGCCTCGAAATAGTTAAATTTTATAAATACCTGGGATTTTGGATTGACAGTAATCTGTCATTCTCAGAACATCTCTCCAAAATTCAGACCAAGGTTAAAGCTAGACTCAGCTTTCTATATAGGAATCGCTCCTCATTCACTTCATCTGCTAAACTCTCTCTGGTCCAGATGACTGTCCTTCCTCTGCAGGATACCATCTACTGCTCGCCGTGTAAAGGAGCTCTCGGTCATTTAGACTTTCTGTATCACTCCACCATCCGCTTCGCCACCAATGCCCCCTACAGGACACATCACTGTGATCTGTACTCTCTGGCAAACTGGCCCTCTCTTGAGACCAGGCGCAAAATCCACTGGCTGATGTTTGTTTATAAAACACTCCTAGGCCTCACCCCCTTCTACCTCACACAATTACTGAAACTCCGCCCACCTCCGACGCACAACACCCGGTCAGCTACAAACATCCTGCTAAAGATCCCCAAAGCCCATACATCCTTTGGCCGCTCCGCCTTTCAGTTTGCACCAGCTGATAGCTGGAATATCATACAAAAAACCTTGAAGATGGAGACCTTTATCTCCCCCCGCACCTTCAGGGACACTATTACAAACACCCTGGTACACACATGCAACTGCTTTGCCTGATGCTCACTACCAATGTCTTGACCTCTCCTATAGTATGCATTGCCATGAAGGAATGAATGGATGAATGAATTATTGAATGGATGAATGTTCTATATTATCTTAATGACTTATTGAACCCCAGCAGTATTGTTTTAGAGATGTTATATGTTTAACTGCTATGCCTGTCATCTCTGCTCTGTGTCATTGTGTTGTCTCCTGGGTTCTGTAGTGCCCGGAGTCTGTCTTTTTATTTTCTTCCTCCCAAACCCCATCCCCTCAGGAAGCCTTTTGCCTCCTGTCAGGTTATCATTGAAAATAAGAATTAGTTCTTCATTGATTTTCCTGGCTAAATAAAGGTTCTACTACTACTACTGTTTCTTTATTGTGTTAAGTGATAAGTAAAGCAAAGCTGTGCTATGTAAGTTAGTTTTTGCTAACTTTAGATCCATAACAATGCTAGCTAAGTAGCCTAACAGCAGGGACAGTTAGCTACTTAGCTACCAGTGCGTGAGCATTCAGACACCGGCACACACACTCAAACGGACTCGTCTACCTGACTCTACCAACATGCTTTCATGATTCTGTTTAGATATGCAAGTATAAGCCATGATAGCTTATTTTATTAACACGCTAATTTGATATAAAAAACAATGTAGGCCGAGTTTACTACTTCTCTCTACTGCCCCTGAGCTGAGTTTTATTTGTCAAACAAATGTTGAGCTTTGGCTTCTCTTCTATGCATTGCAAAATGCTACACAAAGGCTACTCATATTAAGTATCAGATTTGAGCTCTCTTCCTATTAATTTCCAATTTGAATGTTGAATTAATGGCATAATTAATTTGTTTTTTTCTATATGGAGACCTGTTGATAGTTAACTTCATATTTTTCATTTCCTAAAACAGTTATTTTCCTCTCATTAACAGTGTGGATCATTGAGACAGCGTGGTGTCCAGAAGTCTTCTCCCGTTCGCCACTTCCTGTGAGGGGACAGCATCAGATCCACTGAGGGGGGGCATGAAGAAAGACCTGCACCAGCTTCATCCACGCTGGGCGTAGCCGTTATCACTGGCTCAGTGTCATTTCATTTGACCACATGTCTTTACAAATACATTTAATATATTTTATTATTATCCACCTTTTTGTTGTACTGTATGTCCTTTTATTTAAAACATTCTTTGAGACTTCATCTTCTGGTTCAAATTTCAATAAATGTAATTTGTATAATCACTCTTTTGTCTTTATTCTACATGAAAATGTTAGAGATTCCATTCAAATCTGTTGATGATTCATATCTTCCTCAGGCTAGGAATAGTATGTCGAGTTTTTAATGCTAAATGTATATCATTTTCTCACAGGATATAGAATGAGACAACACCGTTTTTATCAATTGTGTATGAATGCTTCAGCTCTTCAGACCAACATAGTAAGATGTGAGCATGTTCCTAATTGTGTTGGTATGCAACCTAGGTCTGCTCTGTTTAATAAAACAAATCTGCCACTTTTCTATTGTAGAATATGTTAAATTAAAGCAGTCTTTAATTGTTTGTCCTAAACATAGCAATATATGCTTTTGAAATGTAACATGTCTTTGATATACAGTTTATATTGTGTATCACCTTTAGCTTGAAAATACATGGATGTGTTTTTCATCTATAAAATAAATAGATAGACAGACACTATCAATCCCAAATTGGGAAATTATTTTACAGCAGCAGTGTGTTCAGGTATTAAAATATTTAAAGTTGGAATAAAGTACAAACTACAGAACACAAGTATAATGCACAACAATCCATAAGTTAAGTCCGATATGTTCATGAAACTTCCCAGGAGGCACCAACATAAACGTGGCCGAGTGGACTCCGGAGTTTGCTGCATGAGTTGCACTGTACGATCTATGGTGTGGCTGTCACTCAAAAACCAAGTAGCCAATGGGGACACACCCCTGAAAGTCCCGCCCACCTGGGATGTTTGTGTCAGAATCTAAAACAAAAAATGAGGGAGCGCAAACGAGAGAGCTGCAGCGAGAGCAAAAGTCTGATCATTGAGAAAGAAGCAACAAGAACTGCAAAGAAAAAATACGTATAGTTTACATGATTACACAAATGATTTGTTTGCAACCTATAGTTTTATTTTTGAAATAAAATTTATTTTGCATGACTCAGTTCTTTTTTCTCTTAAACTCTTAGTTTTGCTTGATTCTGAGAAAGCGTTGCTTTATCTTTATGACACAAAACTAATCCCATATTTTGCTAGCATGGGTAATAAAATATATGACTATTAACTCTTGTGTGAATTTTATATTTGCGGCTCAGTTTGTCTGCTAGTCTGTAAATAGAAAAATGACTGCCCAAATGTCTATGAAACTTACTGGAAGCCTGTTTATTCGGAAAATAGAGAAACCAATTCAATTTGGGAACTGATACGCAATGAAAAGCGGAAAGAAAGATCCCTGAGGGGATAATTCACATGAATGCCCCATTAAGGCAAAAAAAACTACTCGGAAACATTACATGTCTTTTGTTAGACGCTTTGATCCAAAGCAACTTACATACATTCAGTACTGTGGACAATCCCGACAGGAGAAATTCGGGGTAGAGTGTCTTGCCCAGGGACACAATGACATGCTGACTGCATTGGGACTCGAACTTGCTACCCCCTGATTCGAAGTCCAGCACTCTACCCACTGAGCCACAGCCGCCGGAAACAGATATAAACGTGTTCTTTTAACTCTCTGAGCAATAAAGTACAACACATTTCAAGAATGTTTTTAAAGAACGTTATCCTATATCCTACCTTTCAGAAGAACATTCTGGGAACCACAATACAACGTCCCACTGAAAACATTCCTAGAACAATGAATGGTAACATTCTCAGAATTGTTTGAGAACCAAAAATGTCTAGTTGGGAACTCACACATGCCACCGTGAACATGCAATATCTGCTTACAGCTTATCATGAATTACGTACTTGTTTGTTTTTTTCAAAAGGAAAATGTGGTGACATCAGATTTTTTAAAACATCCTTTTCAAACCAATGCAAGAAGTTTGTTTTTTAAAGCGCTCTAGAAATAAATCTGACGTTGACCATGACCGTGTTAATATTTGCCATCACAGGAACGTTTTATTAAAAAATAATAACCTCCTGAAAACATTATTCGAAGGTTGCTTTGAAAATGTAACATTGAGGGAATGTTTTATTAAAAAATAATAACATCCTGAAAACATTTTCTGAATGTTGCTTTGAAAATGTTCTTCATTTGTTATCATGTAACATTGAGGAAACGTTTTATAAAGAACATTTTTAATGTGTTACCCCAACAACGTCCAAAACACATCCTTAGAATGTTGCAGGCAAAACGTTCCACCTTTGTTAACATATCACATTAAAGGAACATTTTATAAAACACTTTTTGTCATCTCAGGCCTCAATAACATCCTGAAAACATTTTCAGAATGTTTCTTGGAGAATGTTCTTCTTTTGTTATCATGTAACATTGAGGGAACGTTTTATAAAAAAACGTTCTGTCATCTCAGGCCTCACAGCATCCTCTGAATGTTGCAGTTAAAAAGTTATGTCTTAGTTAACCTTAAACCTTATAGGAACATTTGAAATAATAAACATCCTAAAAAGGTTCAGATAAAAAAGTTTCTTTGAAACATTATTAGAACATGTAGGTAACGTTAGCCAAAGTTGTGAGAACGTTCCCCGCTAGCTAGGAAGATGAATTCACCATTGGCCTAAGCGTCACCTCTGCGTTTTTCAATTATATTTGTAGATATTTATATTAACTCGACCATAAACATGCTAAGCTAATAGCAAATGTTCCGCCACTTGCATCTACGAAGTGACCCACCTGAAAGTTAATTTGTTTTTCTTCCAATCAGTTGAGAAGACCATTAAATCCAGAGCAGAGTGGACTTTGTACCATGTGTGGGACTATTTAGTTCCTGTCAAGTGAGATTTGGTAGCTCTGCAACACAGGAGGCTTCTACAGGCTATGAGCTAATATCTGAGCTGACTCAAGATGTCTGATAGCTAACAAGAACACTGCCTTTCACGAAAAGCCACAGTGCCCCGTTGATCCGTTCTTATCATAAGACTGATCAGGGTGTATTCAAAAACTTGGAAGGGCCCCTGATTGCATGGTTAGAAATTCAAGTGGTAGATGTATCAGGTTTGATATGAATATTATGTGGTTTGCCCATGGGGACAATTCCATTTGTAAGGTCTACCCCCTTCTTTGTCTGAACCCTTTTGGATTTGTCACTTTGCATTTACTTTATGAAGTAAAGCTTTAAACAATCGTAATAATGGAAAGCATGCTTTGGTGGTGACACCGCTGTGATCTGTATCAAAGCCATCTGGGAAATTAGTCCCGGCTTGTCGTTAAAAAGTGCATTGGAGGTCTTTAAATCCTGTTTCTTGAATTTCCACAATACATCCTGTGTTCAGGGGGCAAGTTGGTGAGTCACTTCATGCAAATGTCCTATGCGATTGCGCTTGAATCTGTTTGAAGATGGCGGCGTTAAATTAAGATGCAGCAAAATAAACCCTTGTCTCTCATTGCGGTTGTGTTCATCGCTGAACGCCCTCGCATTTCCTGATCCATCTTCAAAACTAGATGTTAACAACAACGTCCTTTATGAGCCTTGAATGAGGTGTCCTGTTTTCTTATTAAGCACAATCTTGATGTTTGTAATTCTCACATTATATGCAGTTTATGTGCTCCCAGCATGCACTTGCCCACATGCATGTGTCATGACGAACCACTTGTTCTACCCACCATTGTGATTAATTGTGTGGTTCTGCACAGATTTACTGTGATAGTCCCTGCTGTCAGAGAATGAGTGTGTCGGCACCAACCGTGGTGTGCAATGGTTAAACAAATAGACAAGAGGCAGAGCACGCACGTGTTACGGTGGGCTTGTAGGTGCTTATTCCGCACACTGAACCTCTTTGTTCTCCCTCCGACCTTCATCCAGACACTTTTATTTGACAACGAGGTGTGCCCCACAACATTCGGTCGGAGCTGATGTCCCCATGCAGCTGCCAGGGGTGGTGATTATGACTGTCATAAAACAGCCTTGGCTCCATCTCCTTTGAGTATGAGATGAGGAAAACAATAGCTGCATGGCACATGAGAAAAATCAAAAGAAGATGCCGAAAAAATCCCCTTCTGTTATTCAAAACTGTTAAGAGCTAGCAGGTATTTCTCATGACTATCTTCTTTCCCCTGGGTGTCGAGTATCTTTGGAGAGAGTCTCGAAAATGCCTCAGAAAGGTAGTAGGAATGTGGAGTCTGCACATGGAAACATTTTAGATCGACTGCAGAGGAGGCGGCCGCTGGAGAGATGTAAGTTGAAACATTGCACAATGTCCTCTTCAATGTATCTCTTGGAAAGAGAGTGTTAACACATGTTATGTTCCCGGGCTATCTGGCCCTGTGTGTGTCTGGGGTTGCAGAATGGTAACTGCCGTGTCATAGCAGGGGCTGTGTAGAAATACACCCCAGGGACTTCAGCCCTGGCTTGGGTCCAGCTCTGCTGATACGTTAACAAGAAGAACTTGTTCTTATCAATGGGGTGCTTTATTCCTGCTGTACATACACACACCAACAGACCAGAGTCAGACACAGCAGTGCTAACATCACACCATTTAATAAACAAAAAAATGGGCACATGTCTACACACAATTGACAGACAAAACCACCACATATTGACTGATGTGCTCAATGACAAACAGACAGACATATAAACCAGTCTGAGGAACCAATAAACACACTGACACACACACACACACACACACACATATTGCCAGCTTATTATTATTTCTACTAAGAGGTAACTGAATATTTCTAACAGGAGGAATTACGTGTAAAAAGACAGAACAGGATAGAGTACTGTCTGTATTTTTTTTAAGTATGGAATTGCTCAAGTGGTATAATGGTGTCTTGTGAGGTGGGTTTAAGTGTGTAATGGTAAATACTGTTAGAATACTAAGCGAATTATTTCGTAACTACCAATTGAATCGCCATGAAGGCCCACCAAACAATATAGCATTAGACAGACCCATTTTCTGCTTTAATCCGTTTGCTGGTATCCTGTTATGCTGTTCAGGTATTTAGCTGCCCACTCTGAGTTCTCACAGACTTACTCTCCCAGAAAAAGGACTTGCTTGTTAGATATCAGCAGTGGTCTGAGTGACATTGATCCACTATTCAAGTGAACCTCTAACCCATCCAACTACCATTACGTCGTCTAATCTTCTTCTTGTGGAGACACTTCTCCCACTATCTTGCGACTGTCGCCTGTGTCATTGTCCTTCTTTAAGACAAGTTGATTGGTATTGATTAGTGCAGCCCGAAGATGCGCTTCTCGCCAGCGTTGGTGCCATTTTAGGATGCTACATATATTGCCGGGGAATGCCACCTCTATCACCCCTACTCCCTGCCCCAAAGGCCTGTTCTATTACACCTTTGGCGAGCAGGTAGGATCTCCCAAGAGAGATCTCAACACTTTAAGTTAATAACATCGCACACCATCAAGTAGCTATTAGAAGAAGTTAGCAAGTCGGAATTTGTATGTATAACAGTGGTGTACCATTATAAAACTGTAGGGGCCCCGAATCCAGAGACACCCGTTCTTGCATGGGGCTACAAATGCAACATTTAGATGACATACAATATTGAACATTATTGGCTGCAGTATTACTGATCACAACAGTGTTATGTAATTAAGTTACATAAAAAATGTGTTAAAATACAGTTACTAATCAAATTATATTGATGATGTCACTCTGTTCCAATCTTAATTCACGTACAATTACATTCTTAAAATGTATTTCTTAACAGAAATAAGTGTTTTGAGTTTCACATTCCCTGGTTTGCCTTAATGTTGTAAAGACTTTTTAGCTTTAGTTTCAGTTTGAAACTGGCGTCATTCAAGTAATACAAAAGTTCAAATATTATGTTACTTAAACTATATATTGCAGCAGTAATATCCAAACAAAGTGCCGCGAGGGACTAAACAAGAGAAAAAACACTGTGGACGCGCAAAAACTCCAAACTCCAAAAGTATGCGTTTGACCTTTTATTTCCAAAGCAAAAACATTCCATATCCATATGCGTAGGCCTGTATTCCTTTACGCGTGCATGCGTGCTAGCGGTCAACACAAATTGTCCTTCTCTAGCTCACTCCCCCTCCATTGATTACCAGGTGTGCAGGTAAAAGCAACCGGATATAAGCACAAACGTCACCACACAAATCCAATGACACGCCCACCACCTATAGTGACTCAAAACACATGTATCATAATAAACACAGAAAAATACTTTAAATGTGGCTCCTACATTCCGGCCCCTAATTATATCAACATAATAATTACACAACTGAAAAATGATGTAGGAGACAATCAAGGAAAAAACTTTTAAGGATAAAAACGTCCTTTGTTAAAGTGTCCTTTTCTTCTTTAGGCAAAAAATAGAAAATAAAATAAAAAATAAATAGTTTGTTAGCCTATGAAGGAGTGATCTTTACTATCACTTAGTAAAAAGTCGGAAAAAACGTCAATGTCAAGGTCTATGAAGTTCAATCTTTGGGTGGTATACACCATGGTGTGGTATATACCATACCCTGCCGTCACTGCGTTCCAGATCCACAACTGGCACTTTCTCTGCATAGCCCTTTGAAAGGATGTCATTCATGAAAGCGGTGTAATCAGCATGAAATGAAGCGTCTTTATCAAATCTTCTCTTGAGGCTCAGTATATGTTGTTCTGCTACTCTCCTGTTGTTTGGCATACTAACATCCCTTGTCCTTAAAGGTAAGCCAATACAGTAATTGCCATCCATCAACTTAGCAGACTTTGTGACGTACTCCATAAAGTGACAGTCCTCTCTTGATCAGCCTTTAGCTGCTGCTTCCACATATCTTCATGGTTTGCAACAGATATCCTATTGACAGTGACATCTGGCTGTCCACAAGTCATTTCACTACGCCCGTCTCCTCTGAGAGGTCCATTGACAGTCCAACCCAGCATAGTTTTGACTGCGTCTGGGCCCCCGTCTACACTCCGAATAACTTCCCATGGCTCCAGTGCCTCAGGAACATTAGTCCCAATCAACAGGTCCACATCTGAATCAATCTCAGTAATCGTTACATGTTTCAGGTGAGGCCATCTCTGAAGGTCTTTGTGCTGAGGAATGTTGCCTCGATGAACTGGCATAGTTTTCTGGGTGTAGATGTCAGGCAGCTCACAATAATGACTGCTGTCTAATCCAGCCACATGCAGGTCAGAAACAATGTGACTTCCAACTATTTTCTCCTGACCCATTGTCTGAAGGAGAATGTCTGTTTTTCTTCCCCTGAGATTCAGTTTGTTCATCAGCCGCTCTGTGCAGAATGATGCTGAACTCCCAGGATCCAGGAAGGCATATGTTATGAATGTTTCATGTCCCTTCTTTACTTGAATAGGCACTATGGAGAGCGTACCATCTGGCTCACCGGCCCCTGTAAGACCACTGGACTGAACGGAGATCAGAGCACTGCTTATAGCTTTTCCTTTAGCTTGCATTGTGTCCGTTTCTTTCTCTTTCTGATAGATGTGAAGTATGCTTGGGTGCTTCAGACTGCATACTTTTCACGAGAGGAGTTTCCTGTAGTCTTTACTCATGTGCCCAATACACAAGCATCCAAAACACACACCATGTTCCCTCAAGAAAGCGATTTTCTCACCATGAGCCTTTCTTTCCAGTTGAATACACAGATCCAGTGTATGTCCACCTCCACAAAACAGGCAAACACTTGTATCTAGTGAGCCTCTCTCCTTCATTCTTATTTCAGGTTCCACTTTCTTTTCCGCTGTCGTAATAGTAGTAGCAAAGCTGCTTCCACTTATCCTTGAACGAGGTTCAAACTTAGCTTTCCTCACATCTTTGTTGGCTGTTGGTGGAGTATCCTGTATATCTCCAAACAGTGGATCGCTCACGATATCCACCTGTCTTTCAATGAAGTTAACAATATCCATGAATGTAGCTCTCCGGCCCTGCCTTTTCTGTAAGTCATAGGCCAGAGTTCTCCATGTGTCCCTATATTTGTAGGGCAACTTTTTTATGATGGCTAGCATATTGCTAGGCATGTTCAACTCACACATGTATTCAAACTCTTCCATGACGTTGCAGCATCCTCTCAGAAAGAGACCGTAAGCTTGCAGAGCTCGCACATCTTCTACTCTTATTGGCTGCCATGAAAGAGCCTTTCCCATGTAAGCCGAAACAATTTTCTGTGCATTACCAAAATGCTCCTGTAGCAAAGCCTTTGCTTTGGCATATCCTCTGTCATGGGCCATATGCAGACAGCTTCTGACGAGCTCCAAAGGCTGCCCGCTGGTGTACTGTTCGAGAAAATACAGGCAGTCTTTAGGGTTGTGAGTAGGGGTGTAACGGTTCACAGAAGTCACGGTTCGGTTCATACCTCGGTTTGGGGGTCACGGTTCGGTACGGTTTCGGTACAACAAGGAAAAGCAAAAAAAAGTCCCAAATGCATACTTTTTTTTTGCTGTTATTTATTTTTAACAGTAGTGCAAGTTTTGTTATGAAAATAAGGAACTCTAACATTTGGAATCATTAACTGTATTACACAGTTAAAAACAAACCACAAACAGTAACACACACACTCAGATGGCCATATTATTTATAATGGCTGATGTCAAACAAAAAGGTTCAATAAGCTGTACAACTAAAAAGAATGTCTTGAAAATATTAAAATAAATAATAAGAAAGTGTTTCAATCACAATCAATAAAAGGCAATACAGAACTGTATAACATCTCCTGATGTCAAAATATAAATTAAATACAATGATAAATATCAAACTAAATAACATCTGTACCTTTAGAAGCAATGTCTAACATGTGTAATTAACTTGTGAGTGTGTGAGGCCATTATGCCTAACTAAAGGTACTCAAGCTTTACTCTATTTTCAAGTTTTTCTTCAAAAAGATGAGTTTGTCTACGTTGTCAGTAGTGAGGGCAGATCTGTTGGCGGTAACTATGTCACCTGCCGTCGAGAAAACCCTCTCGCTGGGGACTGAGACTGACTCGGATGTAATGGAGCATGTTTTTCACATGAATCTCCCGCCCCCGACATACAAAGCAATAGCAATGTTAAAACGAAGTAAACTGGATATAAAATCTCCAAACAGGCGAAAACCTACCCGTTTCACCCACTGTCTCTGCCACCTCCCCCCATGCCTGGTTCCTCCGGTTGTATCCCGGTAAGTTAATAGGGACTGGTCAAACAAAACCGGGTGATTTTCTACGGCGATAATTAGTTTCTCCTCCGTCTTTTTTTTAAATATAGAAATGAACGGCGGGATATCTCTCCCAGCTTAGACGCGGTTTGATTGGCCAGGGCTTGAGCTGTCAGATTTTCAGACTCGGGATTTGATTGGCTGGCGCTGAACTTCTCCGACTTCTCCAGCTTCCCCGGCGTCAGAAGTTGAACAATTTTCAACTTTTGAAGCCGGAGACGGCGGAGAAGTTCAGCCAAGCTACCCACAATTCAGTTCGGCGAAAAGCGAGGCAAAGTGACGTCACCCCATTCAAAGTGAATGGGCAGACGCGTTAGAAGCTTTTTTTGAAGCTGTAGTGTGGACGGGCCGTAACTGTGGATGTGATTGTGATGAACTTTGATGTATATTGGCCTCTGAGCTTCTTGTGGCTTGATGTTTCAGATGTCCATATTCTACTTCATGTTCTCTGTGCGAAAGCTGTACGTCAGACTGGCCACCTGTAGGCCTGTTTGTGTCAGGCACAAATGTTTTTGCTCCAGCACTGAGTGTGGCTTCCTTTCGTTCCCTTTCCAAATAAGAATGCATGCCATCGGGACTCACAGATGTGTTACTTGCAGCACGAGACCTTCCAGAGCGTCTTAGCACATTTATTTTAGCCCTTGATGCAGCTATTTCCACTTCCATTTCCAGTTGCTCCCTCTTTTTCCTGAGCTCTTCCTTATTTTTCCTGAGCTCTTCCTTATTTTTCCTGAGCTCTTCCTCTTGTTCATCCAATGCATGCTTGTCTTTTAATAACATTTGTCGTGCCATGAGAGCGGCCATGTCAGCCTCAGCTTTGATGCATGATGATGTAATTGACACACTGGACCTGGTTCCAGCAGAGCTCCGCTTGGGAGACCCAATGCCCTATGTTTGAAACACTGTCGCTTGGTTTTATTTCATCTTGTGCTTCAGAAGTTTCAACATAGTGTTTTGAAACATGAGACATACTTTGTTGGGGTTCATCAGATATTTCAATTGAGGGCACATGTGCAATGGTGCTGCTCCTTTGTCTCCCAGTTTCAGAAAGCCATTGCCTGACATCGTCGATAAATCCATTATTGTATTTCTACGGAGCCCCCTAGGGGACATGGAGAAGAAAATAAAAATTATTTGAAAAAAATACAAATGTTTTGCGAGATATCGCAAAACCTTTGCGAGATCTCGCAAAACTTTTCATTTAGCTCAATGTACTTCCTGGTCAGTTCGGCCGCTACGGCAACACAGAAACCACAACAATTGAGTGGTTCATCGATTTTACTTTGAGCTTGGCCTTAAATATAAAGATCAGTGCTTGGCAATAGGCACGGGTTTCACACATAGACTGTATATATAAAGGGTTTCACATAAGTGAAGACACCTCAAGAGAACACTCAGAGCGAGGGGACATGCACGTCCCTCTGAGCTGAGTTATTGACAGATTCGAATTTCGTGGATCAATAACTCATGAACATAACGTTGTAAAAATACAAACAACATGACTTTACAATCATAGCAAGGTAGACAACGAGCTACAGTCTCGTTTTTATCAGAACAGTTCGATACGTGCCGTCATCCGAGCTAAACATCAAGAATTGGTCACAATCTGCAGCTGGAGGAGGGAGAGGAGTGCTTAGGGACCATCTACAAACTGCAACGGGGTTTTGCGAGATCTCGCAATGGGGTTTTGCGATATCTCGCAAAACCTTTTCTTTCTTCTCCATGTCCCCTAGGGGGCTCCGTATATTTCAGTGTCTTGGCAAACCATACATTTTGTTTTTCCTGTTCGTCTGTAGGAAGAAGAGGAATTACTGACTCGTGTAACAGTGTGGTTTCTTTAACCAGTTGAATTAAATGTTCAAGTTGAGTTTGTATTTGTGAGGCGTTATCATCCCTTTGCATGAGATCCTTCATTGTTTTAATCACACTTTTCATTTTGTGAACCTTTGATTGACGTTCCTTTTGAAGCTTTTCCATTTTATTTGCCAAAGCCTTGGCAGTGAGTATCGACTCTCTCTTTTGTTCATACATTTTTTCCACATTGACATCTGAATGTTATGCACTTATTGACATATCCCTTTAATGTTTTTAATGAATGAACAACAAATGCTCCAATCCACACAACCTCTAGCGGCACAAACCAACACACGCAAGCAACTAGTCAGTCCCCAATGGACACGCAGCGGTAACTTATTCACACTGTGTTCTAACAAACATTTACACAGCATGAATGAAGAAGTTACATACCGCTCGCTCCTGATGCTGTGTGGATTGTCCGTCAGTACGCTGAAGTTTCCTTAAGCCGCTCTCCAATACAGTGGCGCACACAGCGTTTCAATGTTTCCTTTTAATTCCACAGCGTCACAGATCGATCCTAGGAATCTCCGTATATATCCTCGATTTCCGTAGATCCACGCTGTGGTACAAGTCTTTTTGTTGACTTAATATTGCGGCAGTAATATCCAAACAAAGTGCCGCGAGGGACTAAACAAGAGAAAAATACTTTAAATGTGGCTCCTACACTATACCTTTTGCTTTTGAAAAGTAACCTTCCCAACAATTTTGAAACGTATACTGTATCTGGCAATTTTGAGGAAGATTGGCAGTAAATCCCAAGGTCTACAGTGTAAACCTGGGTAAACGCCACGAGGAAGGCAAATCCAGAAGAAAAAAAAAAAACACCGTCTGAGATCACTGATGGTAACGGTTGATAGGAGTAATAGGAGTAAAAGTAAAACTTCTTGGCTGCTGCTCCTGCCAACTATCGGGTGAAGCAGAGCAAACAGTGCAGTAGGCTACCCCCCCTCCCGTGCCCCCCCCCGCTTATCTCTTAACATGGCCTACCTGAATGAAAAGGCTTTTCTTCCCTGCAGAATTTAATTACAAACAGTGTTAGGTACTTGTCTCCATCTCTCTGCCCTTTCTGTCTTTTTGTCTTTCCCTGTTGCAGGACACACTTTCTCTTCCACTGCAATGATTCTCTTTCACAAATGGCTACTACTGTAAAAGCCTTGAATTCTCTCTAGCTCGGACTAAAGCATCAACACACATACAGTATATGGTATGTGCAGTTCCAACTCTCAAGTAGTAGCAAGGCCAAGTGCTGCATTACTCACACTGTGTCACGTACCTTAACAAAGAGTACAGGTTTGTGTGTGTGTGTGTGTGTGTGTGTGTGTGTGTGTGTGTGTG
>CALSBZ010000134.1:1740754-1761448 GCA_943591055.1 Gobionotothen gibberifrons | reverse complement strand
TGTGTGTGTGTGTGTGTGTGTGTGTGTGTGTGTGTGTGTGTGTGACAAGGCAAGGTGTCAAAAACTTTTATTCCAACATTGCTGGAAAAGTCTGAAAGCTCTACCATGTGTGTTCCACTGTCAGAAGCTTCACTGTCTTTTCTGCTGCTGCTTTTCGCCTCCAATCCCGGAAGTCACAAGATCCTGTTATTTTGAGAAATCCATTGAAAACAGCTTGCAAACCGTAAAGCATAAGGCTCCTTAACTAACACACTCCATCATTTTTAAACAACACATGTACTGTATTTTCTTCTTCTTATGTGACTTATTCGAGCAGCTTATTATCGTTTTTAATGAGGACTATTTTCACTTCTGCCATTACTGAGCACTTTTACGATTCACATGGTTTCAGTACTTCTAGTGAAGAGGTAAAACCAAACATAAAGTGGGAGGAAATGACATGGAATGTCTGCATATCCCAGTTCAAGTTCTATTGTTGCAGCGTGGACGTGGGTTTAATGATTGTAAGCTTAGTAATTGTGGTATAATAAAGTCACACATGGATATAATACATGTGTTACATTAAATAATGGATTAAATAAGACGTTTACAGCTACAATTTCATTTTTTGAGCAGGAGCCTGTTTTTTGGGAGGCGGTGGAACCAACATCATGTTTTTTTTTTTTCTGTAATAAATACAGTGGGTGCTTCTGTTGGTCGAGACAAAAGATGATATTTGTCATATCGATGTCTCCATTTATCACTTGGCGACAATATAATAGAAAAGCATAGAAATTAAATGGAATCCATCACACAAGTGCACTCCAATTCTGGCGAGGTGGCAGTTTTCAATTATGGGAATGAATAAAAAATAAGAAGGACTCAGAAGCGGCCTTCAGTTTCATATTTATGTGTATACGTCATTCCGCTGACAATAGTGCCTCTTTCGCTAGCCACATTTAAGTCAAGTGGTGAGACAATTGTCACAAGCTATTTCATGTTGCTGCCCATGTCATTCAAACAAATGTGTGTGTAACACCGACAACTTCGCTGTTGTCTTGTTTACATGTTTTGTCTTTACAATGGTTGTCCTAAATTAGCCACTAGCAACTTTCAGCTGATTTGTTTACATTAGCTACTGGCCAGTGGCGCCCCAAGACACTCTGGGGGCCCCAAGCAGAAGAGACATGCCACCCAACACATCAAGCACAACCGACAGCATTGAAATTAGCCTAGGTTTGTACATAGTTGGAGGTTCTGCAAACCATGTTATCCAGTCTGAGATCACAATTAATGGCATGCTACGACCAGGGCTAGGCTATAGTGATGTGACGTTCGCGAATGATCCGATTATTTTGAACTGCCATAAATCCACTCGCCTTTACGGGAACTAACTTTCCTGAATGCAAATTTGCCATAGATGATGGCATAACGCATGCTGCCTGAGTAGTAGTTTGGCTGGCTGAGAGATGAAGCAAGTTATACATTTTTCTGTGAGTAAAAGTAGATTTCTGGCAATACAGTCAATCATTATCCTGGTGATTATTTTGCAGATAAACCTATTAACCCCGCCCTCTTAAAAAAAAACTGCCCTTTTGAACGGCTCTCGGAAAGGAATGGAGCCATAAGATCCGGCTCCCTTCAAAGAGCCGTAATTCCCATTACTACTAGGCTAACGTTTACTATTTATAATGTTCATTACAGTAAGTACATGGAAATTGAAGGCCGCCTTGTAAAATGTATTGTCTGCTTTTCTAAAAACAAAAGTAATGTAACAAGTCATCTTGCCAATTTGCTGTCAATTTCAAGTGACATACAACACCGCGGTTATGCGGTTATATTAAAGAAAATGATTTAATTTACTTTTGAGGTCAAACGTAAATGAAATCACTAAATAGTGTTTCCTCGCTGTCTTTTATTTTTCTCTTTACTTTGAAAGAGGGATTTCTTTTTTCAGTCACCTTCCTCTGAATAATGTACAATTGACTGAAGGCATATTAATAATGATATTATTTTTCTAATCATTGGGGGAACACTGAAGAGGAGTGATTCACTCCAGTGATGGAATTGAGCTTGAATATACATGTGTTTTATATCCACGTAAAAATGTGATCATTCCCAAAACTATTATTATGAATATTACTTTCAGGTCTCACGTCATGTTCAGGGTGTATTCGCTTCAGCTTTAATATATTGCTAAATTTCTTCTGCAGATGTTGCAGGTGGTGCCCTGACTCGGATTTTAGGGTCATGTTTGTCAAAATACACTTAAGAAAACATTATTCAAACAGTATGGTTCCATTACAGTTGTGTTCAGGGACAAACTGGGCTGGGCTTAAATACTACTATAAGGCAAAAAAACAAACAAAAAATAAATAATTGACCTGCTGTGGGTTTAAGCACATTTCCAATCCAATGGAGGTCTCTTTTCCATAGTCATTGAAAGCTTTTATGAAAGCAACTTGTCACTCCACTAATGCCCGCAGTGCTTATGGGAGAAAGTCCCCAAACTTTATTTTCCCTTGAAACAGTTTAGTGATCTCTGCAGCCGAGTCAATAAATAGGAACACATAACTTTCCCCCCCTGCTCTGCTCGCACAGTTCCCCTCCCCTGTGCCCGATATCCAATTTCAGCCCGACGGAGGTGATCCTTCCTCGGGGCCCGTTCAGATGGAGGCCGCCGGGCCGTTTACACAGCGGAGTGAGAATGAGGGATTTCTAATGACTCTGCACTCTGATAGTCTTCCAGTGCTGCCCAAGGCCTCTTGCCAAGGACCTTCCAACTCGACACAACTACTCATCAAGCAGTCGCATAATTCTCGAGTGTAGGCAGAGCATGGGGGGGCCTCTAAGTCCAGGAAGCCCGGCCGCGACGAGTGTTAGCAGATGGAGTCCATGCTGATTTGATCCCTTTTTCCCCTGCTTGTACACTCTATAAAAAAAGAGTTGACTGAACATTTTCAAAGTATCAAAATCGTGATGTTTCGACATGTTGGTATATTTATTATTACTGAGTATCAATATTACGAGAACATTTTGAAGGGAAAATAAGCCAATTCCTCACCATATTAACACAAACGTAATCCAGGAATAATAAGTGCCTTGTCAGAAATATTAATGATCCCCTTTTACTGAGTAATTAGTGGTGAGGCTGACCTGCGGTATTAAGTCACCTCAAAGCTTACTAATAGTTTTTCAGCCAGGATAAGCAAGGTGGATTTGTTTTAATTCTGTGTGGGAAGTCAAGACTGAAAAGTTGTGTTGTTTTTAGAGATATTTCTCTTAAATGTTTTCATGAATTTAGCGTGAATAAATTGGAACCCTTTTCTGTTTATAAACTGAATTATTTCTTAACTTTTAAAAACCTTTGTTGTGTTTCTGCCTTTGCAACTTGCTTTATTACAAACCCCTCTATTCTTTAAATGCCAGTCAGATTAACAAAGCAGAAATTTTCAATTGTTTTTACTTTGATTACAGTTTGGTTCGGTCTCTAAAGTTACCAGAAGCAGCAGCTGTCAAGGTTATGCTCAGTTTCAAATGAGCAAGTCTGTGAGATGTTTGATTGAATTTGATAGATTTCTCCCAATAATGAACCTTATTTTGTCGTGGTGTTATTTTAGTAATAGCTTTGAAGAAGAGCCACTACAATACCCCTGAGATCACTTGTCAATCAATCAAATGTTTCTGATGTCATTGTCAAATGTTCGTTTTTTTGTATAAAAAGTGTCATATTATCCATGTCCATGTTGTAACTTCTTTCTGTTTGTGAGAAACTGCTGGAGATGATCTATTCATCTATTTAATACATATTGGGTTTATCTTTCTCATTTCTATTATATAAATAAAGTGTACAATATATTGATCAGTATTTTAGTAGTAGATATAATTTTTACTGCAGTTGTTATTATTTAATCCTTACATTTCACCAGATAATTGCTTACACTTCGAACCCTTTTAGAGTCAGAAAATGAAACTGTTCATAGATAATTGTGTCCAACGTATAGTTTGTACATTTTGGACCAACATCAATATTTTTATCAGGAATATTTACAAATTATTTGATTTACACTTCACTTCACTTTTGGGGACGATTCCAATTCTTTACAAAGCTTGACATTCTGCTGAATCCTTTTATTTTAAACTTTCATTTAAATTGCCAATCTAAATTCATTCATTACTTACACTTAAACCAAATGTCAGCCTCTCAGCAATTCCAAATTGACTGCTGCCCCTTCAACTGCTGTCCAATTATCAGTTGATAATTTGTTTATTAAGGTAGAAAAATAGCACCAAAAAAAGCCCATTACAGTTTTCAAAGCCAAAACTGACCTTTTAAAACTGCTTGTCCAACAACACTCAAAAATCTCATTCTAAATATGACTTTAACCTCAATAAGCATGGCATGTATCTCTGATACTGTCTTGCATACCTGAAGCAGCAGGAAAATGAGACAAGTGAACAAAAAGGTCAGTTCATCATTGGTTTCCTTTAACCTGCATCAATTCTGAGACTGCTTACACATCCAGACACTTTACTGTTGCTGCCGGGGAAGTGGGTGTAAAGTGGCCCCGCGAGGCCACGGACCTCATCCGCGTGTCCCTGAATGAGCGTTAGGTATTAGGATGCAGGCGGGAAAAAAAATGGAGAGCACTTGACCCCTATTGTCTCTGCAGTTGGTCATATTTCCCTGTCACAGTCGTGGGCCGCAGCTAAACTCCACTTCCTGTAGCATATCAGCGTGTCAAAGACAAAACATAACACCATGGGAACACACACTTAGACAGAATGTCATTGCAACCTGGGTTCATCCCCTCCATCAAGAATGCTTTCAGGAAGGGAGTGAAAGCACACAAACTCCCACACAGCTACATTTCTATTTTGCATCGGGACTTAGGAAGATGAATGTCTACACTGTCAAATCTTTACTTCACGGTGTCGCATTGACATTAAACCTAATCTAATTCCAAAAATACTTTACAGCAATGATTCTTTCTCTCATCCTCCAATCAATTACTACCTTCAGAGTTCAATGCACAATGTTATTAAATAGTTGTAAAATTATTAAAAAGCATGACATAAATAAAAGACACAAATCTCAACCTACTCTAACCAAACCGAGAAAGCAATGTAAGGTTTTGGGTGATGTCGGAGGGAAACTGTTTATTGCAAATTGTGGGCTAGACTAAGGTGATATTATGTATTATATAAAAATAAAAGATGCTTGAAACATTGAGGACTTGTTTTGCCTTCAACTCCATTCAAATTGACTTTTTTCTTGTCTTCTCCTAAGACTTCCAGAAATGTATTTATTAAGCTTTAGGGGACAGCACAACTGTATGTTATATAATACAATCTGTCTATGCGTGCACATTTTATTACAGTTCTTAATATGATCTCTGATTGTAGAGGTACATTTCCATGTCTAAAAGTGTTCATATACTAAGTCTGGGCCACATTTAAAAGCCATGTTAGTCTTTCTCATTGGCTCAATTTCTGACCATTTAGGAAAGAATGTGCAAGGAAGGCCACATTTTGTAATCTTTGTATTTTGTTGTTGTTATTGTAACTGTTTTGATTTATCTGGGTACCCTCAGTGAACTTTTCAACATTTAATAAAGGTTTGAATGTAATGGCCTGTCGATTTAATCTTCCTTAGTAACATGTTTGATACACCTAAAAACAAACACATACCTACTGTAGAGTGGTAAGTGCACAAAGTCTCAATATAAGCAGCAAAACAAAACTCACTCACTGACTGATATTTGTGCCTACAAGGCCATTTTGTTATATTAATGATGGCTTTGAACTGTGTATTGGCCAATTTAAAAAAGGAAACCATTCTCAAGTATGACCCTGTAGGAATCAAATGTTTTTACTCCTCGCCTGAGCTTTGCTTTTTAAAGAAACGGCCCCACTAAACCGCCGTTACTTTCACACGTCTGGGTCCATTTACGTGAGCGGTCCCTGTTGTACCATTTCGTTCAGTCTTTCTCCCTCTCCTCTGCTCGGTCCCACAGCACAATGTCACCACAAGCTATCGGCTACCAGGCGCTTTGATGCAGCCCGGCGCATATTCCTATGCTTTGACGCTGGTAAGCTTATATGCCTCCAGAGACCTCGCCTGGGGGTCAACTAATGGGACCACAGCCATCCTCCTACTTTGCAATCCCTTTTTTTCCCCCCATCTCTCTTTTTCGGAGGACTTGGTTACAATAACTACAGTTCTCAGAAACCCAGAAGGGGAGACAAGCCGGCACTCTTACCGTGTAAAGAGCCCGGAGAAAATCAGTGTAAGGAACCAGCCTGCTCATTCGCAGCCAACACAAACCCACTCACACCTTGGAATCTTTCAATTTGCCTGTAATAAATTGCAAGAGGAAGCAGTTGCGTCGCTGATGTGCTGAGAGGGTTGAAATTGAAACCCGTGCAGAGACGGTGGCACGCTCTCAAAGAGAACAGCGCCATATAGTCTTGCCTTTGACAAGTTGAAGAAATGGAAACAACGTACGGTTCCTGAGTCTCTCTCGCACACAGGGCCACAGAGAGTGTCTGCAAACCAACAGATACGCCTCTAAATTACGTGTCGAGTCAGTACCTCGGCTCGAATATCTTCCCACAGTAAAATGTAAAAATACAATTCACAGGAGTAGCATTTGCAGCATTTAGTGTGGCAATTATGGAGGCAACAAAACAACTTTCACAGAGATATGGAAGCCTAACTGGAGCATAAAACACCGACAGGAAATGTTTACAATGTTATATATATATCACCTATACAAGGGTTTACATTCTGCAAGAGAGTGTGGCAATATGCAAGGACTGAACATTTTGTAGCATTGTCGCTTGATCCAAAAACATAATATAACCACTGTTGACCCCTTCATTTATAGGTATTGTACTTGGTATAACCTAATCACAATGACCATAATCTTAATATATTTCGACTTTCTTACGATATTACTACAACTTTTACAAAAACATATGACAAGATTCTCATTGGGTTACAACTTTATGCTCTTATATCTAATATATCTGAGAAAACATAAAGGTAGATAACATAAAGGTAGGATATAATCAGTACAGATGAAGCACTTAATTTCGGACTCCAGCTTACCTGTTCCTGCCAACGACCAGTTTCGAGGAAGGTCAAGCCCTCCCACTATTTTCCAAGAGGGCGTTGCCAGATTTTCAATTTCAGGTTTTCAATGATCCATTGCAGCTGGCTTCATTATAATTACATTTATTTATAACGGGGGCGGTCTCAAGTCAAGCTGGAGGCTTTCCCTTGAGCGAGGGCAGACCACTTACCAATCACTGCCCTTGCGTTTCAAACTGTCCGAAATTAAGTGCTTCATCTGTATGTGTAGAAAGTTCTGAACACATATGAGATATTTTAATTAGATTGAATCCATTATTAATCCTTGATGTGTACTGGTTCAACAAGGTGCATCACTTCCCCGTAAAAAGAGAAGGGAAGAGTAAGTCATGCATAAATGATGATGTGATGTGACCCAACAGGGATGACTTTTAATGAGAAGACTTCATCTTCAGGAGCATACAAGTTTGAATGCAATACAGAATGCCTCAGAGCCTGACATTACATTATATTTAAACCTGATGTTTGTGTTTTCCTTTACATGAAGAAAAGTTATCATATCAGATATGGAATTCCATGAAAATGTAGGAAATTAAACGTTTGGCCCTGTTTAGTAGTGGCAACTGAACATGTCTCCACTCCATTTGTTTCATGCAAATACGAAATATGAAAAAAAGTATAACAATTATTGGTGTGTTGCGTGTGTAAAATATTCAGTTGTTACATGATCAATATTATTACAGAACAGTGTGACAACTTACTAGTTGCGAGAAAAACAAGCATTGTATAATGTCCTTATCTGAGTGTTGTTGGGCAGGATCTACCCTGGGTGGTGTCTGTCACATAAGAAATACTTTCAAAATTCAAAACTACAGAAACATAAAAAAATACACAGAATTACCGACTTCATGGACAAAGTTGGCAACTGAGCTGAAAACCAATTTTCACAGACGATGGCAGTTCTTTAAAATAGCCCAAGTTGCCTTGCTGTGAAGGCTGTAACTACAAGCCTCACAACCGACCACACCTCCTTAAGGTTTTAAGGTTTATGCTTTTTTTTGTTTAACACAATTTAGACACAATTTTAAACACATGTTGAACCAACTTTATTTTACTAGATTGAGTGTGTGCAATCTTGTTGAATTTAGTGATTGTTGTGTATTGTGTTAACCCAACTTTTGTCAGTTTCTTGCAGCTCACCTTGCTCCTGGCAAAATGTTGACCTGCTGAACAACACCTGCCAATATGATGTGCCTGGTTAATTGGGCTGTGCCATTTCCCTAAAACTTGAGGGGGTGTTTAAAAGATCCAGCTAAGCCACCCATCTTCCAGTTAAGAGCCTTCTCTCTCCTGCACTCAACTATGGACTAGCCAGCATTGTTATAAATCCCTGCTGTGGCTCTTTGGAAGAGGAGCACTCACATGTCACCCATTGTTGAAGTTGTATGTTCATTAATATATGCTTGGACTCTAGAGTATTTATGTTTATATTATAATTGATTAACCTTACATTATTCTTACCGGTTTGCGTACCTTCACAATTGTGTACACACTGCTAGAATAATAAAAAATGCGGCTTAGACCACCTACAAATGTGGTCCGAGTGATAAGATGTCAATGTGTAATTAGCGCGTCTTGGCTGCATTTACACCAATACTAAAGCTGTCCGCTAGTGATCAAATTACGCAGAACGCATGCTATAACAGGTCTGAACAGAGCCAAGGACGCTCAAAACTTCCTGTGGGAGGACCTCTAAATCCCCCACTAAATATGTTCCCCCCCTATGCCCCCCCATTCAATGTCGAAATGAGACCATCGCCCTTGGCCATGTATATCCAGCTAAGTGACCTGTGTGAGCCGATGTGGTAATACAGCCCTAATGCTTTAACCTCCTTTCCTGCTGCATTCATGCCCGGCCAGCTCTGTTTGTGCTAACTGCAGGTGGCATCGGTGACATGCATTAGTCCGTAATGGAGGAGCCAATGTGAGCCCCGAACCCCAGAGCAACGGGGCCCAGACGTAACTGGATGAAGGCTGTCGCAGGGCCTCGTCCGAGCCACAAGTGGAAACGCCGGCCCAATCTAATAAGAGTCCAACCCGCAGAAATGCAGACTGTATCAAAACAAGAGCTCCGAGTATGCACTTCTTTTTGCAGGTAATTTGGTCTCAGCTGGGCCTAAACTCGTGTTATTCCATTACATTCCCTCACGCTCCACGTTCTGCTTTCGTACAAGAGAAAAAACAGACTTTTGCTGACCTTACAAATTACATTCTCCAACAATGATGTCTAGTCTGCGCAGCCAGCTGATTTGAAATTAATTACACCGCTCTGTGACGTATCGTTGTTCTGCCTTCATACATGATAAAACACATAATGCATGTTTTTTTAAAAAAAAGGGCTAAAATAAGAGATCGGTAGGATCTTGTTTGCACGGCCGGCACGTGGGTATCAGATAACGCCGTGCGTGTTTTATTGGGTGACGGACAAATAAAGAATAGAGAACAGCGTGTGGGAAGAGAGACACCGGTCTAAAAGCCCACATTCATCCCTGAGT
Organism: Gobionotothen gibberifrons; assembly: GCA_943591055.1. Classification (NCBI taxonomy): domain Eukaryota; kingdom Metazoa; phylum Chordata; class Actinopteri; order Perciformes; family Nototheniidae; genus Gobionotothen; species Gobionotothen gibberifrons. The sequence continues at coordinate 1,751,818 of CALSBZ010000134.1, read as the reverse complement.
CATGTTTCACTCGGGCTGCAGTGTCAGGTTGGACCCTAATCTCATCCAGATGCCCTCGTAGGAAAACAACATCCCCCGCATGCACCACCACAGAACAGAACGCCAAACCTCGATAATTGATTTGAAAGTTCTTATTAAAGTTGTTTTGACTGTATCCACGTATTTCGTTCTGTTTGGTTTCGACTGCCCTCACTTTGTAGTCTTGATCAAAACAGTATCTCCTTCCACTCATCAGCGCTCCCTGTTCCTCTTGGATGGGAAGAACGGGGAAAATATATGCATAACCCTCGGCTGACATGCCGACTCGTTTGATGTGGTATTCCTTAAACAGACACCCCGTCTCTCGTACGTTATTGGGGATATTAAAGTGCTGCGTGGCTCTGTCTCTCTGAATCCTTAATGCAAACAAATACAAACACTGTTTGCAAAAGCCTATTCCATTTCCTGTTATTTGAAGCTAGCTTCACAGCTCTCCTCTGTTATTTGGAAAATGAATTAAAATTCAGTCCGGGAACTTTAGAAAACCAGAGGGTTACCGGTTCAGTTGATTGTGGGGTTGCATATAATGATATTTTTTAAGTAATGGGTTAGGACTGGAACTACTGATTCATTCCATTGTAGATACATCTACCAATTATTTTATAGATATATTAATTGATGTCTTTAATTACTTGTTTTTTTCTCAGTATTGTTTCTGTTCTGATTTTATGTAAAGTGTCTTTGAGCATTAGGAAATGCGCTATAAAAATCCCATGTATTATTAACATTATTTCTAAAAGAAGATAAAAAGCAGGAAAACTTATTTTTTGTGAGTCTGAGAACTACATTTCTTGCCTTTAAAACTACAGAAATTAATAATCAAAATAGTTGCTTATTATTGTTAGACCAATTAATTTGTTGCAGCTCTACGATTGATCATGCTTGCTACAGAGTACAGACACAGCATTAAAACAAAGGTTCAGGCTCAAGTTGTGACCAGCAACATATATTTAAAACGCCAAACCCGATGGAGTACACACAAACAATATGGTTTTATTGAATATTTAATAAATCACACTAACTTAAAAGGAGGACTGGCCAAAAAGATGGACGAATCCTGGGCCAGCCGCACCATGGGCCACCATCTTAAAACCACAAAGCTTTTGTAATGAAACAAGATATGGCATGTTCATTTACAAGTTTTAAAGAGTGTTGTTGGCAGACTATGTAACCTCTGGGCAGAGCCATGCTAACAGTTTCCCCCTTTGTGTTCCAGTCTTGATGCTAAGATACGCTAACCAGCTGCTGCTTAAGTGACAGTCCACTCTCATGTCTAACTCCCAGAAAAAGAACACAGACACATGTCAAGCTAATCTTTTAAGCAAATAATCAATTCAAAAATCCAATTCCAGCACTGCTTGACTTATTGCTAACATAAAGACGTTCTAAACACAACTTCTCAATGTGTTAAAACCTGCCGCGTACTGGCTCTAAAACACCTGGCACGACCTCTGTGATTTTGAAAAGGCTTGCAGCGTTTGAGTGGGGACGTATATGTCCTTGTAAAACTGAACTGTAAATACACATAAGATGAAATTTACAAGCCAATTGCATCTCTGGAGTTGAGTCAAACTTGTAAACCCTGAGGAGAAGGAGGCAGAAGAAGAAGAAAAGATAAGCACGCCTTGAGTTATCTAGGCTAGTCAAACAGAGGTGTGTTGAGGGACGGACGGTGCTTCTAGCTCCAGGCCAGGTCTGTGAGAAGGTCATGTGAAAGTGGAATGTGGCTGAGCTGGATGCGAGCCAGAGGCGGTTATAAGTCATGAATGCTTATTTTTCTTAAAACAAAGTGAAAACTGTAAGCCACCTGGGAGAGATTACTCCTCACTGTTTCAATAAAGCCAGGGTTATTTGAATAATTGGGTTGTGGAAACATGTGACAAAGTTTTGCCCCAAGGCAGAGATAGCTTTGTTGGCGTATTGTTTGTCAAAATTCAAAAGAGATAATTAGAGAGACTGTTTTTTGCATGCGGCATTACTGGATAAACAGTAACCAAGCAATCGTTGAGAAGATTTTGAGATAGAGGCGAATGGATCGCAGAGTGTGACGTGCAAAATAGGAAAATAGTGGAATAGAGTGCAATCCAGACAGAGACATTATAGGAAATACAAATACAAAATAAATGTATACAAAAAGGGTAAAATAAAGACAATTAATAATAATTGAAATAACTAACAACGTAGAAGAATAAAACAATACATTTAACAAAAAAAAATAGCAAGGTTTGGTTTATTTGAAGCCAATGCAGTAGCAATTTCAATAGTTCGACATATTGATAGTGAATGTATTTGCTCTTTTGAGTCAGTTACTTCATGGTTGAATGCACTTTTTGTACGTTTTTTGGGATAAAGTAAGGTAAAATAAAGAAGGCGATAGGTTGGGGGGAACTATTTTTCCACACCAAGGGGAACACAGTCAAGCAAAAACACATATCCTAAGAGAAGGAAACATGCGTCCAGACTCTCTTCTGAGTGCTGTCAAAGCTGTCTGACTGAAAACAGGACAGACAGGGAATGAATCAGATGGTATTAGAGCAGTACATATAAACACAATGATGAATGTGTTCCCATATGAAAGGAATATTTCATTTCATGATATCAGGCTGTGAGAAAGTCTAATATAGAAATACTTTGAGGTGAGCAATAACAGGAAGTCTGGGGAGTTGCATAATGTCTATGCGGGTGTTGGGTTTGGAAGTGTTGCTGGTGTTTGTGTTGACTAGACCTTTAATCCAAGCTGCATCACCAGCAGTCACAAGTGTGGGTATTGCAACAACGAAACTAAAGGATGATGTCACAATGTCTGCTGAGAGACAGAGGGAGAAGACAGATATTCACGGGAGATAAATGGACAGCTAGAGAAATAGAGAACAAAGTTGGGTTTGGACTGGGAGTCTAAATCTGATTATTTTTGTTGGCATATTCACATTGGAATCAGATTGCTTTTGACCTGTTTGGATGGCAAGAAACACATAGAAGGCATACTGAAGGTGGGGAGAAATCTGACTCAAATCAAATTTTAAATAACTCTCTTTGACGTCACTCGCAAATTGAACACAAAACATGTGACTGTGACATCACATCTGGCTGTGACTGTGGCTGTGGCTGTGACAGCAGTGGAAATGGTTCCTACTGTAAATCTCAAGAGTAAGTGCCAGTATAGCAATGTGAAACTGCTCCGTTACACGTAAAAGTCCTTCATTTAACATTGGTCTAACAGTAAGTAGAAGTACAGACATTTTTCAGCACTATGAACATAAAGCATGAAAAGTTCTGTGGAAAAATGTCCCCTGTGTATGATATGATATATTTAGATTGTTAATATTGACCCTAATGCACCCCTTAAAAGAATCATAAGAGGGTTTCAAAAATGTAGCAGAACATAGCACCAACACAATATATAATTTATCTTGTATTGGCTGCACAATAACCTTCCTTGTCTCTCATGCTGCCTGAACACCACTATTAAGTGTGGTAGAATTCATCTGCATTTTTCATCTGATGTGCAGATTGCTGTGTTAGTGTCATTTTAGAGAAATGCTCCATGAGTCATATTACAGTACGTGCTGGAGTGCCATTACCGCAAAAACTAATCTCGATAGGATTGCGATGCCTTGACGCAGACTGCAACATTGCTTGTCAATGACAAAAAGCAGTTCCTCCCTAGACATCAGGCCTAAGAGACAAATTGAGTTTTTATGAGGTGTAAACATAAAATATAAGCTAAGGGGGGAACGCTGAGAGTAGAGATGTAGGTTGGTTGGGTCCACAATGCGTCAGCAGCTTGAAGCCTGTTTAAAGTTCAGTGTGGTTGGAGCAGAAAATCAAGGAGCGGGGCTCTGTGATGTGTGCTGTACGCCTGCTGGCAGCGCTCTGGCTGGCATTAGCCGATGCTTTTCTGGCTGCTTTGAGAAGACTCCAAAGCAAACAGGAATGGTCCTACATTTCAGGCTGTAGAACTTATGTAAGCCCTCTAAATCATACACAGCAATGTACTTCACAAAATGGCAGGTAGTGTTAACATGTTCTTACAGTATATTAAAGTGGTTTGGTTTGATGATGAGACATTTTTTGAGTCAAACAAATGTCTTCTTTTATTGTAAGGGAATTTATATTACACTTATACTGTGGCTCAAGTGTAAAATGTCCACTCTTTAAAATGGAAATAAGTCAATTGTTAGCATTGTTTTGTGGAAACAGCGCGATGACCCTACCAGCCGACGAAGATTGATACAATGCGTGTTTGATTTGTAGTGATTTAAGCCATCTGTACGTATTTGAATACAGGAAGGACACATGTTGTTGCTGTTAAGTCATTTGGAAAGTGGAAGCTTGCAAACCAGGCTAACTAGCATCCTATGCCCTTCTGAGACTTTTCTATTTTGCCGATCACAGTGGCGAGTCATGCCCTGCTGAACCAGTTGCAGTAATAATAATGCAGTTTCTCATGTCTTTTACTAGCCACTTTTCCTTGAACAACATCGATGATTGTTCAGTGAAAGCTAAAGGAGAGAAGAAAGGAAGCATTTTAGCTCCCTGCCTTGGCATTTAAAGAATTTGATTTGATTTGAGCCCTTACCATGGATGCCACTTCACTGAGTGTTTTTCGTCTACAAAGGTCTTCATACTATTTGACCACAACAAGAGAAGTACACGGGTGAAACAACATGGAGCCTGAGACGGGCCAAAAGAGAAGAGGCTTGGGCCTGCAGCAATTGGCAGGAAACAAGCCTAAATTACAGTTACCCAGGTAACAATGCTTGTAATACACAGAGGCAATGCATACAATAAGGAGAGATCCTTACAACGCAAGTATGAATTGAGGAAGGCAGTGCAAAGAGCTTAGATACAGTATAATAACAAACTTGAAAAGAAGCTCAACTCTAATGTTAACGGAGAGTCTGTGGAAGTAACTGCAGTTAATTACAAACTATAAATCAAAACCTGTCATCGTAGATTCTGATTCCAACCTGCCAGATGATTTGAATAAATGTTACTACAGGTTTGGCACTCGCTTGGCCCACTGCCTTACTCTGAATGTACATCAAAAGCTGCTACGCCTCCTTATTTAATCACTGAACATGAGGTTAGAAAACCTCCGGGGTAGGCAAAATGAGGAAGTAGAAAGGCTGCCGGACATGACTTGATCCAAGCACTTGAAATGGTGTGCAGATGGGCTGGAACCTGTTCTAACCCAGAATGTGTTAGACAGTCTCTTTCAGAGCAAAGTTTCCAAGCATATTTTAAGTCTGCTAGTTGTATGATTCCTGTGCCTTAAATATCTTTATCAGACTGGATCAGGGGGTCACAGGTTCAAACCCCACTGCAGTCAGCATGTGTCCCTGGGCAAGACACTTCACCCCAAATTGCTCCTGTGGGGAATGTCCACAGCATTGAGTATGTAAGTCGCTTTGGATAAAAGCATCTAACAAGTGACATGTAATGTAATTGGTTTAAAGTCACTTGACCAGCGTTGCCCTTAAATCATTTTTATTTTAGAGCAAATAGATCTGTCATGGATGCAGTGTCATTGTGTTTGTACTCAGTTCTTCAACACTTTGTGCCACCTGACACTTAAGCACTCAGTTCTTCAACACCTTTCGGCACCTGACACTTAAGCAAAGGCTGTTTTTTATTACAGCTCAGCGATAAATTTGATTCTATCATCCAGACTGTATGTTATAATTCTCCAACTGGGAGACCATACACGAGTCAGTGGATTTTGGACGTATTATAGCAGAAGTGGAGACTAGTGGTCAGAAGCAACAAGTTCTTCCATTCAGTTATACAACAGTTGTCAACACTGGTGGCCCACAGGGATGTCTTCTGTCTCTACTGAAGTTATTAAATTGCCTGTACTTTCAACACCCAGTCTTAAGGGTTGTTTAGGTTTGCTGATGATACCAAACCGGTAGGGCTAATATCTAACAACAATCGATTAAACAGACATTTTAAGAGTTTCCAAACCATAAGGGTATTGACGGACTTCTGTAATAATTGATGGGAGTAGAAACATACCCACTATGTTCAAGAAATTCAACAGGAGGAGCACTACAAACGCTGGGTATGTAGTCCATACAATTCTGAAGTGTATAACCTTGTACATTTTTGTGAGGAAAATGTATGGGTTTCGACTAGATATATTAGACTTGAATTACACTATACAGGCTGTGTAAGAGTTTGTAAGAAGATGTTTAAAGTCATTTTTCTTTTGTTAAGTGTGACCCTCCAATCAACTTAAAATCGTTAAGGATTTTGTATGTATTTCTAATTATTTAGATAACCATGGAGGCATGTGGGTTATCATTCTAACATACAAATGTAGTAATTTAGTAGATGTCTCTACTGAACTCTTTAACTGAGAAATATTGCTGACTTGCTTAACAACTAATAGGCAAAAAAGGGGTATTTAAAGTTGCCCAATCTTGCAAGAAAACAGCACCATTGGTCATTGAGTATTGTACTGAGTGCTCAAATTACAGATGGAACTAATACATGGCTAATAACATTAGCCCTCAGCAGGTTGACTGCTTGTGTGTCCATTAAAACTGAAGTGATATTATGAAAAAGCAATTAGGGCCCACCAACACATATATTGTACCAATCAAAAGACTGTTCCCATATTGTCAGTCATAACCAGTCTGATTTCTTGGCAGGCGAGGCAGATTTAAATGGCTCTTTTGAATGTTTATGGGGCTTCTTTGTCCCTAAGTGGGCCGATTTGCAGATATTTTTTCAGCATGTTGTTACTGCAGCAATCAGAGCTGTGATTTATTGTTATACTGCTCTGTAAAGAACAACACAGGTGCTCGTAAATGTTAGGATTGTCTGGGTTTATTAAAGAAAATTCTTCACCTCTGATGTTGAGACGAATTCACCATTGAAGGTCGATATATTTGCCAAGAAAAAGGCAATCCAGAAGCTATAAGTACCGCAATTAGAACATTTATCCTCCCATGTTTAGCTCTGGATATCTTTTAAAGGTCAATGTTGTACTCTAAGGTTTACCCTTATGAAGATAGTCTGTCTCCTTGAATGACAGCCCACATAAACAGGGAGTGAATGGTCACATGTGGGAGATTATGAGTGTTTGATCAAAACAGCCACTGCTGAGATTCATCAGGGGTGGCGTTGAATTGCTCCAATAGACCTCCAGACACGTGTGGGATACGCAAGGTCACCATGGCAGCTCTGCTTTGTACCATCAGTCTTCATGTTATTCTAATGGCATGTCTAAACCATTGCCTATAATCTGATAATGATTGGACACCAAATATCCAGGTATTATCTTCGGAAAGTACACACTCCTAGCATTCCTTCTGAACTATTGACTGTGTTTATTTAAAGAAGGCGGGAAGAATTCGAGCCCCATTGGCTGAGGGGTAGGTTGTCGAGCAGATGTATATATATAGGGTCGTTTTTTATAGCCACTTAACTCCAATTAACCTTCATTCTCCTATTTGTCTCTAATCACATTATCCTCTGGTATTTGGCTATATTTTTATTTTATCCTAAAGAGGCCGTGTCCTCCTGCTACATGCCCAGAAAACTGTGAGGCAGAGAAAGAACAAGCTTCTCCTTGTACTGGATCTCCCACTTGGCCGGAGATCCAGTCTATGGTCTACTTTTCTCTCCACGTCTCCCCCTCCTCACACTCGGATCTTTCTCAATGCTTTCCTCACGCTCCCTTTTTAGCTTTCTTCTTCTGCTCCCTCGCTGCGTGTCTGAGCTTTGCCCTCGGGCCATGTCCAGCGTCAAAGAGTGTCAGATCCTTGAATTGGCTGCTGCTCTTAGCTGACTCAATAGTACTTTTATATTGGGTTTATTGGAAGGTTATTTCAATATCCTGCCAGAACGCTGATCAATTCCAGTGCACTCTTAGTGTATAAGTACAGCTAAATACATGAGTAATATGCTACTTTATTGTCCTTATAATACTAATACATTGAGACATAGTGAGTCATTCGAGTTGTCAAAACAAAGATTTGACTCCTCGCTATTAAATGTCTTAAAATGGACACTTGGAAACAGAGGCTTAAGTCTGTGCCTCTTTCTTCCCCCGGGGTCGTACAAAAACACATTCCAGCTGTCAAATATGCTCATTCATGTACTTCTATATAAAACTGTTTCTGACTACCTGCCTGTCCCCTAAAGCAATTATAGGTGAAAGAGCTCACTTTCAGAACACCAATCCTTACGCTCCAGAAGGAACATGTACAGCTGTCACCCGCACTGACACATTAGTGACATGAACAATAATACTAGAAATATGCTGTGTTTTTGAAAGATTCAGAAACTTAATCTGGCTCATACTTTACACTTCTACACTAAATATTGTCACAAACTGCATTATTTGAAATATAGGCTTCCTTAAGTGAGATTATGTGATGAATTGTAGATGGTTGGTACTCTTTTCTGTTATTAGGTCTAAAAAACATCTGAGAATAAACCTTTGTTGAACTTGTCAGTATCAATTCTCTGTATTAATGTGGATTTAGTTTTAATAAAAGAAAAATACAGATTTCCACCCCAATTTCTCTGTGCTCTGGCGTCTTGTCTGATTTAAAAAGGCAAGACAACAGAAATAAGGCAATAACAAAAGTCCAAAAGATTTTCAGATTGCAATTAAATTAAAACATATATTTAGTTGGTAATAATCGGGAACTTTCTGTTAAGAAACACTTTGAATGTAAGAGCTGATAGTAACAAGTAAGCTGTCAGCAATAGGATACAAATACAGAGTTGAAATGGTTTAAATAAAGATGATACTAGTGGATCAACGCAACAAATAATTTGAAACTACAAGGCAACTGATAATCATCTGTTTAGGCCACAATTCCCACTTCGCAAAGTTAATGAAAGTTAGCAAAGATTCATGCATCTGCGTACCTTTCCAAATATGAAGTAGTTATTCCACCATGGCTACACCATTCAACCAAGTTTCATTAAAATCAGGCCTGTTTCTAATCAATCCTGCTAATAAACAAACTGGAAACATACACGCCTTGGAGAAGGATATAAAGCCATTTGGAACTGGATTGTTGGGAAAACCAAAAAAGTTTGGAAACCACTGGTTCATACTTTCATTGAACTATAGTTCTGACCCTGACTTTCTTGCTAATGGATGTATGCCATGTACTGTTTATTTTTTAATACAAACCAATTCTGTATTCATGTTCTTTAGTCACTGTGTAAAAAAACATCAGCTAAAAGCCCCGGAACATACCGATTAATTATGAATGTATTTACTCTCTGTAAGTTGTACTGCATTAATCACTTCCATTGGCAGTCAGGGTCTTGGATTTGGTGTGCTGGCGGTAAAACCTGTGGATAATACAGGGTTTATAAATTGAGTGCATTTAGGGCAGTGTTCCACTGCGTTTTAAAAAGAAAAAAGCTTTTGATCAAAGAGATGTCATAATTTCCCAAGAAGCATGGTGTGTTTGCCTGTGAAGCGCAATGCAGCACTTCACTCATTTAAATAATGAGAGGGTTGTAAAAGGTGTGAGAGATAATTGTAACTGTTTCACCTTGACATTTGTGTTGCTTTATTTGAAGTTGTGACTGGAAATACTCGCAATTATTTTAAATAGCTTTTTGCTGGAAAAATAAAGCTGGTGACAGATTGTAGAATCTAAACTGCCACCTTACACTGCCCTACGTTCTTAAAACAATCACTGGGAAATGCACCTTTATTATTCCTTTTTTCTTTTATGTAATAATATGTACTGAACCTTTTAGTTGGTGTCTCCTGTAGGCCACCCATTAAAATCCTCACCCCGTTTAAAATATTGTCACCCCAAAAGGTGGACACGACAAGTGCACAAGGTCAGAGAGAGACACGGGGAACAACAGGCAGTGAACTAGAAAGAAACTTGGCGTCCATGAATAATGCATTGTTAAAGTGTTTACCTAATGGCACTCTTAAAACTTTTAAAAGTCGATCTTCGCATTCAACTGATGGCGCTCTTGGCAAAAAAAAGCCCCTTTTTCCCTAACTGACTGCAGTCGTCCTCCAAACTTAGTTTTAGTGAGAGACACTGATTGGTTTAATTATGTTTCCAGTGATTAAGCATCCTAATGGTACTTGTCACAATACGAGACGTGCATGGTAATGATTTTGAAATGTGACATTTGGCTCGCAGCTTCTAGAAAATGTTTCAGAAACTGTTTTATTCTTATGTTTCACTTTTTAACGCAGTCGAATCCCGAAACTGCAGACATACTGGCATACAGTAGAAATCAAAGAGGGACACTTACCGTCTTTGAACACTTGGCGGTCATGGCAGGGTCAGAGAAGAACAGAGACACAGAGAGAGTGGAGAGCAAGACCTTTGCGGCATTACATTCACATCCCAGCCCGGGCTCCCAGACACGAGGACGAGACCGAAGGGGCTCGTTAACTTGAAAGCGCGGATGGAGGGCGGCGGGATTGCCCGAGTGTGTCAAGAGGAAACTACAGGCAGCAGTCAGTCAGGGAGAGGAAAGGAGACAGACAATAGAAGAGAGAATTCAAAGACGCCAGCACTTTTCTTCTTCCTCTTCTTTTCTCTGTAACTTAACCCCCGAGGAGCTCCGAGACACACAGAACCAGTTCCAGACCTGTCCTCCTGCACCGACCTCCCCCCCTTTTCTCTCTCTCTCACTTTTCTCTCCCTACTCTCTTTTTTGGTATCATTTAACTCTTGATTCCGTGGCCCGGCGATGAGCTCACCGCAGAGCTCAGGTTTCAGCGCCTTGACTGGAATGCGAGGGGGCAGCCGCGTGGAGAGGCAGAGGTGCTGCTGGGGAGGTCAAAGGCTACCGGGGGTGGTGGGGAGCAAGAGAGAGAGAATATGCGGGGTGTCTGTCATCTTGGGGGGGGGGAGTTCCAGTGGAGAGGATATCTGAGGGGCCTGGAGTGGCGAGAACAAAACAGGAGTTACAGGGGTCACGGGTTACGGATGTTAAGGGGGCCGGGCAACATTTGACAGCTTTGGAGGCTATAGACTTGAGGACACAGAGTACATTTACACACACACACAC
>CALSBZ010000134.1:1698219-1730754 GCA_943591055.1 Gobionotothen gibberifrons | reverse complement strand
TGAAGAGGGAAATGTCTGTGCACTTCACGAAAATGTGATTCAAACAAACCCTGGGGCAAGCTAGATTTTGATGTCACACATTTGGACAGCCAATCGCTGTGGGATATGCAAATACTGACACATTGACAGGAAAAGAGTCCTCGACACAACCCCAGCAAAGAAAATGACTTGTCAGTACAGTAAGCTAGAGTTAGCATTAGCATATTGAATGTTTTCTTAGGTAATGTGGAAGAGTTTGCAGTTTTTAGATGTAAACCAGACCCTGGAGCTTTCCTCCATAACTACAAAATATCTTACTAGATATATTCAGTATTTTACACAACCATTACCACTTTGTCAGCCAGTGCTAGTTACGAGCTAACAGATACAAGATGCTAACAACATTTACAATTCAGATACTTCTGATATTAAATCATTTGGTGCCTGAGTAACAGGTACGGTAACAGGCATGGTTACATTTAGCTGATTTTCTGCTAACGTTAGCCATCTTGATGTACAATGTACAATCTAGCAGACTAAAGATGGGTGGGATCAAGAAAATGTAAATGAGGGAGAAAGAAAAGTGCTTCTGATCCTTTTTCAGTTTCAGAGACCCATTATTAACAGAATATTAATCATAGCAAAGTATTTTTTATACTGAAAGACTGCTTCTACAGGGTATATGCAGGAATCCTGAAGTCAAATGTAATACCTTTTAAGACCTTTTTTAAGACTCTTTCCATACATTTTAAGACCTCATCGCCACTTCGAGTTTTCACCTGTTACATTGGCGCAACATTGACTATATACAGTATTGATTGTCCTTTCTCCTTATTTTCCAACCATTTGGACGCAGACTTGCATTTCCCCATAACGATGTTGCTTAACAACCGGCGTAAACGGACCTTTGCGCGCTATCAAGCAGTGAGCGTGCAATGTCTTGTTCAGATGACGTCAAACCCAACGGGATGCCATAAATAAACTACACAGAATCACACTACACACCTACGCAATGATTACATTCAGGCACACTGTAGAATACAACCTCTTTGGACAATGTATATACTTATTGAAAACAAGCTACAAAATGTAATACCTTGGAAAATGCCGTTTAATACTTTTTAATAGCCTTCATTTTTGCTAAATTGATTTATCAACTTTTAATACTTTTTAAGACCCCGCGGACACCCTGTTCTAGGCAGGTTTTAAAGAGCATAAAATACATGCTAGTGAAGGCAAAGCAATACTAACGTGATGCTAAACTTAGCATAGAGTCCAGGGGGGTATACCACGAAGCTGGTTCAACCTAACCTGGATATGTTTGAGTTAGCCGGTTGGCCTAATCCAAAACATACGCCCTCTCGCTAAACGGCACTACGACACGGGTTATCAAGTGGATCGCTCAAGCCAGCCGTGCCCTATCTAGTTAGGTGCGCGTTCACATGAGAGGGGTGGTATTTGGAGCATTCGACCAATCACAAACATGGAGAAGCGTACTGACAGCGCAGCGCGTCATACTTCCTGAATCAAAAGTCAACTATATAATTAGACAAATATGAAGAGACGTTAAACTTTAAACATCCATGACTTAAACACTTTATCCAGGATAAAAGCCACATAGTTGCACCTGCAAGGTTAATACAGCTGATAAAAGAAAAAGTGTTTGAATGCGTACATTAACAGGTTTATGATATCACTGCCCCGTCTAAGACACGATCTTACTTTAATTACATTTGACTCGAGTGTTTCGTCAACTTAATGTGTTGCTTAAAATAATACTTCTGCATACAGTATGTGACACTGTGAGTGTTGCACGGCCAGATACGGCTCAGCTGACTGACGTGCAATATATTCCGTGTGTAAATCGAAGAGATAATACATTTTACAGCATATAGACCGTAACTTTGATCCAGTTACTTATGTTGTGGCAGATATTTAAGTAAGCTTTCTTAACGCTAATGTTATAATAGTCAGATTGCTCTGAAGATGGGAGGTGATATTCTATTAATGTTCACGTTCACACAGTCGGTGATTTTTGCCGGCCGGCTTTCCTGCAACGGCAGTTTTTCTGTAATGTGACTTGATCGCTTTAAACTCTGCTCCCCGCTCCGCACACGGAGCTCTGATTGGTCAGCAGGCAGTGCTTTCACTGAGTTGAGCTCTTAGCCTGCAACCTAACCAGGTCCCGACCAGGTTAGCCGCTAAGCATAAGTTACCATGGAAATCTAGCCTGCTAAAAAGAGAACCAGCTTTATAGAACCGGAAAGCCGGAGTTTTCCCTGAATTTAGCCGGCTAAGCGAAAATCCTGCTTCGTGGTATACCCCCCAGATCTGAACTAATTTCAAACATTAAAAGGTTGTGGAGCTAAAGATATGTGTGGTAGCTGAGAAAAAACTGCCATTCCATTTCCTTATGAAGTCCTTTTTAACTGCAGTTAAATGATCCGCATGTGACCTTTCCTTACCTGAACAGAAAAAGAAACTGAGGTGACCCGCGCCTGTAATGTTTTGATACATTACCCCCAGAGCTCTGAGCATGCCTGGCACTAATGCCCCACCTGTAGCACGGCAGCCTGTGCCAGCATGTCTGACTCAGGAGTAATATTTCCATTTTGACTTGCTGAAATATTCATTGGCACACCTTGGGTGCACCAGAGGAGGTGTATAATGCAGGCTAATCGCGGTGAACCATCGTAAAACCCAGCCTGCACTGTGTTATCAGTCCAAATGAAGAAAACACAGAGGAATAAGCTCATGCTGCATATTAAGAAAAATACTTTTTAAGCCATTAGTGATTCAATAATTGCTTTGAGAGGGAATTTGAAGGTCCATACAAACTATGCACACAAGATACTGTATTTTATATAATGCACCGTTTCTGATCACAGAGATGGCGAGCATATTATGGCTCTAACCACTCATTATTTTTCTGTTATCTAATTTAAATATCCTCTTATCTTTTTAATTCAATTAACATTTGAAATGTCTATAATAAAACCTACTCTTTGTACAATGATATATGGGCGAATATTACTCATTGTGCTGGAGATTAAGTACAATTAAATGTGTATTACACATCGACATGAGACATGGTTCGGTTATTTTGCAAGGCTTTTTCAAGGTTTCATATTTGTAGATTGGTGTATAGCACATTTATCTTTTAATACTTAATATATGTGCGGTATCGTGTTTTTTTTCGTTATCTTAAAAAAAAGGCAGTATATTGGTTTTATGATTATAAACAAAAATAAGTAATACAATAAAATCAAGTTAATTGAAACTTGAAACACACAACAAAACACGGGTATAAATTACCAGGTTCACAAAAAACTACAATTTGTAAAGGCTATATTATATTTACAAATGATTAGATTGTTGTGTGGTGTGTAACACGCTAATTAGAACCATCTGTCGCTGAGGAAGCATCTTTGAGAAAAATACATACTGATGATTAATAATCTTTATTTTTAAATACATTTTCAGAACACAATAAAAGTACTTTACGGTACATGAGGATACAGAGTGAATATAGACAGAAATGACTTGTTGGTAGAGGCATATGTCATTTTACTTAAGTTGCAGCAGATCAAAATGCCATAACTTCATAATTTAAACCCATTAGAATGTAATGGCCCCTCTTAGAAATGTTTGAACATAACCTTGACATGATGAGATATTGCATTCACACATTTCTTCTCTGGATTCAGCTGTGTCCGTTGTGGAGCCATAAAAACGAAGACCATAAGACCTGATAAAACTAAGTTCATACTTCAAAGTTAAGCAAGTGATAAAAGAGGGATGGAAACAAGACAAACAACAGATTTATTGTGAAAGCATTCTAAATCAAAGTTCACCACACATCAAACTGTATCAATGCCTGCAGTCTGATTCTTCACGTCGCCGTCTGGATAATGCTCGCCATCCACCTGGTGTGTCCTGTCCAAATGTTTATCTATATGTCTTCGTTTGTTCAGCTGTCTTGTCATCTCTGCAGAATCTCCCAGCACAGACGGCACAAAGAGTAGACATAATGTGTAGGGAGAGAGGGAATCTCAAAACACACTCAGCAGGTTGTGTGATTGAGCGAAACATAAAGGCAAAGTGAAAATTCTTTCCCCGGGTGTCAGCTCAGAGATGAAAAACAACTTAACAGGAAACTCCACCTTCATGTGGCTTACTCTCTTCTTCATTTTGACCAAAGTGATGTTCTGTGCACCGCAACACTCCAAACAGTGACAGAGAAGACAGGGGGGGAAGAACATTGAACATCTGGCTGCGGATGAGTATCGTCATTACAGAGTGAGCGAGCTGAAATGAAATGCACCTTGAGGTTTGAGATATTTCAAGACAAAAGGTCATTGGCTGAACGATTCCCTCTCACATATCCCCCAGTGTCTGTAAACATTGAAACTGGCAGAGAGTTTTCCATCACCTGACACCGCTAAATTAGATTTTATGTAAACACAAGCTAGGATCGTAAGAAAAATGGGATACCATCCACTTTTTTTTTTTTTCCCACTGCTGTAAAGTGAAGCTCTAAAATCCACAAGCGGCGCATTGTCTCGCCGTATCCGCACGCATACCTGTCCCTCTGTGGGAATCGGGCCGTGAACCATAGCCAGGTCCTCCTAAAACATGCAGCATATGGGCGACTCACAGGCAGTGTTCTCATGGCAGGCATTACACTGTAGTTTGAGTGATGGGACGCTTATAGCTGCAGTTTAAAGGTCACTTATTATGCAAAATCTTGTTTACATAGACACGTGTCCCCTCTGTGTAAAGAGATTCAGAAAGTTTCAGGAAAAAATATTCGCTCACTTTTTGTCCTGATCCATTTATATAAAAAACCTGTCTGAAAATGAGCTGATCAGATTTTGGCGACTTTATGATGTCATAACGATTGTTTGGCTTGTGTAACCATTAGCCAATAACTAACCAAGGTAACACCCGCCCCCCCCCCACCTTATCACCATTGTGTTCTTTTTAACCAAATATCTCTCAGAGGGACGTGGGGAGTGGCTCCTTATTTTCATCTAAAGTAACAGACAGAGAATCAGCACTTTGGAAACAGGGCTGAAACAGAGGGGTTTATGGCATACTACAATGGGTGATCCGTTTGGTATTTCGAGACAAACACTTCAGAGACATGTTTTGTATATATCTGAGACCTATGATATATTGATGAAAAACAGTACAAAATGGGACCTTTAAATGTGATTTCAGGTCAGTACTGTGAAGAGCAACGCTGTAAAGTGCTTTTCCCGTTCCTCCTGCTAACATTGTTTTTGCCATTTGGCTGCGTGCCTGTCGTCCGATATGCTCTGCGTCCCATGTTTCCACGGCTCGATAGACAGACAACCTCTCGCCCCCTCCTTCTTCTATCCTCCTATGCCCACCCTGGGCTTGGCACCACCAGCTGTTGAATGCATCAGGCCCCAAAATGGCTCCTCAGCTGCTGCTGTGGCACACGGAGGAAAGCCTGACAGACCGAGCAGCTGCTGGGCTGAAACAGGGCAAGGTCACTCTTCTTATGTATTGTGACTAGCTGCTGAAACGTTATCACAATCATCCCGGCTCGGAAGGGTTATGTTCGATTTTTTTCAGGGAGATATATTAAAATGGAAAATATCCACGGAGGAAAACATATTTATCTCAATGATTACATTCGGAAACTAATCTTTTAATTTTTGCATCCATAAAACATCAACATCGATGCGTTAAATGACTGTCAGAGTATCTGCATTTGACTTTATTACCACTGTATTGTTATAGGATTTGAATAATTTGCAATCAAAATTGATCTAATTATGCTACATGTAATTTGTCACTCTCGAACCCTGTTAACTGCAGTGGCAGTGCGGAGATAAAGAGCGAGCAGCTGATTTATTGTTGCTGTTCACACAGTGCTGCCCTGTGGCAGTGTACCACCGCACCACTTCCATATTAGAGTGTTAAGAGACGACTGTGTCTAATAAACCAATCGATGGTGTCACATTCATGGAACATGTGGCACGAAGCGACTTGATGTTCGCCGATGTTCCCAGAGGGTGAGAGACAGATTCAGTTTTCAGATCGTGGATAGATTAGTGAGGGAGTAACAACCAGCGGCAGGTTGTGTACTTCTGCAGCTGCCACAGGGTACTTAAAAGGAAAGAATTTAAATACAATTGCAATAAGAATTTTATTAAAACATTGATCGTTTCTTTTTTTTAGGAGATTAACTGTTACGAATACGATACTGTAATTCAATCATTAATTAACAGTTGAAGAGATAATTTCCCAAATGATCAGTAAAGAAAATAATGGATAAATTGTTCAAATTAAATGTTTAAAAAATATTGCAAGAATGGCAATATAGTTAGCAAATAGTGGTGTATAAACTGTTGAAACAATAACAAAAATGAATGGGAAAATATTGGATTAATGGTTAAAATAATTAGCTAGATAATGCAACTTGTTTACAATAATTAGCTGGTGGATAGATTATTGGGAAAACAGTAAATGAACAACCAAACAAAGGGGCTAAACCAAACTAATGGCTGAACCAAACATTGACGATTCAGTCATGAAAAACACATACAATACATTTGTTTTAATGTACTTACATCCCAAAAAGAAAAGTAATAGAACAAGTAACTACTCTTTGACTGGGCATCAATGTAGCACATATAGCTTTAGACTGCCTGACCCACTTATTAATGAACACTAAGTGGACCTCCTTGGAAAGGCCTATTCCTTGGCATGTTCTTTTGATTGACTTCAACAACCCCTTCCCACCCACTCCACCCCACCAGTGCTAAAAGGGTGTTTCCTGACAAGTGAGGTCGTTTTACATTTATGCGTTAAGGTTTTAAGGCCAAGGCTTAGGTTCACAATTGACTGGCTATTGTATAATGTTTCACACGGGAGTCTGGGCGACCGTACCTTGTGTTTAGCCGTCGGCCCACACTCAGGAAAGCCCGATGTATTTTGATAGCAGTGAGAGTTGAAGCTGTCAAAGACTCAGCCTGAGGGAAGCTCACCTTTTGCATTTCTGCCTGATTACGTAAACCTCTGTCACCAAACAACAAAAGCGGCAGTGTGAGGTCGTCAGCACTGTAATTACCTCCGACTTTGTCTTGGCAGATTCTTTTTACATGCAACTCCAAGGTTGCAATTTACAGAATATTAACCTTTGTTGCGCACAGTGCTAATTAATGAGGTTCATGTAAGATGTATGCCTTTAGAACATGTATCCGCACAACTTCACATCCTGTAAGGTTGGAAAATGGGTGAGAGTTCTGGAGATTCTTTTTGTTTGGAGCGAGACATGCTTGAGGCAGCAATTTCCAAGGTTTTCCTTTAAGTGAAGATATTTAATATAAAGTTTCAAGTATCAGCGTGGGCGGCTAACGACACAATGTGTCACTGCTCAGCCACTCTTTGCAATGAATAACGCCTGTGCTTATCATCTGGTCACTTAACCCCCCCATTGTCGACAAGGATCTTTGCTGAAATTGTGTGTTTTGTTATTTCTGCCTTGACCTTATTCAACAGGTTCACATCCGCTCGGATTAGTTTTTCTTCTGGATGTACTTAGATGCAGTTCTCGTTTCTATCTGATCTTCAGTGTATTTCCTTTCAGTTTGACTCGTGACAACTTCCCCCCCTTGTTCCCATCACTCTCGTGTATCTTACTAACAGCAAAGTTCATCAAGGGGAACTATGAGAAAGTGCCCTGCAGGTTTTTCCTGTCCGCACGTTCTTGCAATAAAACCTTGAATGTCACTGTGTTAAAAATGCAGACAAACATCCAGCCATACATCACACACTGACAGACGCTGGCTCGCACGCTCAGTACGCACACAGCATAATCCCAAACCCAGCGTGACACACAAATGAGTCATATGACTGGCCATGTGTGTGTCACCACACAGATGTCAGGAGAGGCTTGTTAAAGATGGAAGAAATACGGGGTCAAATTACGCCTTAACTCTCCCCCTTTCTTCCCATCTAGATAAACAGGAAATCATCGTTTGCGGCTCCAGAGAATGGGAAATGAAGCCAAGCTGATCTATAATTTTGTTTATTGCAGGGCTGCATTAGGTTTTCCACAAGCAGCCTATTTTGGTTTTCTTGGGGCCTTTTGCTTTGTTTGTCAAGCTCCCCGTTGTATCGTTCCACCCACTTTTTCTTGCTGATTTTCTGTGATTATTATCACGCATCGCAGAACGCTTCACAGAACACTTCACAGAGTCACCGTGTCCAAGGATGTGTTTGAGCGTTATGCTCTTTTGTGCTCGGATAAACAAACTTAGAAACCTCTGATCTGCCACAGACACACACACACACACACACACACACACACACACACACACACGAGAAAACAACACGGGCCTGTGAGTGCATGCTACTGTGAAAGCAGCAATTATTGTACATTGTACATAAACACAATTATGCAAATCTCTTGATTTGGATCTCTTTTCTAACGCTTCTTTGAAAACACGCATGGACTTCCTAAAACGGTTCTCCTTGCTATTTGTTTTATAATTCATAGTCAATTAAAACAATGCTGAAAGTTTGTTTTGCTGGGGAAACATGTGTTATCAATTAATGGCATGGATACAACTAAAATCCTCAGTTAGTATGTTACATTCACCCTTTTTAGACAGATATTTACACAGAATATATTTTTGAATGTGTTCATTAGCTAAATTATTGAAATGCACATTTTTCACTTTTTCTTGAGGGGATTTGCTCACCGAAGAATCCTTTTTGCTCGAGGAAAGTGTCAGAATAGTTATATCGTGCCAAAACATTTGAAACTGAGCATGCTGTGTAGCTTCTAGGGCTCTCGATGGAAAGAGGAAATATCCACAGTTTTTGAAAGCTGTCAGCCTGCTTGCAGTACAACAGCGTGTGTACCGTGGTTTCTCTCCAATACATACATAACTGACAAATGTTGTGACTTAAACCAGGGTTGCTGTCGAAAGATCTTAACAAAAGTCCTGCATGAAAGTGTTTTCTTCAAGTTTCCCCGGGAAACAAACACAATACACACAAACGCAAAAATACACAAACACACACACATATATACACACACACTTGTGAGCTTCCCCCAGACCAGTAATCCAAACGAAAATATTTTCCCTCCGTACTACTTTGATCATTTGCTCCGCTGATAATCAATCAGATCGATGGATTCCAGAGAAGAGGAAACTCTGAAGGCCTTTTTCTTAAAATGATGACTCAGTGATAGTCATTATATAATGTGACATATTTGGTTAATATTTGGAGTACAAAAACAATCCTGATATTAGAAAGCTAGGAATCTCCCCCTTCCAACAGCGTATACAACTCAAAATGTGTCTTCGGGTCAATGCGACTGATTTCGATAGAGCAGGTCACAAATGTTCAAGAAAATCCAGCCTGTACCAATTAAATATAATCAAACTTTCCTAAAGCCAAGCTCTTGTTCAGTGAGACCATTGGCATGCCAGATGGTTTGTTACACTGAGCCATCTGAGATAACCGTCATTGGATAGTGTTTGGTAAAAGGCAGGCACAAAAAAAAGACTTGGCAGGTGATTGGAACAACCATCTGTCTATGAAGGGCTTCAACTGCACATCAATGAACTATAGGCATATGGAAAGTCTTGCCAAAGACAACTTGGGGGACGAACGGAAACATCTTTGCCATCGAGAAATCTTTCAGCACCGTTTTTGGCTTTTTTTTAAAGAAATACTCAAGGTTGGATATAACTGATGACATTGCAGTGTCAACTGTACCCTTTTTAGGAGCTACCATTGTTGCTCTGTCCTCTGATTGGTCCCCATCCACTGTCATTAAGACATTACTTGGAGCCTGACAAGATGTATTATTGTGTGATTTTGTTATATGCAATAATCCAGCCCCCATGCAGGGCAATGTCTACGGGTACAGTCAATCAATCAATCAATCGAAGTGTATTAATATAGCCCAATATTAAGAATTTTACATTTTTCTCAGTGGACTTTACAGTTTGTACAGAATATGAATATGACACCCTCTTTCCTTGGACCCTCACATCGGACAAGGGCAATACAAAATATAAAAGGGCACCAACCTGATGTGGTCGGGTACAGGCAGTCATTTATTTTTCTGGCCACATATCATTTTATTGCATTCATTTATCACAGGTGCCTTAAAAAGGCCAGGTTTTTCTTCCCAAATACTCTAGGGGCGCAATGTGGGGCAATCCTCCATTGGTCCACCATTGAGTGAGACTATGTGACTTTTAAAAACGTGATTCTTTGAATAAATAAGCATGTAAACTAAATTCACACATTTTTCTGTATAACAACTAGCTTTGGCCAGTCTTTTTTGGTTGCCATAGAGAGAATGAACAGGAATGATTCCTTTAGGATATTGATAAAAAAATTAATCCTTCCTGCTGGCCATCCTCTAACTCTGGATATGAACAGTTCTCCCTCTCTAAATGCTTCACTCATGAAGTTATTCCTTACTCTTACCAGGCAGGTCGCACCGTCTCGCACAGATGGAGTAGAAATGCTGAGACAGGCCTTAGCAGCTGGGGGGCTCGCTGCACGCAGAGCGATACCGAATGCAGCATCATAACGGGCGGTCACCCACCGTTTAGCAGACACACCCCGTGTCTCCTGTAACTGTGGATGAACAAAGTTGTGAAGGGGAATCACCCCGTTCGCTGCCATGGAGCGAGGCGGGGAGCGATTCCACCATCGCTGCAGTACGAGACACGCACACAAGTTTGTGGAAAATGTGAAAGACACAAAGTTGACAGCTCGACAAAGTTGACAGCTCGACTGTGCTGGGGCGTCCCTGCTGATAGACTTAAGTTGCGCAAAGTCATATCCTGTAACAGCCTTCGGGCGATTCACACTACTTTAGAATTCTGTCTTTTCCTTGGTCAAAAATGGAAGGTGGAAAAGAAACGAGTGCAAACATTAATATGTGATGGAGTCCCTCAGTGTTTGGTCACTTATATGCTTCACTCACGAAATAAACCCCTCCACTAAGACTTTTTGTTTGGTGCTAATTAATATGCTAACTCCACAACATGATGGTTAACAACGTAAACATTATAACCGATGTACACCAGCCTTTTAGTACTGTCTTTTGGAATGTTTTAGCATGCTAATGTTAATGTAATGTTGTGTTTATGATAGTTCAAAGCCCCACTGTGCATAATTACAGCCGCTAGCATTGGTTGGAGACTCATAGTGGAGTGTTTTGCTATTCTTTAATACCAAACTAAATACAGAAGAATAAACCCTTGCTGGTCTTAATGTAAAGTGCATTTGTTGTCTTAAAACAACAAAATACACTTTGATTTCATCTTGATTTTGACAGCCTAAAACCTAAGTGGACACAATTGGTATCGTGTTTTCTATGAGCACCACTGCCTGTTCTCAAAAAGCTGTTTGTTAAAAGTAAAATAAATACATAACTTAATTGAAATGCCTTCTTATCTTTTTAAACACAGCTGTTTGCCAGATGCATAAGGTTATGTAACATTTGGGACTGTGGAGGATTAAAATATGTAATACAACGATGGCGATACAAAGTAAGCTTTGTTTAGCCACCAACACAAATTCGTATTTTATGTAAAACCTTTTCTTGCAATGTATTTCACAAATACAAATAGGGATATAACATAGAAAGAGGACCAATTCAAGAGCGGTCTTGAATCCTTTCAAAATCCTAAATTATTTTTCGATCTGCTGAATGATTGACCAAGGTTGAGTCTTGTTTTTCCACCGCAGGTCTTTCACCATCCTTTAAGCTTGTTCTTGTTCTCCAGGTAATTATTTTAGTTTTCTCTTTGCTGATCCCTAACCCTAACCCAGCCTAAGCTGAGAAATGTAACAGAAAAAAGGAACATTTCTAGAGAAAAAGTCTCCTCTTGCTTTCTTTTAATGGTCTAACGTACTACTCACAGCAAAACATTACATTACATGTCACTTGTTAGACGCTTTCATCCAAAGTGACTTACATACTCAATGCTGTGGGCAACCCCCACAGGAGCAACTTGGGGTGAAGTGTCTTGCCCAGGGACACAACGACATGCTGACTGCAGTGGGGTTTGAACACGTGACCCCCTGATCCGAACACCGACGCTCAACCCTCTGCACCACACGCCTCCATAAACATATGCCCTTCCTTTCTGTGTGCTCTAAATTGGACAAAATTAAGAATAACTATATGGAAATAACCAAACTTCTCATCAATTGTCTTTTGTGTGTCAGTATTAAATTAAGACTGTTTACAAAACTCTGTATCAACTTAATGTTACTACTTTAATTATTTCTTACTCAAGAGACATGCCATCCTTAGGAACAACATATTGTAAGAAGCAAACTAAAAAAGGCACCAGATGGCTTAAATACAACATCTTTTAAACACCCTTTACGCTGTGACCTTGTTTGAACCTTTCTAGGGGGAGAGCGACATCAAAGCAGAATACATTAACACATTAAAAAAAAATAACGCTTGAAACTCTAAAAATACATTAAGAGTAAGACCTTTTTGATGTGGCTCCAGACGGTTTTACATTAGCAAAATTATCCACGCAAAATATTCCCAAGGTAGTATCTCAATCACATACTTCTTACACTTTCACAAAGTGATAGCAGCACGGAGACCTTGATTCTAAACACCCCCCCCCCCAACCCCTCCCTCCATTGAATAGACCTTCATGTGAACATTATTATTAATTCACTATGCTGCCAGCAGTGTTCGAATTACCATTTGCTTTCGGGGAGCCCTATTTATTTACTTTTTTGGCAATCATATAGGCAGACCTGAAAGATGTACATGTTTCCTGCATTAGATCAATATTGATTGCCAATAGGCCTACCTTGTTTGGTAGGACATCTTTTTTCTCATCTCACCGTGCCTGGCTCTTGGTGCTTATAAATCTTTTTCCGCGGGTTATTCTGTTGAAAGGTGCATAAAGGTGGATTTTTTTGCGAGCGGCAGGGAGATCAATATACTTTTTGCCTCTTTGCAAATCTCACATCCACATTTTTTTTTTTTTTTTTGAAAAGCCATGGATACCTATCATTCCACTCACTCCATCTTTTCTGTGTCCAGTTAAAAGGCAGGTCATGGGCATCGTCAGGAAAGGTTCGCTAGCGCAGGTGGCGCCGGCGGCTGTGGCCGTTGTTGAAGACTCTTCACGCTCCGCATCGGCAGGCCTCTCCCTCGGTGTGGAGCTGTCAAACTCGACCCTAACGCCGCTTACAGCAGGACAACTAAAAGTTGTTCCGTTCACGTAGTCAGTTTTAGACTCCTTTGCTTCTTTGCTTGTGAATCCAAAAGCTGCGGGGCATGGCTGTTTTTTCGTTTCGCCATATTCTTTACTACAAAGCCAGAGTTAAAAAAAATATCAGTATGAAAATATCAAATACTGCGCCAGCATCGCCTGCCGTAACCATAGCAACGTAAGTAGCGTAACGGCCCCTACACACGGCCGCGGGCGTTATCGCTTGCCGGAGGGCTGGGCTGAATCGACCAATAACCAATCACATGAATCTCCCGCCCCAGACACACAAGCAGGCGGTTTGATTGGCTAGAGCGTGTTCTGGCTTATGATTCGATTGGCTGACGCCTCCGTCGAGGCGTCAAAAGTAGAACATTGCTCTACTTTTGCAGCGAGCACCGCGAGAGAAGCTACGCTTTGCTCCCAGAATGCAGTTCGGCGAATCGTGACGTCACCCCATTCAAAGTGAATGGGCAGAAGCGTTGAATCGGCAACGCACGCCGCCGTGTGTAGGGGCCGTAGAGAATGCAGCCCCGCCACGTACAGATGGCAACACCCAGAAATATTCACAAATATAAAACAAATACTAGTTTGTTCATTTTGTTCTAGTTCATTGTTTATTATGTTTGACTGAACCTTTTCTCTTGTGATTTTTTATTTTTAAATGTTTACACAAGTTGTTATCTGCTTATGAGAACATATTTGATATTGTGTTTGTTTATTACTTTGAATTACGTATTTAGCCCCCATTAACTGCGTTTCCCTCTTTGTTTCCCTACTTAGTTACTGAGAGCTGAAGGTGGTGGTGCTGGTGTCCAAGGTGGTGGTGGTTTTCCTCTCTCCTTTTGTGTGTGATGTGCTCCCCCGGGATTTGATTTCCTGCACGTATGACTGGGGTGATTTAAGTTTGGTTAGTTTGGGGATCCTTCCACTCACTCGTCGACCCTATCCCCCCACTGGTAAGACTCAGCCCCTAATTCATTTGTTCCCTTTGTGCTACAGCCCTGTGCGACTGTTTTGAACTGCATTTTAACTATTGACTTGTGCTAAATAAAATTGTATATTTTTGATAAATTGAAACCACGTCTCCTGCTCCAATTGTATTCAAACCTATGTGTCCTCTCTATAACTGAAAAAGTGTTAATATTTCCTTGGGTGAAACTCCCAAGGTGGCGTTGTCGGAATTGTGAATGGTGTAATCAAACCAACTTTAACAAATACATTCACCTATCCTCCCCTCTGCGGCTACTGCCACATGTATATTATATATTCTGAGTGATTAATGATTGAGGAGAGGTGAGAGCATCAGCTTGGTCCACTTAAAATACAAAAATATGAACCTATGGAAAGCCTGGTTCCGAATGATCCAAACATGTTGTTATTGTGAACATCAAAGTGCTCCGATAGTCATAAGACAGTATCAGAGTAGACAGAGGGGAGAACAGCAGCATCAGGGAAACCTGAGACCCAAATCTGGCTACAAACCGTTCTTAGCTAATCCTGCCTGTGTGATGGTTGCTTTTGTCTGGCCTCAAAGGCTTTTCTGATCCGTAGTCACCTTACCAGAGGGTGGGAGATGGGAAAATCTTTCAGAGATGAGGCAAAAGAGAGCAAAATATATCGACATATGCACAAACAGCAAAGAGAGCAATGGCGGATTATTTGGAGGGAACACGTGCCGCAAACCAAGTTTATTTTGCCTCTTCTCTTTCGTTTTAGCTGCACGAATTTGCAACACATAGGCCCGACCACAAACCCAAACACACACACATTCCTCTTCATGCCAGACACTTTGTAGATAAAACCAGACCTTTTGAAGGTCGCCGTTGTTACAGGTGAGAGATATTGGGGCCTCTGTTTTGTCGTGAGTGTGACGCCTTGCCTTTTATCTCAAGTGATGTGATCCCTTCATGCCGTTCAGCCCCTATGTTACTAACACTCCACCTGCTCTTTGATGTCTTCACCTCTATTTGTAATAGCAGAGGATGTCACCTTACTGTCAGCAAAATACCAAGGGATATTTGGCATCCTGGTAGAGCAGGCGTTAGAAGTTTGAAGGTTGACTCCTTACCATGGCCTGAAATCAAACCTTTGCAACATGTTGTGCCTTCTCTCCCAGTTTCCTGTCTGTTATTCACACTTCTATAAGGGTTTGAATCCGGGTTCAAACCCAACTGTGGCCCTTTGCTTCATTTTGTACAATCTCTCTCAGTTTCTGTCCATCTTCAGTTCTTCTATCTGGTTTGGAGTCCGGGTTCAAATCAAACCTGATACTTCCTATCTATGTTTAGCTCTGCGAAATCCATTTTGCAGTTCTGTTTGTGAGTCAAATGTAAACATTATAAGCTTTTGGTAAATTCTCCTTTTTTGTTCATGACATTTTCCCAACACACACCTAAGGATGAGCTTGTCAGTGGGTTCATATGAAATGTCAAAGCCGATGGCAGACTGAGCTTAGTCATCGAGCTACAAGCAGAGACTCGCACGATGGTTATATTTTCACAAAACACCTCACTGTTTGGAGGTTTTAAAGTGCCAACGGGATAGAGTTGCAGTAATGTAAAACTGAAGAGAATCTCTTCACATCTGTGACGAGAGATGATACAGTTTCACAGCGAACAGTGCCTGAGATCTGTTCAAACTTGACTGCCAGTCAGAATTCTCAACCTATGCTTAAGCTTCACATCACTGTACTGCTAAGATTTCCTAACTGTTGCTGGCCCTTGACCTTGTTTCTTTAGGTTTCACAATGCTCAGGTTCCTTAGCAATTAGAGAGTCGTCAAGTTGTCATGTTAATGTTAGGGTTGCATACTTTTGTCTTTTTTTAAATAACCGACAAAGCTTCTTCTGTAAGTGGGTGAAAAATGTCTGCTGTTTATGACTATCATAGGATTTTATTGTGAGTACATTTTCCAGGGGATTTGATTATTAAGCTTAATTTAAAGCAGGACCATGACAAATATTTTTGGAAAGCTGGTTTAACCACTAGCTTACAGTATGTTGACTTATATTATCCAACTTTAGAGGAGTGTGGGTAACTGACATTCTTATTGCGTAAAGACACTTGCATAACTCACCTGAGTTGAGTCCTCCTAAATCACTCCCTAGATTGCAATTTTTTTTTCACATTGTTTGATTTGTGTCTGAAATTCTAAAATTATATATTCTATTGAACCTGCATGTGACATGGGAAGGGAATTCAAATCTGAATGGCTTGTTGAATCCACTTTTTCTGACCTAGAAAGCCCATAAAGAAAGTTGCTAAGTGATCTTATTCCATGTCATTGTGTCATATTTGTATTAAATGTCCTCTTTAAGTCTCTAACCCTCAGGTTGTACAATGCTAATGTACTCCATGGAACTGACATTCAAATATCTTGGGAAATCAAAGTAAAGATTTGTTACCCCGTAACTACTGTACAGTTTTCCCTTTTCTCAGAAAAAGACTCCACTGTGATTAGTCTAAATGAAGATGTAACCAGATGGCTGTCACTAATTACTTGCAAGGAGGATGTTAAATGTTGTAGAAAAGTATCTTAGCATTTCAAAATAATGGCAGACCTGTCTTCTTTGGAACATGAGTTATGACAGCAAGCATAAATAGACCATGAGACAATGCAGCTGTGAACAAGAGATGGCGTAGAGTGTCGACCTCTGTCCCTTAAAAGTCAAACCAAAGTGCTTTAAACCTGCATTCTTTGTAATGGTAGGCCCACACAGACACATTGATTGTATAGAAGTCTACAGTATGAGAACATTGCCCTGCTTCTCCCCATTTGATTTATATCCACAGTTAAGTATGTATATGGTCAGAATATGGTTGTCTAACTTGTTATTGACAGATGTATGCAGTGTTGTGCTGTAATGGGGTCCGTGTTTCAGTCTTGGAACTTTCATAGCATAGTTACAGTTCATGAAAGTTATTTGATCATGTTGGTCACCCAAAATAAAAATAAACTCCTGAAACAGCGTTTGCTTCAGCTTCAACAAGCTTGTCACCTATGGTTAAAAAAACAAGATGACTACAGAAGTCCAAGCTTTAAAACAGTTCATAGTTAAATGGTTGATGTCCTGCTTACTCCGTATATAAAGTTAATGGTTAGTATGCTTAGTGTAATATCAAAATGCTCTGAAAATGCTTTTTTCCCCAGTAATACTTAAAACAGTAGTACACTGCATTCTTTTTCCTGCTTTCGGTGACTTTTAGTTGTCACAGTGTCAACAGAGAAACAATTGAACCAAGTTGTTTTTATGGTAATTTATTCTAATTGTACTATTTCTGGAGAAGATGTGTCACTTGCACAATCATCCCTCACATTCACTTTAGCAGACACAAAAGAAAAGGGACCACTTAGGTAGCATCTAGGGTAACTCCACTAAGAAATGGTATCCGTCAGTGTACAGCAACTTCAGTCACTGTGCCAAACAAGCAATCCTCTTGACGCCTAATTAAGACACTTGTGCATGTACTCCAGCACATATAGGCCAATGCAGCGCTTTTCTAATGCCCTCAACTTCCTCAGAGTGTATTGTCTTCTTTGTGGCAATTAGCGGTTTAGTGTACCGGAGTCCTGGGTACATGACTCGCTTCATCGCAACAGGAGGTCCGAGCCAAACATCATAATGTCTGGCTGTTTTATTGACTATACCAAAAGGCATACATATAAAGTCGTAGGATCCCTGTATTTTTTTATGCTCTCTTATTTCTGGCTCTTCTAACAAATATTTTCACAAAAACTCCAAGATATAAAATAGTAATGAGCAGCAGATAATAAGAAACAACTTTTGAGAAATAGGACCAAAACATAAAGCACACAAAACTTTTTGTAATTTACTGCTAATTCTCTGTTGAGGTTTCTTTAAATTGCAGTCAGGAGGCGTGGTGGCAGTAGCATGGCAGCATGTTCCTGTCTCCAGATGTGGGAAGTAGTGGAGTACAAATACATTACTGTACTCAAGTACATTTTTCTGGTATCAGTACTTTACTCCATTACTTAATTTTCTGACAACTTTTGACTATTACTTCTTACATGTTGAACACAAATACATGTACTTTCTACTTGTTACATTTTCCAAACAGGCTGGTTCCTTTAGTTTGAATGTGTGTTTGGTGGCGTGATCATTATTATTTAGAGTCATTGCGTGACTATTGATTTGAACACGATCCGTGTATCCATCATTTCCTGGTCTTCTCTAAAGAAGAGGGACCAATGAAAACGTTGTCATGTTGCCGTTGTTCAGCATGGAAACATTCATTAGCTAACAATGACATTATTGTTCTATTAATATAAAGGGAGGTCAGGTACTCTTTAAAACAGATTGTAGCCCATACTTCTTTACTTTTACTTGAGTAAAGAAGTTTAGTCCGTAGTTCAACTTTTACCATAGTATTTTTAAACACGAGTATCTTTGACTTCTACTCGAGTAAAGGATGTGTGTACTTTTGCCATCTCTGCCCGTCTCCTTCACAACAGCAGTGATTAAAGAGCAAGCTCTCCTGCTTATTAAGCAACTAATCCTCGTGCCCTTTTGGGCTGTCAGTCCAAACAGATGAGCTTGCAGGTCAGGGAGATTCATCAAGGCACGATCTGTGGTCATTGCTATTTGTTCAACTCAACTTATCAACCGAAAATGTGTTTGTGGGAGGAATTATCTTACCAATACTAAATAATACCACATCTGCCCTTTTCCATTTCATTTTCTGATGGTTAATTAAATAATATATGCAGTGTGAAATTGGTCATGTGTAGTGATGCACCCACAGATTATTAGAACCATCTGCAGTGGCCCTCAGCGGAACAATGCTTTCATTCTCATTGTTTGGTTGTTATGGCTACTCTCAATGCGCTCATCAGCATTGTTTTCGGCAACAGCAGGCAGCTGTTATTAGCAACAACAACACAAAGAAATTCTGATAAAGCCACTGTATGCTGGCTGTCAAGCACTTAACAGCTGACGGACAAAGTTAGCGACGAGGTGGTAAACATAGTGAAGCCTGTCCTGGTGGAGACCAAAACAGAGCTTAAAGACGAATAACTAACTATTGGAATACATCGATATCCCAAGCAGGAGTTTTTGGGGATTAATAGATGACATATTTGAAGTAAAATAGTTACTTTTTCGCCTTTTGTGAAAGTGACATTTATAGCTTTTAGCCTCGCTAAGGAGCCATAAGGGATTTCCTTGAAAGAATGTGAAAATAATTGTGTTGTGCAATGCAAAGTTTGTATTGATACAGCTCCAAATCCCACATGACCATTCAAAGTCTTAAAACTGAGTATCAACTAAGAAATTGTTTAAGAAGTCTGAGTACCAGATCCTCATAAAACAGAAATGGTACGTGGAGAAACAAATATCTCAATTTCCTTCACCATTAAACAGAATTATTTAATCAAAATGACAAATAAAAAAGAATAAACTTGTGTTTTTTTGGTCTATAAAGGTCTCCTGTGAATATTTTTTGTTATTTTTAAGTAATTTCTCAATATCAGAATCATTGAACAGAGGCAAAAATATGCAAAACATAATTTTGAATTGTTTCTTTCATTAATCGCTCCATTTTGAGAAGAAGTCCACCATCACAGTGGGTGTTTCTCAATCTCGAGTAAAGCTGCTCCAGAGCCACTATTTCAAGCATACTACGTCATCGAGTGCCGCCGAAGGACTGTTCCAATGTCCAGCATACTTGGAATTCTACCGAGGCCGGCGTACTTCGTAGTGAGAAATTTCGAGGCTGCACATGTGTAGACTCCGCGGTCTTAAAATCCCCACAATGCTTTGCGCACAGACCAATTTCCAAAAATCTGTGGCGGAAAATGTAAGGCGGGGCCTCTCATATGACGCACACCTGCACACTTGCTCGCCCGTTCCACTGTTCGTTTTCCGAATGCCAGGAAGGATTCTTGCCTCGCTTCTGAAGGAATTGACTCGGAAGACATGTGCTACCAAGCAAGCGTCCTTGACATTGAGAAACACCCAGTATATCTTTTCTGTTTGAGGCAAAAGTGTTCTGATGGGCATGAGCCCTGAATAAAGGGCGTTGTCACACCATGATTGGCCGAGAGCAGGTCCCCACCCCTTGCACAACAGGTGATCTGAATAACCTTCCAATCAACTCAGGGGAATATACTGAACAAATAATTGAAACGATTTTAATATATTTATAGTGTATATTCCTTTGGTAGGAAGTGGAGTATTTCCAATGATTCATAATAATGTTCTTAATAAAGTCTAGGGATTATCAAAAGAAAGGGCAATGTTTCTTCAATGTTGTGAGCATTAACCTTCATTGTATTAGGGAGGAGGCTTAAATGTCATCTACCTGACTAGATAGCGCTAGAGATAATATATCTATATAAAAAAATGTGTTCAAGTGAGCCAATCCGTCACTATACTGTCATTTATTTTGCTTGTGTTTGAAGGGACTCTCTCTATGTTCAGCGCGTATAATAAACTGAGCCGAGATAAATCAGCAGTGAAGCTAAAAGCACTCATTACTCGCCCCGGGGGAGTTGACAGACACTGGCAATTGGTTGAAAAGGCAACCTAAGTGAGGTTTGATTGTCACGGGGATAATGTTTCATTTCTTTTGTTGCTGTGCAGTGAATGACCTCTTACCCTTTCAAAGCCCTCTCCTAAATCAGTTGCTGTGATGTGGATCACATTCCTGGCTGTTTACATTATCCCCCCTATGCCAGACGCTGCCACCAGCCTTTCACACCTGTCCCGTCACGTCCACGGAAGGGAAGGGAAACTGTGATACATTTTGGGAACAGAAAGGCCTTTGTATATGTGTGTGAGAGTGTGTGTGTGGTGAGAGCCGAGCTTAAATGCGCAGACATTCACACAAAGTCAGAATTGCCCACATGCCACGGCTTACACACAGCTGAGAGATGGCCCACACAGAAACACAACGAGACACATATTCGCACACACACTCAACTGGCTGTCAAAATGTCACAAGAGTGAGTTATGGAGCTGGTGGATGTGTCGGAACACGCTGGGGAAGATTCCATTGCTGTAAGAAGTGATAAATGAGGAAGAAGCCAGAAGTAGAAACTCCACACACTGACAGAGACGCCAAAGTTTGCTCATCGGAGAGACAAAAAGGCAGATATGTGCTGTCACCTTAGGGCCATCCTCACCCAAGTCATACATAAACAGTGAGCTTTAAAAAAATCTGGATGGTCTTATTATATCAAAAAGTTTTATTTTGCTAACTAGACTTTTAAGGCCACGAAAACTTGCCGATGAAGTGAGGAATTAATCTATAACACTGATAGTGGAGTTTGTTTGGAAATATAAAAAAAAATTATCATCCACGGAACTACAGTACATTGTTTGTGTGTCATTCAAATCTAATCACTCCGTCTACACATTAGGCGTTTTTAATTTGTCACTCCCGAACACATCTGACGGAGCAGATGCGCTTCTATTTAATCAAAGATGTATGTCATTATCGCGACACACCAAATTACTTTGTTTCAGTCTGATCATATAATTGCATATTGTTTTAAACAAACTTTCTTTCTTCTTAACAGTGAATCAGTATGAGGAAATTCAGCTATAAAGAGGTGCATTTTCAACCAAGTTTTTCATCATTTATATTTTCTCTCTAGTATGAAATTGAACAGCACTTTTACTCAGAAAGGATTTCCCTTGTTGATTGTTTCCAAATGAGTTATTATCTAACTTGAATAGCCTGATGATTCCACAGGCAAGATCTTCAACTGCATTATTATTGTTATTGTAGGAGTGCATTGTTCCAATATAAGAAAAACTGCACTCAAATTCAACCAAATTGGAGCTGCTCATATTGCTGCAAACATTCATCAGTAATATCTACAAAATGGTGATACAAACACCTAACACGTTTAAATGACAATCACAAGCTCAAGCATTCCTGCCACCACAATTAGTTTTCATGGCTTGTTTTATGTGGTTGTCCAATTAGTGTTGATGATAAATGTAGCTGATTGAAGCGAATGACTCAAATATTGTTGGTCTTTCTTCATCTAGCACCATCATTTAATGTGAAAGAGACATTGTTGGATGAAAGGAATAACTACAGATTGGATATTCTTGCGTAGCTAAAGGGTGTAATGTAGATACCTCCCGACAACAGAACGTTCTTGTTCTCATAGCTTGCTAACTAGCTACATTTTAAACTGCAAAAATGGTATTCACAAACAAGTGCAGGGAAAGTTATGGATGAGGAAACGTTTTACAGTGTTTCGGCTCAATCATATATTCAGCCGTATTTTTCTTTGCTAAAATATACTCACCAAAAGATAAGCATTCAATGATTTGGTCGCATTAGCTAGCAAAGCATTAGCAAGCTAGCATAAAGGCATCCTGACACATGTAGGCACTAAGAGCTAGGAATCTTTTGTTTCAACATATAACATGCACATCTCTTTAAGCATTAAAGTACGTTTTAAAATCCATTTCTAAACCGGAAAGAAAAAGAGCCATGTCGAAACTCTCATGAACTGGATTCAAGCTAATGTAGCTAAGTATTATTGATTCAAAAAATTCAGTATGAACATTTAAAAATTACCTTTTATCTCCTACACATGTACACCCACTGCCACGTATGAACCCTACTGACGTCAAATACATATTACTTTATATTACACACCCATTACCCTGTTATCTTGTATTTTCTTACTCTCTGTTCCTCTCTGCTATATTCCCACCCCACAGCCATCCATTGAACCACACACTCATCATATTCATCGCTGCCCACACACACACACACCTCACAGCAGTGCACGCAGCCCGCATCACCGCTGATCCATTTCTCATCGTCCCCACTCAACGCCCGGGATATTGGACTAATGGGTCTGATAGCACGCCCACTGCTATTGCAAGAATCACCGGGTGTACTGTAATAAAGAATTATCTACGTGTGAGGAGTGAGCGAGAGAAAAGACCGGGGAGATAGACGAGGGTAAAAACAGATGGTGAGAGGAAGAGATGACGGATGAAACTGACGTGCTGAGAGATATAGAGATGACAAGGCCAGACTGACAGGAAGCTCCAGCAGAAGGGAAATGTGAAAGTGCATTTCACTGTAGTCGCACAACGCTGCTTAGCTGTCAGCACCCCTTGGTGTACAATCTAAACATCAGGATCCTTTGATTGTGACATTTCTGTTTCTTTTGTCTCAGCTCAAAGTAAGTGCTGTCGGACGAAATGAAAGCGTCTCAAGAGGAGCTCGGGTAAAAACATCGTCTCGAAGGTTGCATGGAATAGAAAACAATTGTCTGGTCCGACTCCAGCTTTTAGAAATGTGTATACCGGAGCGTGAGTGATTTAAGCGCCTTCTTCCCACATGCTGTTATTACCCTTCCAACACTGAAATATTGCCTTCAAGATGGCAACAGTTTCTCCACCTGGCTTTTATTTTCCGAGACTCAGATGAGATGATGGATTTTTGTCTGCTGGAGAAATAACTGTTTCCCTTGAGCTCCTGAAAATGAATTATTCTAGGCGTTATGCTCACATGCCTGTATGCATTGTAGGAGGCAGTTATTGGATTATTGGAAAATTACATTTCTGCTAAACGCACTTATTACAGAATAAATTAGCACTGCTACAATTTCCTTTTGTGCGTAATCCCCCTGATTTGATAAATGGTAATTATCTTAACGCACGTGAAATGAAAAAATGGGATACAATAGTGCTGAGGGACGGACATTTGAGCCTGGGAAGAAAAATTATAGGAAAAAAGATTTTGGAGTATCTATATAAACAGGGTCCTATAAAGGTCTATGTTTCACGGTTCATAAACACACATTGAACCATATTTTTTGATATATATATGACTTCTCCGACCGGCCCACATCGTCCGACCGGCCCACTTCATAACCGCCGGGCCGGCCCACCTCGGTATCGCAAGTAATTACCGCTAGTAAATTGTCAGCGGGGGAGGGGGGTGCTAGTGACTTATCCGACCGGCCCACATCGTCCGACCGGCCCACTTCAGTACCGGCCCATCGGGAATCGTCCCGAACGTCCCGATGGCCAATCCGCCCCTGGCCAGTGCTATTCATTAGGGCCTATATCATATACATTTCCTTAGAGAAAAAGGCAAACATAATTCAAGCTAATGCAAACAGCAAACATCTGCAGCTGCTTGTGATCTCTTTTAACCCTTAGATGCATAAGTGGGTCTTTTTTGACCCGGTGAGGTGGTTTTCTTGAAGTATCTTTGTAATTACATTTTTTTATCATTTCATATTCCAGCTGTTCCTCAAAAAACATGTTTTGGATATCATGCCATTCAATTTTTTTATTTACATTTTAAGAAATTGCAGTTTTTGTAATACTACCCCAAGCTTCCATAAGTGGGTCAAAAATGACCCGCATGCATTTTCTATGGAATCCTACGGGAACCTTTGATTCTTATCAACCAAATAAATCACTCTGATTGGCTGTTCAGCTTAGCGAATCAGTGCATGAGAAGCGAAACGGAAGTGAGGGACCCAAACAAACTATTAACATGGCAAATCGGAGATTTCATTTAACTCCAGCTCTCGACACAGGTTCGGGAAAGTCCCATGAGCTTCTCGCTGTAGAGTGAAAATGGAACGCACACGCTATTTGTTGTTTGTTTATATCACGCAGTCTGTTCTTCTTCTCTCGGTGTATCACGCAGTATGTCTTCCGGTTGTTGCCTCTTTTGAATGACGAATACACACTACCGCCACCTGCTGGTAAGGAGAGTTATTGCCACTCACGCATGCGCAGTGCGTACGTGCTACTTGGCCGTCGGCTGAAGTCTTTGCGGTGTGTTCCAGTGCGAAACATGGCCAAGACGCAGGAGACGTGAGGCGACGTGAGGCGACGTGAGGCGACGTGAGGCGACGTTAGGTCGGGACGTGTTCTTTTGTGTTCTTTGGTGTTCTTTGGTGTCAGTTTGGTGTGTAAGGACCTTAAGGGTTAACTAAGGCCAATAAGAAGAAGAAGAGGAGAAAAAGAGACAAACAACAGTTAAATGCCTTAAATCTTCAAAATGCTTCACAAACAAATGCCCTGTTTATGGATGAATTATTCATGCACGACTGACTTGATTGCTACAAGGGGCAAACACAGCATTCTTTAAGAAAAATCTAATTTGGGCATGTTTTTCAGCACAGAAGTTCCCAGATAAGGTTTCAGCTTTCCCCCTAATCAGCTAATGTTAGATCGCTTTAATTTGCCAGCCTTAGATTTTTATCACTTTCGAACTTTATGTGTGTATTTACCATTCCTCCATAGTAATGAACATGTCAGCAACTTGCAATTAAGCAGAAAGGTTCACAGATGGGA
Organism: Gobionotothen gibberifrons; assembly: GCA_943591055.1. NCBI lineage: Eukaryota > Metazoa > Chordata > Actinopteri > Perciformes > Nototheniidae > Gobionotothen > Gobionotothen gibberifrons. Next base: position 1,705,197 of record CALSBZ010000134.1, on the reverse strand, counting down.
GTAGTTAATTAACTATATAGAATTAAAATGTGTTCTGTGCTGCACTGAGAAGAAAGAGACAGGACTTGAGATGTTTGCAAGGGTTTGATGGTGCGATTTTGCGCGGGGGTTATGTGCACGCTATATAAAACCATGCCTGTGTATAATTGGAGTCATGGTTGTCTTTAAAAACTCTTGAGTATTTTTTTCCCCATTAATGCTTCATTCATCTTTTGTTGCTGATGCATTCGGGTAGATATTCCACACTTTTCGTATCGGTTCATTCACTGTTGAGTCTGTGGAGACGCATGGCATAATAGACTGAAAGGTTAGCTAGAGGAGCAGCGAGAGCCATGTTCCACTTGAGGCACTACCTTAAATTGCTGGTATTCATCAACTTAAGTGATGAGTCTGCATGATGAATGGTCCCTCATTAATATCATCATGCTATTAGGCTGCGTCTCCCTCACTGTGCTCTTCGTAGAATATGTGCATGTACTCACTCGCTTGTGCTTTATGTGGATCTATTCTCTTCGTATCCTTTTCCCTCTGAAATATGCAGTTTACCATTTGCAAATCCTTCAGTCCCTCTTTGTTTTCCTCTCTTTCTCTGCCAACAGTAATATATCCAGAAGTTTGAAGGCTTATCATCGGCCAAAACACTGCACAGTGATTTAAAATTCTCAGGATTTTACACCTCTGGAAAGTTCTTTGTTCACAATATTAGGAAAAAGGTAGAATTATGGTGTCCATGTTATTAAATAATGTACCTGGACTTCTGCTCTGAATGGTGGATCCCAATCCACATATTTCAATCGTATTGCTCTCCTCTAAAAACTGAAAGCCTTTAAAAAAAAGAGTTGTGCAGTCAAACTAGCTGTTAGCAAAAAAAACTGACGTTCTAGCCAGAGAATAACCCTCCAACCAATCTATCAGCAAATCAATATTCCAAACTAATGCTATAAGGATAATAAGGAGCAGCAAAGAGTGTTTCAAGCTATCAACATGCTTCAAAAAGCACACAGAGAAACTTTGGGCTTAAAACTTGATGGACACATTGACATTTTCAGCTGGCGCATTTTCAGCTGGCGCATTTTAGCTAGCGGCTAGCTTAAACCTAGTTTAACAAACCAGAATCCCACCATCTCGTTAAGTACTTTTCTTAGTAGCCTACTCTGTTATAGGTTCTGATAGTCATTAAAGTACACTTTTCTGATCAAAAATCTGATTATTAAGCTTCTACAGTGCACAACTGAGGGTGTACATTACAACTTAAAGAGATGCACAATGAATATACTATCATTTAGCAATGGAAGGCAAAGTATTAGCCTATACAAATGAGGCAGTTGAACCGATCTAGAACATAATACCAGGGTGGAAGCTACCAGAAAACAGGCGGCCATGTTGGAAGCTACTGTTAGCAGCAATGTTGGTAACACACCACCTTGGAAGAAGACACACTTACTATGATAGTAGGCCATATTTGCATCATTAAGTGAAACCAAGTCAAGAAAATGTGACAAGACAATTAACCAACTGAGTTCTCTCAAATCAGATAAAATAGATGCATGCATTCTGCCTCTCAGTACCTCTGACCTCTCACACACAAACACACCTAATATACCTTTCAGAGTAGATTTATTCCGTCCAGATATATAACCATAGACCTCTTCGGCTACAGACGTCCTCCTGCAGGAGTGCTCCGAGCAGATGTTCTTGAACCCTCACAGGTTGATGCCTTATAATTATGGATATAAACAGATTGTGCACATGGATTAACCTGCCATGGGTGATAAATGGCAGCCTAGGCCTGCTGCATAAACTGCCACTGCCAGAATGGAGTCCTTTTGGCCACACAGGGTCAACTGCACGAGGAGGATTTAATGAGGGGGGGCATACAAACAGCCTGGGTGTCCATCTGTCCGCTTGCCCTGCTTCTACATGTCACACATTTGTGAAGATGGTAGCAGTGCTGGACCAGTGGGGCTGCTCACTGAAGTGTGTAAATACATCACCAAACAGCTCACTTTACCTGAGTTAGTCAAGGTAATGCAGAGGAGCTTCCAAGTTCTTCTAAAACAAGAAGACAGAAGGTTTGAGGCTTGTTTCTGAAGCTGTTTTGTCCCATGAACTGTTAACACATGTGTTGACAGAAAATGTAATTGTCCTCCACACCCTGATAGTATGGACATGATGAAAATGGTCTGTTTCCCAAATCATGTTGGATTCAGTTTAAATTGAGGACAAACTAATCAGCTAATTATAAAAGTATGACTTTGAGTACCATAATCACAACTAGGAGGGAATGGCCCTTTTGTATGTAGCTGAATATGAGTGTAAAAAGAAAAATCATTAAAAAATGCAGTTTTATTAGGACAATTAGTCAAACCCCAAACCACAGTTACGATCATAAAAACGTCCGCTCCATCAAGTCATCTGGGTAATGTAACCATTATTTGTTAGCAAACTACAGATGGCCTTTACAAGCCTTCTTAGAGTGATGACTAAATAATTATTTGAAAAACAAAGAAAATGTCTGTGTGTTCATAGTTTTTAGTTATACTGTAGTCATGACTCATTACGTGTGGAAGAGAGCATACTGAAATGTCCCCAGTAAATTGAAAGCGTACTGCTGGGAGGAGGTGAGGGCCAGATTTATTGGAATACAGCCTAATGTTTCATCGAGGGTCATCCCCAATCTGGTGACACAGCCAGGATGTCCAGTATGAGTAACAGGTCCATGAGTCAAATGCCAACACACTCTCCAACCGTTTTATATGACTGATTGCTGACTCATTAATGACATTTTGCAAATCTCACATGCTCAAATCTGTCTTAAGCGCAAACAATAAGTGAATTACCTGCATCAACAACAAGCTGTTTTGCCCTACTTTGTTCAGAATATTCAAGGAGAAATAATTATGTTGGAAGTCATGGAGATGGCATGAACCCGATTTGAAACAAATGTGTATGGAATTTTGCAATGAGCGCTAAATGTACAAAAATGTACTTAACATAACTTACATCACAGGGACATTTGGAGAACAAAATCAATGTAGGCTTTGCTGTAAAAGAGGCTTGATTATTGTGTTGTGTTGCACATTAGAAGAAAATTGTAGTAAAATGCTGAGAACTGGTGGTGACACACTGGTTACCATGGTGTACTGGACAGACTTTAAATATAGGTTAGAAAACTGTATATTGTTCAAGCTCATGCTCTCTCTTTCGTGTAACGTCAGAGGTCCAATTCGGTGTTGTGTAGCCATGCCCGCATCTCTGGTCCTAAGTCGAAGAGGCTGGCTTCCGAGGGTGGTCTATATAAAGGGCAGGTGGTGATTATGTGTAGTCTGTTCAGGGTCACTGCACTCACATGCAGCACTGTCTGCCAGGCCCCACTTCTTCATCTATGTTTTGAAGCGACCGTCCCCAGTTCGTAGACGGTTTACTGTGTGGTCCATTGCCGGCGTGGTAGGTTGTCTCCTCCTATGGCGCCATCTCCTGGGTCCCAGATGTAGCGATGGATGCGGGAGGGCCCGGCTAGCTCCCACTCCTGCTTCCAAGCAGCCACCAACCATGCATCTCTGGAGAGGTCCTCAGAGGTGGAATTGAGAATCTCTTGTGCTGCCTTGTTGTAGGGGAGGCGGGACTTGAGCCTACTTAGAGGCGTTGCTGTCGTTGTAGTGTTATGCAGGATGTGCCAGTCATGCTTTTGAGCTTTCCTGGCCAGGGCCCCGGCCGGAGCTATTGCCGTGAGGACTGGCAAGAGGGACACAGGGGTAGGCTTCAGGCATCCAGTTATAATCCGGAGGGCGTTGTTGATGACCACGTCAACCTTACTTGCATGAGGGCTGCTGCTCCAGGCTGGAGCACAGTATTCCGCTGCAGAGAAGACCAGGGCTTGGGTTGATAATCGCAGCATCTTAGCGGAGGCTCCCCAGGTTGTTCAGCGAGGCAACGGATCAGCGCAATCCTTGATGTTACCTTGGCCTTGACTTCTCATGCTGAACCATTATCAAGAATATAGCCATGAGTCAGCCTTTTTTGCTTTTGTCAACTCATAATGTTTCCTTGTGGCCTGGTTGCGAATGTTCCCCAATGCTTTCTTCTAGACATGCCCAGACCAAGCCCGGAACAGTTTGATTGTTATCAGCCACAAATGCAACAACAATCAGAGGATTAAGTATTAATGAAAAACCACAATAACATATTGATTTTCAAATTGGATTGAATGCATTTCAAAGTCTACAGAACACAGTGATGTGTAATGAAATACTCTACATAAGAAAAACAGACAAATCTATACCTGAGACAACTGCAAATACTGAAAAACAGTTGCACAAAACTTAGATTATTTCACCTTTTTTATGGTGTTATGAGGCATTATGGGTGTTTTTCTTTAAATTGGAGGTGGCAACTGTATTATGTGAAAAATGCTCACAGCATACAAACCCCAACGGAGCACTCGGGTGAACCTTCCATCACAAAGAATGTGGATTGGCAGGCGGGATATGATTAAAGTGAATGATATATGGAGGTGTAATGGAAGTGATGATAATAATGGCTGGAAATATTATTGCCTGTCTGCACTGTTGTGGTCTGAGAGCCGATATGACATGGGAGAGAGAAGCTCCAGGAATAAAAAATGCTTCCACAACAAACACATTTAATGGCGAAATTGATCTGCAGCTTTCCAGAAAACAGAAATGGAAGTTGTTCATGATTTAGAGGCCGCTGCGGTTTGTCCAACAATTCTTCTGCTGTAATCTCCACTGGCAGCGTGCTGAAAACATTCAGTTTGAATCCAACAGCCCACAGCATTGTCTGGTCTTTATTAACAGTCTGAGGACGCATACTCGGACCGATGCTCTCCTGCTCATCTAATATTCGGCCGGAGGTTGTATGACATTCCTCGGGGGGGGTGGGGGGGGGAGTGCCTGACATTTGGAAGTAGACTCTCATAGATAGAGTAATAATGTCACAGGGGCTGTTGGTGTATTTTGGGCTGGAAAACACAGGCAAACAGCAGACAGACAGGCATTGTCTAATGTGGAGAGTGATTTAATCAGACGGCCGAGAGATGGAAATAACCTCGGAGAATATTGAGTTTTCTGTTTTCTTTAGCCGCAAACGACTGTCCTCAAGAGTGAATAAATCATATAAGGAATGTGCACAGGAGTCATTAAAATAAATCCCACTGCCGTTGTGTCTGAGAATAAGTCCTTTTTGAGGAAGCCTTATGAGTGCCTGCCCTATACCATACTGCATTAGTTTGCTACCCATACAATCGTCTTATGGTTATATGACCTTCACCAACATATCTTAAGGAGCTCCTTACTGAAAATCAATGGAATATCCTGTTAGAGGGATTGTTGCTTTTTCTTTTTGTTGAACAAATCAAAAAAATGTACAGCAACACAGAGCTATCAGTGTAACTGGGATTTGAGTGAGTCCAGGATATGCAAAACAACACCTGACGTTTGTTTCACACTAACTCACTAATCCATACTTGGCACAAAGAAGCATAATAACACATCAACAAAAGGCAGCGGTGAAGAAGACTGCTAACAGGTTTTTCTTTGTTTTCATTGAAAATATGAAAAGTAATAACTTTTTTAATGTTTAATGAGAGAGAAATGCATTGTTGTTAGGCCACACATATACACATGAGGCATTTCAGTAAGCAACACTGGATGTTAATTCCCTTTTCAAGGTTCCTTGATAATCAGAAAATAAATGAGTCAAAACCCAAGCTATCATTTTTGGTTTATTCCATTCTTTTTTTAACGTTCAAATGGAAAGAGTGCTTAACAATCGCTGGGATACACAGGTAGTGATTCTGGGATTTGCTATGTGATTGGATTTGTCCCACCATGGTAAATATAAAAAACAAAAGCATCTATAAAAACTCCATAATCCACATTAACTATTACTCGCCTAAAATCCAGCGGGACTTGGAACTATGAGGAGGAGATTATGCTATGTGATATTTTAATTGTGGAGAAACAATTCAAAGCCATAGATAATGAGGTACAGTACAAGTAGTTTATGGAGGTTATATGCTAGTTTGTAATACTTTTTGACACATTTGTTTGGATAAATCCATTTCACAGAGAAAACATTTACAAAGCTGACTACATGCATAATTCTCCATGACGGGGCAAGCAATAAAAATGCAGATGTTATACTCAATGAAAATACATAAACCCTTATCTCCTTCATACTCCCAGCACCTGCAACGCATCAATAATTACAGCACATTTTTCAAATCCTAACACATTCGAAACAGATTAATGGCAAACTCTTTGCATTTCTCCAGTAAACATAATAAAATATACAGAAAATCTTAGCAGAATATTCACAATCAAATGAAAGATAATCTGTAATGTTGGAAAGAGCCATAAGGGTTGTAAGTGATTTGTGTTGTTGTCTCATGACATGTTATGTTGTTGCTTCGATTGTTTCAACTCCCTCAAAACAAAATGACCAATCTCAAGGGGTTTATCCTAATAACAAACCCACATTTGCATATATAGTAACCGTCCAGCCAAAATCCATATTGGTAATGCAGACTGTATGCACCAATAATCGTATGATTTGTCACCACACAAAGCTTGACGCAGTATTTTACAGTACTTTTATGTCAGTGTTGAAACAAGGGAAAGTTGAAACTTGGGAGGAAAAAATAACTACTTGCATAAAGTCGATTCTCACAAGAGACCCTGAAGCTGTAAAGGTGCAGTGGTCCCTCGCTGCTGAAACCGTAAGAGCAGGCAACACGGAGAAAACTCAATACCTCCATGCTCTGTTGGAGCAGATTTATTTCTCACTGCTGTATTTTCCCTCATAAGTAACAGCGAGACTGTTGCAGAGCACTGGGAGTACAGTAGGAGTGTGTAGGAGAGGAGAATGGGTGTGTGTGTGTGTTGCATCTGGCTGTATAGGCTTAAAGAGCTGTGTGGGTGTCCCTGTACAGGTACTCTTAAGGGGGTGTGTGTGTGT
>CALSBZ010000134.1:1656240-1697967 GCA_943591055.1 Gobionotothen gibberifrons | reverse complement strand
ACACACACACACACACACACACACACACACACACACACACACACACAGCGTCAGAATGTTTTCATACATTTCCTGCCAGTCGTCATGACCTTCACCCGTTGCCCCATTCACTCGGAGAAGGTGCAGAGGAGCGCTTATCACAATGGAGGCCTTTCAGCTTATAAGAATACATATAGGTATTTCAAAAGGACATTTACTTCTTAAATCGCTATATCAGAGTCCGTCAGGGCCTTAAAATGCCAAAAGGATGTCTTGACAAAAGGAAGCATTTCTGGAATACCAACTAAGGTCATTGCTTATCTTGTGGCCTTTCAATCCAACATTCCTGTTTTTAGCTTACTTTGCATCATTAAGGGCATTGGCCCCTCAGGTTATTTTGCAACAAATAACGCTCCAACACGTTGTACCTGATTTGCTAAGGAGTGGGACATCTCTAACGAGCATGTCACAGTAGAGGCAGACAATACAAATGTGAAGCTAAAAATGTGCATAATATGTCCTCTTTAATAAGCTTTTTAAAATAAAGATCATTTCATTTTTAACAATAGGGATAAACTAATGATCATTTATTTATGTTATGATTATTTACTTATCAACGGATTGATAATTCGATTTTTGAACTATATCGGAACTAAACATTGAACTAAACATTTTCAACTGTGCAACAAAATATAAATAGTCCTACAAATATTTTTATTTTCTTCTTATTTTTGTCTAAGCTCAAGGGAGCCAGGGTAGAGGGCTTAAAGAGCCGCGGGTTGCCGACCCCTGCCCTATACTAATCAATTGCGTATCATAGATTGCTGAGTTAACAAGGAGATTCTAGTAGTATTTACATCCAACAACCTAACAAGTAATTGTCAATCATAATTGAGGTCACACAGTATAGCTTGTAATAAATACATACATAAAAAACTGTTTTAAAAAGGCATCCTAGTGCATATTAGAAATATGTTTTAGGGTACATAAATCTTTTATTGGATGCTAAGGAGGAGCAAGCAACTATTTCCTTTCCTATTTTTTACGAACTAACATGACTAGGAAGATAATATCAGTCACAACCTCCCTCTCTCTACAGCTGTGCTCTTATTATTTTCCTTGGCTCCCTACAACCTCTCCATCTCCCTTTCTCCGAATCAAATACACACATTTCAAACACACAAGGACCTGAGTCTCAAACCTGGAATCCTATCAGGAGACCGATTTGAATTTTCTCTAAAATGATGCCTTACAGCATAGCTTATTATGCTTGTAAGTGCACCTGCACTGTTCAACCGGTAAATCATGTATGTATATCCCAGTGGTGAGGTATCCAAAATAAAAAATGGGCCACTGTTTGTTTTAACAGCAGCCATGTTGTCCCATCTGACCTTTCCTTCTTCTCAACAGCTCTTCCTGATGACCTGAAAATCAGTTGCTAGGGACAGATGCTACAACATCTTGTGCTTCTCTGTTCCCCAGTAGGAGAAACATCGAGACACGAGGCGACGAAATAAAAGAGGTATGGGATGGGTGGGAGGGGGGAGAGCGCTGTCGTATTTTTCGAGCTAGCAAGTGTCTCCTTCCCCGGCAGTGACACATACTCAGGATCTTTCTCTCCTCTTCGCCGCGGTGTCCTCATTACGGTTAATGCGAGGCTGGTGGCAGGGGGCCGTGGCGCTGCCTGCGGATCTCGAGGGAGTAATGATGGGGGCCGGTGGCCAAGGGCCCCAGGGGGGAGGTTTGTTGGTGGTGATTCCCTCCTACTTATGTAGAGGCCACATAGGTCAACTTTACCCCCTCGCACACACACACTCAGACAGCTGCAGCTCGCTTGATTCTCTGTTTGCCCTTGGGAGAAAAATGGGAAGAGAGAAGCAAACAGCGGGGAGTGTTTGCCCAGGCGCACACCGCACCCCATCCATCTCACTCCCCCGCTCTCTCCCCGCTCGCTGAGAGGACACAATCATTTCTCCCTCTCCTCTCTCTGCCTCAGTCCTTGCCTCCATCCCCTCGGGGTGTATTGGTCCAGTCGCGGTTCAGCGCCGATATAATCCTTTAACGCCTCTAAATGATCCAGAGGTGCTCCTCCTTGATGCCAATGGGCACTGCTGGGCTCACACCTGCTGGAGCGGGTTAAGATAAATGCCAGCGGCCACTCAGGCATCTGGCCCCGCATTAATATTAAACAGGCCGACTCTCATCTCCTCCACACTGAAGGTGCGAAGGTGCCAAACCCCAAAGACATATCGCAGCTTAATATGGATTTGTGCAAACCGGGGGAATGGAAGAGCGGTGATAACGTAGCGAGATTAAGTTTGTGACTTCCCATGTGTGCTGAACTGAACTTTATTTCTAGGGATGGGGAGAGTAAACTTTGCACGTGGGTCAATTATTCTTGCATTGTGTGGTTTTAAGCCGCACAGCTTCTAAATCTAAGATCAATCCGTACCCATCGTCTGTGTCAGGCTTTTCTGAAAAGATCCTCAGATATCATTTCATTAGCTCTTCGACAACAAAAGCAGAAGCACCTTTGAGAATATCCCACCTTTGTGTCCTCAAAATCTAAGTCTCGGGTGCTTCTTTTGAGCTGAGGTTAAGTGTGTGACAGTCAAAACAGTTGCTAAGCGAGTAGAATGTGGACCTCGTCTAGAATCCAACCTGACAGTTTCAACTTACCTCAGGTCAGCTTGTCTCTCTGAATCACCTCATTGTTTGAATGTACCTAATTGCCACTAAAGCCGAGAATATATTCTCACCTTTCTAGCAGGGTTAACTGGTTCGCATATTTTCCTTTAGATGTTCTTAGCGAAATGGCTATAAGGATCAGGTGCTGTTGACCCGTCAACTTAACCCTTGTTAAGTTATGAACGCAGCTTAACCACAGGAAAGGACTTGTTGCTTCTGTGACGCAAGTACATCCGTAAGTGGGTTTTAAATGTAGATTGCAACATTTGTCAATCAGGATGTTAAACTAAATGTCCATTATGGCTATTGGCTTGACACTGTTGTAAATATTAGGTAAATGCAGCCTCAAGATTGGAAATTGATGCTAGAAAAACGTTCCTACAGTTTGAAGAAAATAACTTCTCCATGTTCTTGCTACTGCCTCATTAGCATGACCACAGGCTAAATGGAAAGCGGCAACACGGTGACATTAACCTACACAAACTGCTGTGCAGGCATGAATATAGCATGTAGAGAATACAAATAAGGAACATTTGCTGACAGGGTGACCTGGAAGTAATTACTTGCTTAATTTCTTCCAAAGAAAATTAAACCAGAATGGGTTTTTAGCTCTGCTAGGGAATGCAAAGGTGGACTGTCAGATGTTCATGGTCTCCAGTGGATACATTTAAATAGATTTATTGATCGATTGACGTCCGATTGTTCCCTAATTTAGTGAAATATCGCCAACGCTGTGAGATGAATGGCACAATATTTGAACAAACACTCACAATCCCTAGAAGTTGAAATAGGATGTATTTTCAGATCTCTTACATTTTATTTTAGCTCCACCATCAGTACTCTATTTGGATTGTCGACTACTTTGGTTTATGACAATTAACCTCAGGTGTACTTGCTTATTAGAAAACTTTAGAATGCTTACATGCTTAACTAGGATTGTTACTTAATTTAGTTTAGATGCTTGGTTAATATGATAAGTATTGTAGTACAAAAATAGATATTATACTCTTTATTGAAAGTAAGATTAACTAGTTGGGAAACCTTTATACATCAGGTTGGAGCTATTCATCTGTCTATTTTGCCTGACAGAAAGAGGGTTCCGGGTCCATACTAGCTAACCAGATTGACCCTTGAGTTAGCGTGCTCTCCCTACGTAACCTCATGGTTTCTCATGTTTCCTCCAATGACATGCAAGTTATGTTAATTGTTACATCTAAGTAGCCTGTTAGTGGGAACAGTTAGCATAAAACATCCAATCAGCTGAGGATCTTGGGTAATCGCTCGAAATGCCTACGTCTGTTTCCAGTTATTTTTATTTTGAAATTCAGTTCCTGACGGACGCCAAAAAAGCCAGAGATTATGGAATCAAACAAATAAATAAAAACAAGGATAATTGTGTGTTATTGTTGAGTAAATAACAGTGTGTTATTTTGAAAAGAATAACAAATTAGAAGGAAAAAAAGATTTAAAAAATACAGATTTCAGTATCCTGAGGCTCTGAGCCCCATTTATTTTCCTCACAGACGGCAACAAAAGTCCGAAATTATACGATTTAAAATAAAAGCAATAATTGTGGCTTGATATTGAGTAAGAACATGTTAAGAACATTGGCGTAATGAGATTGATGCTTCTGTTTGCTACGCGATGAGGCGCATCCCATAGTGAGACATCTCACTACATGTTACTCTGAGAACTGGGGTTACGTAAGTAACCTATAGTTTTGTTGATCCATAAATAAATGAAATCCAAAGTGCATCAGCAATGCCATTCAGTTTGCTACAACAGCTCCAAGGATTTCTTAGGAACTACTTTGTGTTTACGTTCAAACTAAGGATTTTCTGGAGGTTGTTAGTGACTGTATGTCTGAAATCTACAATACAGGTGTTGGGTAAAATATTATCATGTTGTTCGTAATGGGAAGAAATATGAGAATGACATCCTGCCTGCCAATTTTCCTTTTAATGCATTTACATTTGCCTCCTCACCTGTCAAAGACAATAAGCTGTCAATGTGATAACAGCTAATCTTTTGATGTGTCATTGCTTCAGGGATTCGTAAACAGCATGATGCCACATGATAGCTGCTATCATGTGGCATCACCAGATAGATTAAGGTAGTTCATGTGCCAGCAGGATGAAAAATGGATGCATCAGTCTAGCAGTGTGAGTTAGATTAGACGTCATCTTACTTCACTGCAGGGATAAGAGCATGAAAATATAGCCCAAGCCATTTTCACGCTGAGCTTTTAGTTTGATGTCCTGCATTACCTTAACCTGGATCTCAGTAAACAAGGGGAATTAGGGGAAATAGAGCAAACAAAGGCAAGTAAATGTGTTTTATGCTGCACAGCCACCATCAAAACAGATTTGTATCATGATCAAGATTGCTCATAGTTGGACGGGTTCAAATAAGAAATCAGTCTTGTGTATACACATAGAGCTTTTATTAGACACAGCTTTCTTTATGCTCATTTAGTCCAGAACCAAGAAGATGGAGTTTTTTTGGCGTCCATTCAAAGCAATGCGCTCCTTTCACCCAAGTCGAGCTGATAGCATAAACCCCAGGGTGCCTTTTAGCGGCACATCAGACTTTTTTCATCCTCTGTCTTTTGCCCGTCGGTGGCCTTTCATGCAACGGCAATATCATCTCATCCTGGGGTAATGGGGAACAGCCTCAGAGGCAGACAAGATTGAGATCACTTTGAATTATTAATATTCATTCTCGACAAAGAAGCAGGCGGGGCGGGACTCCCGACCGTCAACACAGCCGAGTGTTCAGACAGTCACAGAGCCAGTGTCAACAGTCAGAGTCAAGCTGTGCTCTCCCACACAGACACGCGCAAATTACGCACATGCATGGATGACCTCCCATACCTAAATACAGACTGTGACAAATGTGAGTGCAAAGAGAGGGCTGCACACACACAAACACACACCATTTTACGGCCCTTTCAGTCCGAGGTGGGGCTTTGTGGGCTCCCATCTGTGCACACAGCTCCATTTCCTCCCAGCCGTGCTACCAATCCACAGACACTATGGAGGACAATTCTAACTGCAGGAGCAGGAAACAGTCTCCACAGTGGTTTTATGTGCCGTCGTGTAATGGCTTCCTGCCGTATTAATCAGAAAACATAGGGACTATCATCATCAGTACTTGATTTAGAGCACACTTTACAACCGCTGTTGTTGGCAAAGTTACGTTTATTCATTACTTCCTTAAAGTTTTGAACTGTGAGAGCACAACACTTTTTTTAGTTTGAAGCATTTTCTCTCCTCTCTGCATGTCTCTTTAATTTTTGTACTTAAGTAACCTTGGTTCTCATCCCCTTGAGGCTCTTAAAGGGCAATTTAACAAGCCGTACTCTGTTTGGGTAGTCTAAATCACAGTGAATTGATACTTTTTAGTGTTTTTATATTTAGTACTGTCTGGTTTTATAATGCAGAAATAAAAGCCAACCAAAAAATAAAATAGTTTGCGAATGAGCAGGGCCGTAAATGTGATTGATTTGGTGATAATGGCAGTGTTTCTTCTTTGGTGTTGCTACCAAACACATTGGATACGTTTTAATATCAGGATTCAACAAATGTTTATCTATTTTTCAAGGAGTTAGGTAAGTTTATATTTTTGGGTTAGGCTTAGGAACAAATTAGCATTCTGGATATATAAGTAGAAACCGATGTTTGTTTTTCTTGGGGTCCACTGGGAGGGTAAAACGTTTTTGAGCACACATACACACACCCAGACAATCATACAAGATGAGTTAAAGCTTGCTACAGAGGCTAGGTTTTTGTGTGTTCATGAAAAGCTAATACAACATTAAATTGAAAATAAATGTGTGTTAAATTGGAAATGTTTGTATCTGACTTAATTATGTCAACAAAGCGGTGTTAAGCCTTTGCCCTTATTCTCAAGCTTCAGATAGTCTATCACAGTTCATATTCTTTCACATGATACTACTTTAATTAACTAATATAACAAATTTAATTGAATACTTCGTCCCCTAAACAGTGTTTTGCATGTCAACAATATGTTTATCTACCAAGGAGAGGTGCCGCTATCAGACCTCAGCACTTGGGTCACTTCCTGCAATTTAGTCAGATTAAGTTCCCACTGGATTTCTCTTGGAAATGTTCCGAGACCACCTCTGGCAAACAGTACATAACTACTGTAATAGCAACTGCTGTGGCATGGCTTCAAATTCCACTGTACATTGCTAAATAGCATGTGTGCATTCACTGAAATACCAATGCAAATGCTTTAGATTCATGCCTCAACGAGGAGGATTCCCTCATACTGCTACTTGCCCACCGTCTACTTCACATGGCTCAGGATATTCCTGCATGATTTATATCGCATCACATTGCACAGCCGCTAGATATATTGGACAGCGTACTGGGAGCTGTGGAAATGCGATAGCTATAGAGATGGATAGGCAGCTGACACTGTGTGTATATCATTGTATGGGGGGAGTGACTTCAATAGGAGGATAAAGGTGCGGTCAGTGAGAGTTGAGCAGCTTCCCGGGCTGTCCCAGATGTGTCCCAGTGGACGGAGGAGGTTCATTGTTTTTTTTTTTTGTCTGTCTGTGTGTCTGTCTGTCATTGTGATTGCACCAACAGATGGGCGCTGACTTCCTAATATCAACTGGAAACACTCTCAGTTTATCCTCTGCAGGGAAATGACATCAACAGGGATCAGGAAAACCCCTGCTTCATCTCTGCAGGGACACTTGCACTGGTCGGGCTGCCGGCCAATAGAAATGCAAATGAAGCCTGTCGCTAACCTGGAAATACAATAGACCTAATCCATCAATTATCTGTGTACACACACAGGATTGCTGTATGTAAATGTGGTGTTTGTTTTGTGCTGCGTTCTGTCTTCCATGATTAATTGTTTAAATGACGATGGAGTGTAAAGACACATTCCAGCCGGGTGAGTTTCTGCTCATTTCCTGCAATCCTTTAGTGTTTTACGTCACTGAACATTGTTTTCCATAGAGCTGAAAATGTAGACACTTGACAGTTCCCTTTGTTTTTCATGACATGAAATGCTGTCAAAATATATTTAAAAAAGGCAGCAGTTCCACAATATGAATCCGTAAAAATCTATTTTGAATTTCCTTTTTCATTGTTTGAACTTGAGCTGGCTGCAGTGGCTTGACTTTGGTTTCTCTGTTGGTTTGGACAGGCTGTAAAGGCGAGGCAGGTCGTAATCTGACCACAGAGACTGCATTTCTGAAAGCATGCATGGAACTGCTCTCAAAATGTAATATGAGACTGAAAAATACAGAAAAATACTGAACTCTGTGGAGCAAGCATGTTAAACATTAAAGTGATATACTGCATTTTTTATGGTCATAAAATGCAATAGAAAGAGCAAAGAGTATTCAAGGATCCATGTGTGGTTGTGTATCCAAAACCTTATGTGTCTTATTCATCTGTGCAAGAAAGATCCAAGTACTAAACATATAAAAGGGTCAAACCTTTTTATTCATAACTATAATGTTTGTAGGTATTTTGAGATATATTCCTTCTGTCCTTTCAACAGTTTTCAGCAAGTTTTTAATCGTTAGGCTGTCATCCTATGGAGTCTTATTTATAGCACTTTTATCCTGGATAAAGCCTCCTTTATTTTGTAGATTTCTGCACAATGCTCCCGTCGTCATAATACCAAAAGTGTGTAAATAACTAAATAAATAAATAGATGTACTTGCTAGCGCAATATTCTGCACCTGAAAAAACTTCCCATAAAATGATATCTGTTTTAGTAACATTTGCTAGAAATCACCTTTCCCAAGAGTGTAAGGAAATTATGGACAAACAAACCTTTTATGAACAAATGTCAGTGCCACAAACATGGTAGGGAAGTTGTTAAATGAGAGTCAGACTAACACATGGTTGGTTTTGGTCTTTTAAAGGGATGTGTGCACCAACTAGTGAAGTTCCAGTTAACATTAATTTCTGATCGAAATGTCAATGCTTCATAATTTCATCCTATTTTGTTTGAAACTGTCATAATTAGTAATGAATTCTTAATCCAGGGCCGAAATGATGTTTTATGAGTTCATAGTCACCTTGACCTTTGAGTCAAAGTGGACATTTGTGCCCAATTTGAAGAGATTTCCTCAAGGTGTTTCTGAGTCCTGGCATTCACTAGAATGGGACAGACGTGAGGAGACAGTGACCTTTGACCATCGAAATCTAATCAGATATTTCTTGAGTCCAAATGGACATTTGTGCCAAAGTAAAAGAACATTCCATCAAGGCGTTTCTGAGATACTGTGTTTATAAGAACGGGATAGACAAACCTGGAGACATGATAACAAATGTCAGCCTTATCTCTTAAAGGGCAAAACAGCAGTGATTGAGTGCAAATAAGTACTTTTTTTTACACTCCACTACATGCAATATATTTTTATAAATACAAATTAATCAGAACAGTATGGTAGTTGGAAATTGACTCCAGCTAGAAGAGCTAAATGTGGATAATTATATATAAATGCACAACTTCTACATGTAATGGATTGTTATTACTGGTAAAACCGCTTTGTCTTGAGTGAAAACAAAAGAAAAGTACATGTTTGAAGTGTAGGCTGTTTCTTCCTGAAGCTCACTTAACCTATTTTATTCGACCCCAACCTCCTTTTTACACAGCTACTGTCTTCTGAAGCTGGCTGAAAGTAATATATTTTCACAACGCCTGATTCTGACTTGCATGAATATAAGACTAGAAAAAAAGCATCCATAAAAGGGTAAAAAAAGCTTGTGTCAATGTCAAGCTTTAGTGTGCATTGCAGAAGTCCACATGTATGGAATAAGATTAATAACAATATAAAAATGTCTTCATCTGTATCTTTTTAAATAGCTTAAAGCAAATGTGTCATTCTTGAATAGCTAGGGACTAACAAAGTAGTTATTCTACTGAAATCCATTTAAGTTGTGACATTATGTTCCTTTTGTCATATGTCGCAGTTTATTTTAACTTTATTCCAATTATAAGACTGAATGAATAAATGACTGGGACCAATTTGTACTTACATGTAGGTGTTTCATTGTTTATTAAGGCTAAGGTGTTTCGTAGTTTCTTATGGTTAGGTGTTTTGTAGTTTTTTAAGGGTTAGGGTTGGGTTGTTTTGCAGTTTCTTAAGGTTATGTGTTTTGTAGTTATTTTGGGTTAGGTTTTTTGTAGTATTTAAGGGTTTATTAGGGTTGGGTGTTTTGTAGTTACTAAGGGTTAGAGTAAGGTGTTTTGTAGTCTCTAAGGGTTACAGTTACGTGTTTTGTAGTTTTTGGGGTACAATGTTCTGTAGTTTCCAAGGGTTGAGGTTAAGTGTTTTGTAGCTTCTACGGGTTTAGGGTTAGGGTTATGGTATCTGCTCAGTGTCTTGGCCCTTTTCTCAAGTATTAGATAGCTTATCAGGGTGTCTTATTTCACATTCTGTCTTGTGATTGTACTTGTATATCTCACAGTTTGGGATGAAACTGAAATACATGGAATACTAACATCCAAAGAAGGACACAGTCCATTAATTTAGTGGGAATGCTGATACAGCATCAGGACCAATTTGTAGTTACACATTCCACATCGCAGAAACTCCATTCAAACATCAAAACGTTCAGCTCGATCGGGAATCGATGGCTATTACTTTTCTCATTCATAACTTTCATAATTCCCGAGATATATCCCATAATTCATCACATTTTTAACATGGAAGTCAATGGAGAAACTCTTCAGACTTGAGAAATCTTCATGTGACTTCAACTGCTAGCTGTTCCTTCACACTTTCACTCAGAAACCTCATTCCAACTTTAAAATGTTACACATCTTTCTGACATTATTCATATTAAACAACTTTTAAATCAGATTCATACTTTTAGAAATATTAAACATTGTTCAGACCCTGGTAAAGAAGCCTTCTTCAGATTTGAACATTGGTGTGTATTGCGCAGCTCGTTAAGGCTAGAGTGTGTGATGTAACAGCTAGAGTGGAGGACAGCTTGAAATTCGCCTTCATATATATTTTTTAAACCTGCCATAATTCCCAAACCCTACACCCCTGAGACATAATTTTTCATGAGAAACGTAGGAAAACATCTCATAGCTTGAAGGATAAAAAAGAAAATAATCAAAATAATTAAACAAAATGCCTCTTGAGGGCATGAAGTGACAACAACTTTCAACATCAACAGCCTCAACAGCTCTACGCCAAATCTGAGATCTCACCATAGGATGTTGACATGGAAATGCATCCTTCGCCATAAAACACGCTGTCGATGTAACTCCAATGGACACGGTCCGATCATCCCCCAAACGCCACTTGTATATCACCGGTCCATGCCTCAACAGCTCTACGTCAAATCTGACATCTCACGATATGCCGTTTCCATGGAAACGCATCCCTCGCCATAAAACACGATGTTGTCGTAACGCCTATGAAAAGGGTCAAAACAGCACCAGACTTCAGATAATGGTTAATGGTCCGGCCCTCATCAGCTCTATGTCAATTATGGGGTGTCATCAATTGAGGTCACTGTAGCTCCAATGGACACGGCCCAATCGTCCCCCAATCTTCACTTGTATATCACCAGTCCATGCCTCAACAGCTCTACACCAAATCTGAGATCTCACCATATGCCATTTCCATGGAAATGTATCCCTCGCCATAAAACACGATGTTGTTGTGATACCTATGCAAATGACTAAATCAGCACCAGACTTCAAATAATGGTTAATGGTCCGGCCCTCAACAGCTCTACGCCAAATCTGAGATCTCACCATAGGCTGTTTTCATGGAAACGCATCCCTCGCCATAAAACACGATGTTGTCGTAACTCATATGAAAATTGTCAAAACAGCACCAAACTTCAGATGATGGCTAATGGTCCAGCCTTCAACATGTCTATGTGCCATTAGTGAGTTTTCCTCAAAAGCAGTTGCCATGGCAACGCATCCCTCGCCGTAAAACACGATATTGCTATAACTCTTATGAAAATTGTCTAAAAAGTGCTGGAACTTCACGTGTTCCAGCCGTGACGACATCTACATGACAGTTTTGCGATTTCTTCAAATGCCGTTGCCATGGTAACACAAGGCTCGCCATGAAACACGGTTTTCTCATAACTTCAGTGAAAATGCTCCAAACGGCCCAAACTTTCACAGGTTTGGTAACGATGCAGCCATTAACACATCTAAGCATATTATGGGGTATCATCAAATACCATTGCCATGGCGACAGATCATTCGCCATCAAGTTAGTTCAAAAGTTTGCAGTTCAAATATTCTGCAGCTTTTCCAAGCCTTTTTACTTTCTTTTCTTCTCTTATCACACATTCAAGCCCCCAGTGTTCATGTATCATTTCAATCTAAATTATTCACTTTCTTCTTACACATTACATTTCAGCATAGCAGTTTAGCGTCAGCTTTTCAGCATAAAGCATTCCCACTAGAAATTTCTTCAGGAATTGCATTCTCTAGTTTCCCCTGTTAGTCGATTCAAGAGGCTCTTCTACATCGCCTGCATGTTATCTTAACAGTACCACCCTGTGCAACCTTAGACCCTGCCTCTCCATAATTCACTGTCCTCCCCATACGAGCCCTGTGATTGCCTCCCTGAGATGCCATGCTGCGTGTGTATCATGTCTGACAGCATGTTCTCCCACAGCAGCTCAGTTGCCGCGGCGTGTAGAGGAGGACGCTTCACAAATGATGCACCCTCAACAGGAGCGTCCTGAGGATCTCTACAGTGGCAATGGAAGAGTGTTCTGCGACTGCTGACTCTTTATACAGTGGTTCCCAACCTGGGGGGCTTGCAACTAAAGTCTTATTTAAGAGTTGATTATATTTACATATATATACACATCATTAATCCTGATCTGTAAAGTAACTAAAGGTATTAAATACATGTAGTGGAGTAAAAGTACACAATTTACCTCTGGACTGTAGTGGAGCAGAATTACAAAGAAGCTAAAGACGAAATACTTAAGTACCTCAACATAAGTTCAGTACTTGAGTAAATCTACTTAGTTACTACCACCATTGCAGGTATGTTATGTGTGCTAGCAGCCCATAATCCACACTATACATACAATAAATCAATGTTAATTCTGTTTCCAATTTATTAGTAATTAGTTTTTCTAACAAAAAATAACCTACACAACTGTACAAAACCTACTGTTAAAGTACCGGATCGATAAGCAGTATTTGTAATTGTTTCAATTAGGCCTCATTATTTCACAGTGGCACAGGATCATCTGCCAATACAAGCACTTTCGTTCATGTTCAATCCATAATAAAATATTAAATTATATTTTTGTCTTATTATTAGCAGAGAAAATGTAATGTTTGTACAACTATATACAATTAATTCTACCAATCTCGGTGGGAACAGGGTTAGGGGGGGCTCGACAATATTTCCAATTACCCAAAGGGGGCCTGACTGAAAAAGGTTGGAAACAACTGCTTTAATGTATCCATCTGCCATGCGGCAATATGCCATCCACTCAGCAATCATTCAATCACTCGCCCTGGAACGCCAGATGGCATCACCTCTGATAAGGCTGATACACTTATTGGCCCTGCAAAAAGTTTGGAGCTTTACGAGGATCTGTAAACAAACTTAAAGTGCAATTTCCAAGCCGGAATAAAGATATCAATGTGCCATTGCTTGCGAGCCAACACTCAGCGTTGGTCTGAAGCGTAGCCAAAGTAAAAAAAAGATGTCCGTCTCTCGCTCCTAAATGAAGTTTCGCGAAACAGACACCCATTCTCGTGCTGTGGGTGGTAATGAATTGAAACTCCGTGTTCTCTCCTGCAGGTTAATTGTGCTGATTTGAGGGGAACGTTTTTTGGCGGGAGAGCTCGCACCGCTTTTTTATTACGGCAATATTTTCCAGAACATTCATTCTGTAGGTTCTCTTTTTACAGTATGAAGTGAAACCGGAGAGGATACAGTATACTGGCTTGTGTGAAAGTAATTTGCTAATGAGAGCTCGTAAATAACTGAGATGGCAAGGGCCAAAGCGATTTTGGCTGTGGATACATTTACATAGCTCTGTGGCTGGAAATCTTTAGTACCACAAATTCATTTAGATCCTATGACTTCTACTGTTGCCTGTGTGTTTTATATTATTAGTTTTTAGAGGGTACATTTCATAATGGCCTGTAACTTACAGGCTGAAAGAATAAGTGGTAACATTGCCATTGGGTACTACTTGAGCAAATGTGGTGTATTAACAGTGTGTGATTTATATCAGGAGAAAAAAACATGGTGAAAAGATTAAAGTACAGCGAGTTCTGTGTGTTTCACAAACACTTATTTCCAAGGGACACCTCTGAAGGGCATCCTAGACAAATGTTCTCTCTGGTATCTGTCATGTAATAGTCAACTCCTAGACTTTGAAAAAAAAGAAGCCGTAAAAACAGCTTACGGAGTCACATCTGACAGTGATCCAGCGGCCCCTGTGGAGTATCCTCAAAATCAAATTCTTTCCAGAGAAAAAAGGGGCAATTTTTGAAGACATCCGGTACCAAAACAAACTCTGACAATGCTAAAGACACTTGGCTAACCCAATGTCAATATCATTACAGCCTTTCAGTCTCTATACATTATGCAGGAGTCATATTTCCTTTCCGTTGGACCCGGGCCAAGCACATATTTGAGATGTACCAATGTACACCTTGGGTCATTTAGTATTCATGGTTGAAATGATTTCCTTTAGCACCCCTGCTGGAATCGCTTAAACACTTTCCTCTCAGCTCTCTGTGAACAGTCGGGCCACACCTGCAAGTCGTGTTGTGTTTGGCATCAAGGAGGATTTGAAAGTGGCAATCACGGGGAAAGGTAATCCCTCAGGAGGTAATTAAATCCATACATATGCAGTCCTATTTAGAAGGAGCTGCCAATGAAAGGTATCCAAGACGTAAGGACTAAAAAAGGGCTCGTTTTGGACAACAACTCTCAACTCACACAAGAAATGTCTTTTATGTTTCAGAGTTCTTTTGTGACATCAAGTGCCTGTGCATTTAATCCATTTCTATTCCCCTCGTTCCAAGGCGACACAGGATGTCAGTGCCGGTTATATTTGGACACACTTTTTTCTGGCCGAAGCACACATTCAGGTACTGTTGTGGAAATCAGTTTGACAGTACAAAGAACAGGCTTGCATCTGGTTGCATAAATGCAGAATTTCAAACAAAAGCTACGGTGGCTGTGAGAGCACCGCAACTGAAGAAAACACGTGCAAAAAGACAAAATACAATCACATAACGGAAACGTTTTCATGAAATTTGATAATGCACATGCAGCGTAACAAAATGTATGCAGAAAGGCACTGCAAAGTCATCCCAAGCAAATATAGAACACCCAAGGAAAAATGATTTGTTGCACAGGAAAATGGAACTCTTAAATACAGACTGTGTTAATCCACTATATACTTTTTATTTAGCCCAAATCAGGTTTTTCCCAAAGATGTGCTCAACAAGGGATACCTGGACAAGAATAGCAGCAACACAGTTTCAACAAATAACATTAAAGCGCAAAGACATTAAAACAATCTCAATACATTTGCCATAGTTTTATACCTGTTTGTCATTATTATGTTTGAAGTTTAAGATCGGTCTGTAGGTTCTTTCATAACAGACAGAAAATCTTAAAGGTTTCTTTCCCAGTTCATTTCTGCCTTTGATAACAAAACAAAAAAACGGACTGAGGAGGCATGTACATAATGCAGGTTAATTCACTTTGGAGTATAAAACACAGTGGTCTGTAATGAATGTCAGAGCCCTGTGATACATCTGGGGACCGTGAGCAGAAGCATACATGTTCAATACATCAAAGTCATCATTACAGGTAAGAGGGTAGACTCAGACGATTTACAAAATTAAAAGAAAACAGACAAGACAAGTGGTTTATAAAAAATCCCTAGATTTTAAAACATTGAAAAAAACGTGTTGGGGGGAATTTGTTGTCCATTTCTGGGAACTATTTTCTTGCATAATGCTAATCTCAATGTAGAAAAAAACCCATTTCGAAACAAGTTGCAACCGACGAAGCTGTTCTTGTACTTCATCAAGTACATACTGGAGATTCTCAAACTCTCATTTAACAGTATATGTGATTTACACTGTTGGTGCATTGCTTTTTTTGCGATAATATCAAAATCAAAAAAATCATTGGCACATTTTCTAACACATGATCGTAGGGGTGTAACGGTTCACATAATTCACGGTTTGGTATGTACCTCGGTTTGGGGGTCACGGTTCGGTACGGGTTCGGTACAACAAGAAAAAGCAAAAAAAAGTCCCAAATGCATAATTCCTGGTTTGTTGTTATTTATTTTTGAAAAGTAGTGCAAGTTTCAGTATAAAAATAAGGAACTCTAACATTTTGAATAATTAACTGTATTACACAGTTAAAAACAAACAGTACCACACACACTCAGATGGCGATATTATCTATAGTGGCTGATGTCAAACAAAAAGGTTTCATCAAGCTGTAAAACTAAAAAGAATCTCTTGAAAATATTACAAAATAAATAATAAGAAAGTGTTTCAAGGGTGCATAGCCGTTGAAATATATATGCCAATAGCTTCTGTTATTTATTTTGGTCTCTCGGCTTTCATGTCTATTGGCTTCTTAAAATCAGCGGGGATAAGCTGTTGAACTGCTGTTGTCTTTTGCCGGGCTCCGGTGATTGGCAAATCTGATATGATTTAGCATGTTTGGCGTGTGTTACCATTAGCATACCGCACCGCTGTCGAGCAACACCGACACACCGTCCTCGTCCGATCCACCACTCGCACTCCATCGTTATTGTAGTCCACAGGGAACCTGAAATGTTCCCACACAGCTGATTTAAAAGAAGCAGGTGGGTTCTAGCTCCTGTGTGTTATCTGAACTCGCCATACTAACTTTTCTTCTTCTTGTATTTTGTTCGTTTTGTTGTGTTTTCTTCTTGTTCTTCATTTGCTGTTTAAGGGCGGCAGGCAAACAGCTTTTAGGCGCAATACCGTCCCCTGGATTATAAATAGTGTAATGGATACTGCCCTGAGTGACAGACTTTTTTCCCTTGATAAAGAAAAAGGCGTATTCGTTGTGTGACTGCATGTGCCGAACCGTGACGTCCGAACCGCGATGAATACGGATACCGTTACACCCCTACATCATCGTAATACGTTATGTTGTGTTTATATTTTGTTAAGGTGTCTGAATTTGTATTAATTTTACTTATGTTTTACTTGTCAGCAGCTTTTATTTACACCAGCTTGTGTTCTGTTGTTTGCCATGTCTGTGAGTTGAGTTTTCAGGGCCACAGTCAACGGCAGATATATGTGGAGGCATAGACCTTCTCACCTCAGCTGTATATAGAAATGTATTGATTTCAACAAAAAAAAACACGTCCAAATGACAAAACCGATCCAGTCCCACCTTGTTTACCCTATTACCTTTCAAGGTCGCGACATAAGATCCGGCAACTTGAGTGACGCCTGTAGAAATGCTTCATGTCTCCTGTTTAGATAGACACGGACGAGACTGTAACCTTGTAAAAACTGACATACAAGTAGGAGCATTATAATTCATAAAAGCGTCACAGGCATGAACAGAAATGTACCGCTGTTAGGCCATAAACCCGTCCACAAAGAGGCGTGTTTGAAAGTCTGAAAAAAAGTCATAAAATCCAAGATATTATCACAACCTGGCTAAATCACGTCCCACCGAGATAGGCTTTTAAGTGACAGGGAATGGAGGTCTCAGTGGGATACGCCATTTGGACGTTTTGCAATAACCCAGCGAGGCAGTGGCTTATTATCTACCCGCAGACAGTGTTTCTCCCCACTGGTTGCCCCCAATGACCACAGCTGTTTGTGTGTCACCTCGCTGTCTGCCTCATATCTCGTCTGCTCAGCCGCAGCAAAGATACCAACCCCCCCTCCCCCCTCGCTGTGTGTCTGTGCACATCTCTTTGAAAAAGGTAGGGGGGTGGGATAGTGCTTCGTCCCAGTGAGCTATATCACACTTTAAGTGGCATTTTAGCTTGATACTTGATCAGGCAAATATCAGGATGAGCTTTTCATCTCCTCCATAATTCACCTGCGGGGGAGTCAGCTAAGAATAGCCGGCTTTTTGTGCGTTTGGCAGACACAGAGAGACAGCAAAGAGAGGGATGACATGACGTGGATGGGAAATGGGTAGTGTGTACTGTAGAGCAGTGTTTGGCTGATTTATGGTAGGCTGCATATCCCATTTCTCTTATTCATCAAAACCAAGAGTAGGTCATGTTCCGTTTTCTTAAAGGAGAGACTATAGGTGAATAGGGTACAAATATAGCCAATAGATATCACATTGAAACTTCCCCAATCTAGCTTAAAGTGCACCAGATGTACGCATACAAAAATCAACATTAAGGTTGAAATGTTCTGTAATTATTCCTGTGATATTGTAATACATATTGCTTGCAGCTCTAATGTATGCATGAACCGGATTGCAGTTCAGTGTGAATTGAAAGCAGTGCTCTGTTTGTTTATGTCAAAGTGCAATAAATTATATTTTGTCACAAATATTAAGCTTGATAAATAATCGTGCAGGATAATGTTTATTCAGTGAGCACAAATACTGTGGCATTTCCATCTTCTTTAGCGAGATTGCAAGTGAAAGTAGCAGTTTGAAAAGTCATGGAAAAGATTTGATGTTTGAGTTGTGTTATTGTTCAAGAAACAATTTAATTGCAGTTTATTGTAACAGCTTTAACTCCCCCTTTCTGTCAACACTAGGGGTGTAACGGTATCCGTATTCGTCCCGTACCGTCACGGTTCGGACATCATGGTTCGGCACATGCAGTCACAGGGCGAATACGCCTTTTTTTTTACGAGTGGGAAACAAGTCTGTCACTCAGGGCAGTAATACACTATATATAATCCAGGGGGCGATATTGCGCCGAAAAGCCAGCCGCCCGTAAATAACAAATGAAGAACAAGAAGAAAACACAACAAAACGAACACAATACATGAAGAACAAAAGTTAGCAGCTATGGCGAGTTCACAACACACAGGAGCTAGAAGACCCACCTGCTTCTTTTAAATCAGCTGTGTGGGAACATTTCGGGTTCCCTGTGGACTACAACAATGATGGGGTGCGAGTTGTGGATCGGACGAGGGCGGTGTGTCGGCGTTGTTGCGGTATGCTAGTGGTAGCACGTCAAACATGCTCCATCACATCCGAGTCAGTCTCAGTCCCCAGCGAGAGGGTTTTCTCGACGGCAGGTGACATAGTTACCGCCAACAGATCTGCCCTCACTACTGACAACGTAGACAAACTCATCTTTTTGAAGAAAAACTTGAAAATAGAGTAAAGCTTGAGCTTTTATGTAGGCATAATGGCCTCACACACTCACAAGTTAATTACACATGTTAGACATTGCTTCTAAAGGTACAGATTTGATTTAGTTTTATATTTTGACATCAGGAGATGTTATACAGTTCTGTATTGCCTTTTATTGATTGTGATTGAAACACTTTCTTATTATTTATTTTAATATTTTCAAGACATTCTTTTAGTTGTCGTACAGCTTATTTAACCTTTTTGTTTGACATCAGCCATTATAAATAATATGGCCATCTGAGTGTGTGTGTTACTGTTTGTGGTTTGTTTTTAACTGTGTAATACAGTTAATGATTCCAAATGTTAGAGTTCCTTATTTTCATAACAAAACTTGCACTACTGTTAAAAATAAATAACAGCAAAAAAAAATTATGCATTTGGGACTTTTTTTTGCTTTTCCTTGTTGTACCGAAACCGTACCGAACCGTGACCCCCAAACCGAGGTATGAACCGAACCGTGACTTCTGTGAAACGTTACACCCCTAGTCAACACAGAACTACCGTAAACAGCTCCAAAAATGTTGTTGCATTTTGTTGACATATTAGAGTCACATTAATGGTTTTGACGGACGGAATGTTGGATATCTCTTTATATCACTGCATAAATCAGAAAGTACTGTCAATAGCCATACAAAAAGTTCATTTTCAGACAGGTTTATTTGTTTTGTGTTATATAAATCTGGCTATGAATAATATATGATCAATAACACTCGGAATAAAGATAGGAATCAGTCGGATTTGTTGTCATGAGAAAGTGGAGATTACTGGCAAGGTGTATGAGAAAAAACATTTTCTCTTAAAGAAATGCATGGTAAAATACTGGAAGGTGAATATGGTGACAAAATACTGATACATATTGCCAAGAAACGAAAGAAAGATTTACCAAGAATTTCTTATAGGTAATAGAGTAAGTGTTCTGAAATGTTATGTTTAAATATGCAATTGAGGCCATATATAATGCTAACTCTTCCACAGGCGCATTAGATAATGTATAGAAATTAGCCCCAAACTCTCAAAATTGACTAATGCATGAACAAAAACAATTTCTTTGCCAGTAGTGTGTTATAAAGTGAACCCATCTCCACCCTCTTTCCTGTCTCATTGTGATTTGTTAGTCAGGAAACAAACAATTAGACAGACACAGATGACTCAAATTCATGTTGAGTCTCATGACATTGTTCTGTCCTTCCCCTCTTGTCCCTCGGTCAGCCAAAGTCCAGTCGCTCGCTTCAGCCAATCTCATATCTCGTACACACATTGCTCTGCAGGATGTGAGTTTGTGAACTCTGGAATATACAGAGGGGTTGTTTGTCTACCTAGAAGAGTCAACTTCATCAGCAGCCAAGTCTGCATACATAAGGGACGGCAGACAATGAGACTGGGTTGGACAGCTCTGTCCCTGGGGGCCGTTCTGCTTTTGTCCACTCAGATGCTCCCTTTCCAGGGTGATGATATGGACATATCTTACCATTAATCTGTTTGGATGAGATGTCAGTCTTTGCATGACACATCACTCCACTTTGTGGCTGGGGGGGGGGTCTGACAAGACAAGAGCACTTTCTTGCCAGAGGAAGACAAGGCAAACTCCCAAATGTCTTTGGCCTTTTTCTCTCCCAGCCAGGGGACATGGTGACCTTTTTTTGAGCCACGCGCCCTATTCTTAGCCAGCAAAAGGCTGGCATTTGACCTGAATAAAAATGCACATATCTGCTCTTAGTGCTGCAGTGTTGGCTGAAGAGTCACTCTGACTGTAGAACCCTCTCATCATCTTGCAATGTCTGAATCAGCACAGAAAAGTCTATCGACTAACCGCACTGCTCTCAGAGAGCAATTCTCACATTCCATCCTTGGAGCAGTGAAAGTGTGAGGTTGTACCCAATGCAAATAGGGCGGAAAGAGGGAAAAAAGCCAGTGAATGGGCCTGTCTCTCCACCCTGATGGAAAATAATGATAAGAAAATCGGGGAAGGGTTTGGGAGGAAGTTAGTCATGGAGGGCTGAGAGCTACCACAGACAGTGCTTAATTCATGCATACCGGGGACATAATGTGACAGTAATGCAATTTGTTCTGGGCCAAAAGCCCAGTCGCACTGTAAAAGGCTTGATTTGTCTTTTTACCCCTCCTCTCAGGCCACTGTGCATTAAAGAGGCCTCTCTACTATCCTCGCCAGGTTGGAGGACAGCGCCCTTATTAGATGTGACTGCATGATAATGAAACGGCGTAATGCAATGTCAGAGCAGTTGACACGACACAAAAGGCTAAGGCTGGTGAAATTCCTAATCAGCTCAAAATGTCACAGAGCTCACCTTGGGTCTGAATCACAGCCGCGAGCAGATTAGTTCTCCACATCGATGTCAACCTCAAGGATGCTTCTCCTCTTTGGTCTGTCTCAGAAAGTCTCTCTGACTCTTGACTCACTCCCCTCTTTTCTCCTCTGTCTCCTTGAAGTCAAAGAACAGTACATTTAATAAGTGAAATAGTTGCTGAAAGGCAAATTACTGCAATAGATCTGTTATAAATATGTATGCCCATATTTTAGTTAGCAAGGTTAACTGTTTGAATTGTTAACTGTAGGCCTCCTTGGCAGAATTACGGGGCTACACGAAATTCTTTGAAAATGAAAGAAATTGTGTGTTTTAGAAGGATAGACAAAAGCAGACATGTTATTGTTAGCCCGCAACTGGACATTTCTATCTCTAAAAGGCGAATGTTGTTAGCATATTTCAGTTAGCCAGCTGGTTAAGCTAACATTAGCTTAATGAATTGGATAAAAAAACACTCCCCAGATGCTAAATAATATAGCTAAATTACACATCCCGCATACAAATGTACAGTTTCATAAATACATAAAACATAAAAATACTTCTTTCACCACTGGCAATTCCATAGTTAGCTCAGCATGCTAACGGCGAGAGCTTAGTTATAGCAGATCAACAGACTGCTTAATTAGTAGCCTACCTTCCAGAAACGCTAAAAAAAAGAAACACTTAAGATACAGAATATTTGTGCTATGCAGATTGTTGAAACATTTAAAAAAGTATGCAGGCCTGCGATACCTTCATTTTGGTTGCTAAGCTGAGTTTGGATAAACACTATACCGGAAAGAAGTTTCACAAATGGTCAGTTCTAGCAGTTCTTTATAAATCTCTTAGTGATTTAAATATGTGCATGTCAAGTGCAAGTTAAATATTGTCCACTCTATTTAGTAGGGAGACCAGGGACAGTTGTAACGCCTTCAATATCTCCAATCACAAACAAGCTATAGTGGTGAAACTCACTCTGCACATGCGCAGTTAGATGGAAAGATCGCTGTGAAAAAAAGGAGCCACGTTTAAATCTCTCGCGAAAGATATCAGCAAAAGTTTGTTTCTGAGGTAAAAAATTAACACAAATTATATGATGTATTTTTTGGATACTTTCTTGAGGTCAAATGTCTAGGAATCCAAACTAGTATTATTAGAATCACTGTTTTGTAAGCTAAAAATATAACTAGCTAAATATGGGTCAAGCTAGCAATCAGGGGGATGACTGTTGGTCCTGGGACGGTTGTAACACGGACCACCTGGGACGGTTGTAACACGGACCACCTGTCATTTGCTCGAATTATCAATATTGTTGATTGGTGTACATCGTCCCTGTAAAAATAAACAGAATAAAATACTGTACGTAAAGTGTGAAAGAATTTGACAGCTTTCCCTCTTTTTTGTCATGTAGTGTGAACAAATGTAACCGTTATTAACATGTTACAACCGTCCCTGGCATGTGTTACAACCGTCCCTGTACACTGGAATGGTTGTAACAGTTGAGTTAAAAAAAAAATAATACATTTTCCAACCTGTACATATTTCATAAAAACATCTTAAATACATTGTTTCAGTAGTTGACACATTGAGAATGTATAATATAGCAAAATGGCTATCCTGTTCATGTTTTTTTACTTATTGGTGAAAACCCAAAAAGTGTTACAACTGTCCCTGGTCTCCCGATGCACTTAAGAATGGAGACCAAAGGCAGTGTTTCTGTAATGCAGTTAGAACTTTCTCTCTGTTCTATAGTTGAAAAGCTCTCAAAGGAACTAGTGCAGTGAGAGATGTAAGGAATTTGCAATAGTTCAACATCCCTTCTAGTGTATTACAAATATGTGTCTTCTTGACTTTGCCTCAGGGTTGAATTTAGCATGTAGATTCACAATGAATCCCCCTGTGGAGAACAATATGTAATATGCTAATATGAGATCTTCGGTAACCAGACTGTTCACCATGAGCACTTCTGTAGAATCCAGTCCGCTTTTGACTGCTCTGATATAACAGAAGATCATGTTATTACATCACTTTAGCATGCTCTTTTTATTTTATTTCACCCTCAGTCACAATCCATGTCTGCAGTCCTGTCATCACACCTCATTAAATACCAAATCTGGTCATTTAAGGGTAAGAAGAGAACATATTTGTTTGCGTTGAACAGCACAAGCAATCCTGCTTTTCAAAAGCTGCATGTTATTTAAAGCTATTATGCTTCTGGGCTTTTCCCTTTCCGTGTTATATAGGTGTGTGTGCATGTACATGGTGCGCCAAAGCTACTTTTAAAACAAAGAGCACATGATAGGCTGAGGGACGGGACATCTCTAAGCATTTGACTAATCACAACAGTCAAACTAACCAATCATAGCAGACGAGGCAGTATGAGAAAATAAATACCTTTTGAACCATGAAGGTTAAAGCATGTAATCAGTAGAGACACAGAATACAAAAAATGAAATGGAAAATATAATAATCATAATAGGGATATTAGATAATAATAGCAAAATAAGGCCCCCTGAAGTCACAGAAGTTGTTTTTATTTTGTGAAAAGATGTACTCCTTATAATCAGCAGTGAAACCATTTTCAAACGTTCTTGTTTGAAGGTATATTAATGCTATTATAAATGAGTGAGAGAGCTGTTTTACCACGTTCTGGACAAACTACAAAGCTAAAGCTTTTAAATATCTTTGTGTAACTATTATTTCTGGTGAAGAGAAAATGTATTAACATGCACCTCTTTAAATGAAGGTGATTGGAATTAAACTTCATATCTGAATCAAGAGAAAAAGAAAGCTTACGGACAGTCGGAGAGACTCATTTTAATTCAAAGAAGAAATGCACATTAAGCGGAAAAACGGGGGCATTCATCACAACATGCAACAGACTACAAAGAGATACAAAATGACTCCAAAGAGTTTGCAAATGAGAACAAATAGATGCAAACAATACATAGAAATGTAACAGAAATACAGAGATATACTAAACAACTACAACAAGATAAAAAAGAGATGCAAAAGAAATACAAAAGAAATTCAAATAAATACAAAGAGACGCAACATTTCTAAAAGAGACAGATGCCATTCAAAACAAATAAAGACGTAAAACAACTTCAAACTACAAAGCTTTATTAGAGAATGCATTACATTATATATATATTGTATACCTGAAAAATGATGACATTCGTGATACATTTTCTTGAAGCTTCACTAGAAGAGAAGTGGAAGTGAGTCTCCTTCCCACTCACTTTAGTCATTAAATAAGGCATCAATGGTTTAAAATCCACCTGTGATGTAGTTTCAGAGAAAAACAGGATACACTCTCCTCCCCTTCATATCGTTACAAGCTTTTACTCACGGATGTTAATGCTACCGCTTCCTACTGCGCACCTGGAGCCAAAACAACTCTTTGAAAATGTCCTATCATATCTGAGCAAAGCTCTAAGGAACAGTTATGTAAAAGTCACATTTGCCTGGATGATAAAATAAGTAAAACAAATGTATATCAATGACCAAAGGACAGTATTGAATGGTATGCAAATAAGAATAATAGGTCATCCCCATTATCATTTAGATTGAGGTTTAATAATTCTTAATCTCCTGAAATATAAGACATGCCACAAAAAAAGGAAAAATATTTCTAATTTAAAAGATTCCTGAACCTTCGTAACAAAAAAAAAGAAAAGAAAAAGACAAGCCTCTGACCAGAGATCATGTATCTTCAAACAGGGAGAACAAGGCTAACCCAATTAACCAAAAAGGGCTTCTCACTCTTTCTAGAGTGTTTTCAAGTATACAAAATGTATAGTATCAATCACATTTCTCAAGTTCTGTCCACAACAACACATTTGCCAAAAAGGCACACGCAGCTCTCAAAACATAGACCCAACATGCTGTCTCTGTTGGGAGCAGGGCAGCTGGAAGAGGGGACAGTGATTGTCTTGCTGCTATTGAAATATAACTGATGTCAGCTAGTCGACCAATCAGCAAAACAGGCACCACCTGCACACTCTCTCTCTCACACAAACAAACACACACACACACGGGGTGTTTCTCAATGTCGAGGACGCTTCCTTGGTAGGACATTCCGAGTCACTTCCTTCAGAAGCGAGGCAAGAATCCTTCCTAGCCTCGGAAAACGAAGAATGGTGGAACAGGCTAACAGGTGGGCAGGTGTGCGTCATATGTGAGGCCCCGCCTTAAATGGAGCACGATTTCCGCCAAAGATTTGGGAAATTGGTCCGTGCGCAAAGCATTGTGGGGATTTTAAGGCCACGGAGGATACACATGTGCAGCCTCGACATTTCCGGGCTCGGTAGAATTCCAAGGAGCCTGGACACTGGAACAGTCCTTCGGCGGGACTGGATGACGTAGTATCCTTGAAATAGTGGCTCTGGAGCATCCTTCCTTGACATTGAGGAACACCCACACACTCATACTAAGGAGATGAAAGAAAAACGGAATGACCTACGGCAGTGGTTTTCAAACTGTGGGGCGCAACCCCTGGTGGGTCGCGGAGGTACTGCAGGGGGGTCGCGGGAAGATTTTTTTATTTTTACTATTTTCTCCTTTTAGCTTTGTGAAGCACCTTGAGATTACGTTGTTTTTAAAGTGTGCTATATACATCAAATGTATTATTATTATTATTATTATTGTTCAATTGTAAACAAACACTGCTCGAAAATATCTCATTGGTCAGAGAGCTGTGGGCATAATGCTGCCTTTTGCAACATCCTATGTGTGAGATAGGCTTTTCTGCTGTTGCTGCCATCAGAATGAAATACAGATCAAAGCTGAACATTGAGAATGAACTGAGAGTGGCAGTCTCAAAACAACAGCCCCGGTTTGAGAAGATCTGCGAGGGAAAGCAAGCACACACAAGTCATTGATAAGCTATGTGTGGAATAGGAATGGTAAAGTGATGTGATCGTTTGCAACCTGCAGTAGAAATAATAGTTCATTAATATATTTTCCTTAAAGACATTTTAATTTAAAAATCTACTACTCAGGGAAGAAGGCCAACCAGTTTTAATTAGGCCAAATTAATTCACAGTATCTATTACAAGCACTTTTGTTCATGTGTAATCCATAATAAAATATAAAATGATAGTTGGATCTTTGTATCTTCTTATTATCAAGAGGTCTCCCTTGAAAAAGAGATCTATGATCTCAATGGGACCAATCTGAATAAATAAAGGTTACAAACAAACAAACATTAGTAGAGAAAATGTAATGTTTTTACAACAATATACAATTAATCCTACCAATATAGATGGGAACCGGGTTGGGGGGTCCCGAAAATATTTCCAATACCCAAGGGGGTCCCGACTGAAAAAGTTTGGGAACCACTGACCTACGGCATCTCGAGGGTACACATACATTACATGACATTTGTTAGACGCTTTTATCCAAAGCGACTTACAGTACATACATTCAGTACTGTGGACAATCCCCACAGGAGCACTTTGGGGTGAAGTGTCTTGCCCAGGGACACAACGACATGCTGACTGCAGTGGGATTCGAACTTGCTATCACCTGGTTCGAAGTGCAGCACACTGAGCCACAGCTTCCCATACTCATGCAAGGCATTTACTTGTAGTTTTCCCCTCAGATTTTGATATAATAAAACCACACATTTTAGCTAGAAAACTTCTCTCCACCTTCTGGACTTTTTACAACTTAGGCCCCAGGCAGTCAGGGTTTACAGTGATCTTTTCCAAAAGCCATTGACATCCACAGGCTCACCCCAGGGGTGTGTCCTGTCCCCATTATTGTAATCTATATACTCAGTCAGCTCCAGGACAAACCAATCGATCATGGGCCAGTTGTGAAAGACTAAGTGGTGAAACAACCACTTCCTGAAGTTAAATGCTCACAAAACTAAAGATGCTGCCATCAACTTCGGAAAAAACCTCCCACTCAACCTTCCCAACTATAATCAAGGGCTCACTTGTGAAGAGACGGTAGAGTTCTACAAGTACCTGGAAGGAGTGATCGACAAGATCTAAACCATGACCTCCACACCTCTGCAATGTGCAAAGAGGGCCTACAGAGACTTTAATACTTTCAATGTGGACAAGACAATAAAAGGATTTGTAAAATAATACTTTGATTGAGTCAATTGTTTTATTTGTCAGTAAGAGAACCTTGTAGTTCAAAGCAAGTTTTTTTCAACATGTTTAAAATTGCCAGCAAAAGTAATTGGCACGCAGCCCCTTTCTATAGCAGATGTGTTTGTCAGAAAAGGTAGACCGTAGCCAGCTCGGACCACCCACTCTTGGAGGAATTCATTCTTCTTCATTCTGGGCGGAGGTGCATTTCCCCCAGGGGAAAAAGCAATAGGTTTAAATTGTTCTTCGTTCCAAGTGTAATAAATGCATTATATTTGCACTGAACCTTGACTGCACTGCAAGTACTTCATCGCCACTAGTCCAATGGTTTGATACTTTAAACGTTGATATATATTTTGTAAAAGATTGTTTGTTCTGGTAATTGCCTCTTAAAGAGGACAGATTCAAATGTTCAGGATAATATTTTGTAGTTAGCTCCTGTGACATGTCTCCATGCTTTAATGTTCAAAAAGCTCTTTATTTTTCTCATACTGCCTGTGCTGCAGCACCTCTTTTCACCCTCTGTCTGAAACCAGAGCCCAGTCTGCTCTGATTGGTCAGCTGGCCAGCTCTGTTTGGATTGGTCAACGTAGCGCGTACATAAAATGTCCCACCCCTTAGTCTATAATGTACAATGTGTTGGAGGGCTAGCCAATAGAAGCGCACATGTTACATAGTGATGTCATTATGTTACGGAAGAAAACAAAGGAGTTAAATGGGGGTGTTTCGGCAGTGTGTTGGAGAGAAACTCCCTCTTAAGGGAACTTTGCATATTCAGACCATTTACATGCACAAAAAGCTATTTGACACACTACAGGATAGGGAAAACCCCCAAAAGCACAATAGGGCCTTTTTAACAGCTTGATGAAGCCAGCAATGTTACATTTCACTATTATTTTATAAAAAACCGTTCAACACACAATTTCACAGCACCTGGGCACATTCCCTCTGTATGTAGCAGAGCTATTCAGAGACAATTTAATTAATCGTAAAAAAAAAACAGTGTTACATGCTTCTCCTTTACTGAAATAGATTTTTTTTCAAATGCTAATGTTATTGGTGCATAGAGTTTGTCCCAAACATAATGGCAGAGGCAGAGCTAACAGAATGGCTGTGGTGTAATTGCAGCTGTACACTGGGGAGCAGTGCAGTCAGGAGTGGGGTCTTAATTCCTTAAAGCACTGGCCTTGCAGCAGTTGCCTCCCTGATTGATTCTGCTATTGGACCTCTCTGGTTAGCCAGGGGAAACCTCCATAAATTCCAGGCCCACTTTATCGTTAAGCTCAGTAGCCCAGGAAATAAAATTAGCTGTGTCCGGCTAGCTTTGGAAAGGGCTGTATAACACTATAAATAACAATTTACGGTAGGTGATAAAGGAACAAAAATGGAATTAAAAAAAGAAATACAACTTGCTCGGGTAAGTTTGTGTGGTTTTTGTGTGCATTTTGAGTAGCTTTCACTCATATAACCCACCATTGAGATATAATAATTAAACTCTTATTGCTTGTGCATCATTCAGGCAATTTGCTTTTGTTGTCAGCACATAAAGCCGGACTGTAAGCACGACCTTAACAGTGTACCACATGCCAAAGGGCCCATCACAAGGGGAATGACTGATGACCAGGCGTTTTTCTGCCATGTTTCTCCTGCCTGTATATATAGCACAGGCCCCGCGGTTTGTACAGCGAGGCAGAAACAGCAACTATTCTTAATGTCAAATGAACATGTTAGTGTACTTTATCATTTCTGACTGCTTCTTATTGCTAAATCTTGCCGGTTTTGCTCTGCCTTCAGAGTGTGTTCGGATTGAAAGCGAAATCCTGCTGAGGAGGGAGCAGAACTGACACGAAATAAATGACATGTCCCAAATCTCCCTGTTTAGGTATGTTTTCACAAAGCCCTTTGTGTGCGTCTCAGTTTGTGTGGGTGTGTCCAAGTGTAGAGCTATATTTGTCTCATGGTATCCTCCCTCAGCAGACAGGGTTCTCTCACTCACCAGCATATGTTTCTGATTACCATCCTGCATTCCTCTCTTCTTCTCCGCCTGGCTGCCGGAGCGTTGCGTCTCTGCAACTGCTGCCGATGGAGCTGCGTCCCATGAAGCCGATGATGAAGCTTCCCATGCCCGTTCAGCCGTACAGTATGTCTAGTTGTCCGTCGTGGGAAGCTCTATTGTTAAAAGATGGTAATGTAATAAGCTAACCTTTCGACCCCAAAGTAGCTGAGATGCAACCCCCTTTTCATACTGGATGATATGTTAAGTGTGTCCAGGACAGCTTGTCAACAAACACATAGGGGAAGCCAATAAACGGCGCGCGCTGTGGTTGTCTTAACCCCAGCAGGGCAAAGCACATTAATCACAGTTAAGGCAGTGACGATGATGAGGTGTTTGGTGGTCGGCTTGAAATAGCTGGTAATGGAGCTGCAGTGTGAGGAGGTGTCTCGTTGTTGGGTCCTCCTTGAATGCAAATAGTTGACTGGCAGATTCAGCAAAGGCCTTCAAGAGGCTACTGCCATGCTAGCAGCTGTGTGAGTTGCACAAAGGGACAGTGGGGCTTTGAGCTAGATGCTAACATGCTAAAAATGGCAATCCTAATATGCCGATGATGAAAGGTATTCAACCAAGTATTATACAGTCAATTGCATTTTATTCTTGGTTTGATAAGAATAGTATAAGCTTAACTGCGGCTCTGGAGAAGATTTCTAAAGTCTTGAAACCGTTATTCTCAACCTATGCTTGGGACTTTTCAAGAGAAAGCCTGCATTACAAACTGGAGGTGTTGAGTTAAAAAATAATTGCATTTAGGAGACAGAAAATCTGAATAACTTAAAGGAGGGGTAGGTAAGTTTGAGAAACCGGCTCGAGATACACTTTTTGTTATATTCCATGGAATGCTCTTAATATCCTGATAGCAATGAATATTCTAAGTGCTTTGAAAAAAAATCCATAAAAAAAATTCATCTGTGGAAGCCGTAATACTGTAAAAACCACGACCAATTATTTTAGCCGGGCCGGCTAAAATAACTGGTTGGCCGACCTGTCTGTCAGCCTTCAATCTCGTGCACACACACACACACTCGTGCAGTCATTGCGTGGTGTCATTGGGCGTGTTTCGGCAGCTTTTGCTCAGTCGGCAACAGCAGCCGCTGGAGGAGGACACGTTGCTGTAATGGAGCAAATTATGAAGAAAAAGAAAGTGGAAACTAGGAGAAGTCAAACCAGAGTCAATATCGGAGTTGCTTTTCAACTATGGCGACTATTTACGGAGCACACCGAGCTGATATGTAACGTTATCGGCGCAGCCTGCTCTCAGCTAGACGTAACATTTGTAATACATTTTCACAAAACAAACATGCTAGCTTCAAAAATATAAGCACTGACAATAACTGTGTTATACATTTGTTTTACATTCATTATCTTGATCTTGTGCACGTTCATGTGTGTTGGAGGAGGTGCTCTGTATGATGTCTGAAGGAAGGGGTGGATTCTTTTCGGTTGTGTACTTTGGAATTTGTGTGCACTCGAGGCGGTTTCTCAAACTTACCTACTGCTCCTTTAAGTACTCCGTTCCAAGGCAGTTTATAGCAATATTTGGTCTTGAGATAATTCACTCAAAACCACAGATTTTGGAGCTAGAGGAGGAGCCAGTGGATAACTTAAGTTGCTAAGTCATCCTCTGGGGACCATACATAATAGTGCTTAAAGGTAGGGTAGGTAAGAATGGAGAAAACAGCTCGAGTAAGCTAGAATTTGAAAGTACACAACCGAAAAAAATCTGCCCCTTCCTTCAGACTTCCTTACAGAGCCCCTCCTCCAACACACACAAACGTGCACATGACCAACGAGGGCACAAGATAAGTTTGTGCACGAGATGGAAGGCTGACAGGCAGGTAGGCCATCCAATTATCCGGGGCAGATAATTGGTCTTGGCTTCCACAGATGAAATATTTGTATATATTTATTGTCAAAGCATTTAATATATTCATTGCTATCGGGATGTTAAGAGCATTCCATGGAATATAACAAAAAGTGTTTCTGACGTGAATTACCTAACCTACCTTTAACTTTCCTGGAAATCTTTACAACAGTGTTTGAGGTATTTTAGTCTGGACAGAAGTGAAGAAATGATAAACTGACTGACAACATTACCTCCCTAGAGCCACATCAGACAGACAAAGAGGCTAGCAGTGCTTGTAGCTCTGTGAGGTTGTACTAAGCAACAAGCTACCAAGCTCCCAATGACAACGCTGATGTTAAGCAGTACAATATTTCCCAGGTACCTTATTTCATGGCTATCCCTTACTAGAGGCATGCTTCAAGCTAAACTGACAACAAATTAAAAGTGTGCATGCATTAATTTCACGTGTGCAGAGGAATGATTAAGTGCTGTATTGGTCTTGGAGAATCCTTGGAGTGTTATTGACCCATTACATCACTCAGCAAACTGCGTAACACCACAGCAGGCGCATATTTCCACACTGTAGAATTTAATATCAGATTATTTATATTGAACTGAGGAATAGGTTACCTAGTTCATTCAATTATGACACTACAACCGCAGTGACATTTAGAAAGAGCAATTATTTTCAGATCTGCTGTTACCGACTGCGGCTGCGATGCAAATAAGCTGATCGAAATCTGAGCGCTGTCCAATATTTAATATTTAAGACGTGCCAAAATGATGAACCATGGCGAACGGTTCAATGACAGAGGCACTTGGGCAGGCAAATACAAAAAACATGCAGATTTTGCTTTTTGCTTTCCTCTAAAAACAAAACACCTCCCAGGGTCATACGTTGCCGGCAGCGTTTGGCATTCCAGGCGAGGCCAAGCTGCCTTACCACGCAGAGCAGGTCCTGCTGCAAGGTCGGCACACGTGGGCGATTGGTTTCACGGTGAATACCAAATGTAGGAGCGCGTCCAAACCCTGAGAGATGAGACAGGACATTAAAGCTAAAGTCCCCCGAGGAAGGAGGAGGTTTAAGATGACGGGAAGGGAAGGGCACCGGGGGAGAGAAGAAAAAACAGGTGGCAGCACTTCAAAGCAGAAGAGTTTTGTGAATGATGGGAGATAATGTGACTGGTGACTTCTAAAAGGGGGTCCCAGTGGTGCTGGGTATCTTTCCTTATGGACAGTAGAACACATGTTTGTCTTTTCTTTTTACAGAGCAATAAATAATATACATTTCCATGCTATCTGAGGAGTGAAAAAAAAGCAGCCCTGTCTTCTTGGAATTATTCCGGCAATGATCTCAGTTCGGTTACGTGTCATATTTTAGATAATGAAAAAAATTCCTCTTTCCGTGTTGGACGGAATTAAAAGACCAGCAGCCAAAAAGAATTAAGTGATTCATACCTCACAAAAGAAATCTAATGTCGTCCTTATCTGCGTAATTCAATTGCAATATCTATCCATTAATGCTGTAGCACCAATCATTTTTCTTGAACAGGCTATTATTACATAGGTTATTTTAGATAATCATATTTGAAAGGTTGAAAGACAAGGACATTCATGATGTGCCGGACACGATGATGTGTGTACATTTTTTATGAAGTGTTGACTACATTATGAGTTCTTATTGTTCTGTTAATGTCCATGTGAATGTCACTGATATGTGATTCCATGGAACTTTCAATTTTCACTTAGCTGACAGTCTCCGGGTAGGCAATGATTACTCACTGAAAGCACCACATTTTCCAAAGGAGGATTCAATCAAAGTTAAAGATAAAAAAGATGAATGAGTTTAGTCGAAAGGTTTATGACGACGTGTAACAGCCGGGTTTTCTTTGTACATTCATTGTTTGTATATTTGAATCACTCAATGACATACAGCATAGTATTACCTCAGCCTATAAGGTAATAATAATTTGAATGGCACGGTTCTCACAAACTATTGAAACAATTTTATGAAACATGAGGGAAAGGTTTAGCGAATGACAGGGCAGATACAAAATTATAATTGATAACTTTACGAAATGAGGTTTTTTGGTATTTGCATTTGTCTGGTCTCTATAATCGGTCTTTTAGTTAATATATAATAATAAATCACAAGATAATTGTGGTAAAACACAAAGCTACCATCTTAAATATTTTATTTCACCAACGTAATAATAATCCACCGCCATGCCTGCAGCTATTTTGGACTGTACTGCAAGCTAAATGTTAGCATGCTAACATGTTCAGAATGACAATGCTAACATGCTGACGTTTTTGTGCCCTCGGGCTAAATAGACATTGCGATCTTGACACAAATGTAAAAAGAGAGTTCCACAGATTCTAGCAGTGTATTGTATTTAACTGATTTATGACCATGAGGCTCTGTGTCCAATGTGGAAGTGCCTTAAACTTGCTTTCCAGAAGGGGGCGACTCCAATAGGCGCTTTCACACCAAGTACTTTTCCCAGGAATAGTTTGCGGAACTTTCCCCCGGAACTTTTATTTCCTGGAACTATCTAGTAAATCGCATTCACACCGGAATAAGTCCCTGAGGGAGCCGCTAACGTCACTTCGGCAAACAACTTCACGGCGTATACTGCCACCCGAAGTCCCCGGCCGGAAGTCCCCGGAGTTGGGGACTGGCTTCAGTAGAAGCCTTCCGAGTAAATCGCCAGAAGCGCCGACACCTCCTCATCACTCCACTGCTCCCATGTTTTCTTTTGTGTTGCCATAAGTTAGTCTCTCTCCGTTGGTGCGCTGGGCTAATGCTAATAATGCTAATGCGAGCAAATAAAATGGCGGCTTCACAAAAACTGTTCAGAGTCTTACGGGGCGTGGTTTGCAATTCGCCCAGCCAATCAGCAATCGGAACCTTTTTCTCCCCAGGAAAGTCCCTGCTCTCTAGCAGGGACTAAAAAGGGGTGAAAAGGTTCGCAAAACAAAAAGTTCTAGTTTTCCACTTTTTGGTGTGAACGCAAAATCCCAGGAATTATCGGAACTATTCCTGGGAAAAGTGTGAAAGCGCCTATTGGTTGCAAAAGAAGTCCATGGAAGTTTATGGTCTCAATTGTCAGTTTCAAGTCTTCTACAATACAGGATTCATTTTGTAAATGATGTTCCAATTTAGAGTAAAGACATTAATAAAGTAGCATTAGCTTGAGGGTGTGGCTACCTTGTGACTGACATGTAGCTACCATTTCGTTTTTCAGA
Organism: Gobionotothen gibberifrons; assembly: GCA_943591055.1. Taxonomy (NCBI): domain Eukaryota; kingdom Metazoa; phylum Chordata; class Actinopteri; order Perciformes; family Nototheniidae; genus Gobionotothen; species Gobionotothen gibberifrons. The sequence continues at coordinate 1,663,370 of CALSBZ010000134.1, read as the reverse complement.
CTTGGTGCTGCTGTCTTTAAGTCTTACAACTTCACATTGTGTTTTGAGTTCATTAAAAGTTAATTGTAAAGTTTTGGTCCCCATAAATATCTTGTTAAGCATTCATTTGTACTTTGCCCCACCATCTTATGTTGCTTACAGAAAACCAAGATGGCAACGGCCAATTAAAGGAAACTTGAGTCTTCAAAGACAAACTTCACAAAGCAATTGGTTACGTCAAAGTGTCCACGTTTTATATAGTCTGTGGTTATGACTATAAGAAGAAGTGGTGTGACTTTTGTGGCACATTTTGTCAAATATTTGACAGGTAGAAAAAATATTGTAAAAATGTAGATGCTGATTAAATCTTTTGAGAGTTCAATCTCCAGTCTTGTGTAAATAATGAATTTGTATTCATTTACAGCCCTACTATATAATCTGGGTGCTTATAAACAATGACCCGACAAGCACTTGTTACTAGCCCATCATTAGCCTATAATTCCTAAATGCTAAGAGAATTATTAATGCATTTTCTGCTCTGAACTGCACTCCAGTTCCACGATACAATGATTTGTTGGTGTATTTGTTTAGCATGTCTTGTGCTGTGGTTTATGATTATCCAGCCTGTGCTACAAAGTGCAAATTCTCCATCATGCACAAACATCCATTATGTTTTTCTACACCAGCTTCGAGCTTTAACTTTGAAGGATATTTCTAATCCTCTGTGCATGTGCTGTAAATGTATTCATAAATCTTCTGCTCACACTTGAAGCCCAACTCTAAAATTGCAACAAATAATGGTCCTAAAATATTTACAGAGGCTAGTAAGCCATTTGTTGCAATGAGGAGGAATAGAAGATATAAATGATGACGCATTGAGTGCATTTGGTTTTATTCCTTCTTGGGTAGTCTCATTTGTATTTCCAGCTATAGTTTGTCCGCCAATGAAACCTTGGGTGGATAAATCAGGGTAATAGAAGATTGATGGCAATATTGGATAATGATATACACAGTAGGCCTGCGGTACACTAACGTATATGACTTCCATTTTTCTCCATTGGTCAGTTTTTGTTTCTATTTCAACAGTTTATAAGTATACCAAATTATAGATTGAACACATGAATCATAGAAAACAAATATGGCCGCCCAGTAAGTGAAATAAATAGCTGTCATTGTAATGGTTTCTATGTTTCTAATGGCAATAGAGGTCATACTATAGCATATGGTATACGTCCATATGCATACAGTAACTACATGAATTTGTTCTATGAATCCCTACATGTGTGTTTTTGTCATTGAGTGTATAACCGATAAAAAAGAAAGCCGTTATTTTCTTTCACACTATAAAGGTCTTACCATTAAACTTAAATTCAGTTTTTTAGGGTAAATGTCAAAATAAATGTAATCATTAATGTAACAAGGTCACAAAATGTGGTAATGAAATAAATGAATAATTAGATTTGGGATATATGGTCTCTAAAGAAAGAATTTATTTATTTTCACAGCTATTGCACATTGTGGCACACACCTAGCACTACCAGGTTTCCCTTGTTGCTGTATATTGCCATTTGTTGTATAGATAACATTTAAAAAGGGTTTTATCAGTGAGCAAAACTATTAATAAAACCAATAAAATACATGATTTGAAGATCAGTGGACAATAGCAAGAAAGACTTGACCAATCAGATCAAACTATGTATCTTGGTCAGGGACACCCTGACTAAAAACACTGTGAATTTCATTGATAAACCAAATATTTGACCAATTAAAGTTTGGACTAGGGTTGAAAATGTTGTCAAGACATGCATCCAATAACCACAAATGTCATCCTCATTATGGCATTAACCCTCTGAGCCATATACGATCCCAAATATCACGTTGTGTTCAAAGCGTCATAACTTATCAGCTGTTTGAGCCAGAGACATGCAGTGTTTTTCCTCTTGAACTACAGAAACGGCAATAAACAACTGTATTACGTTTTTCATTGAGAGGCGTTTACTTATTTTGGTGAAATGGATGTGTGCGTAAAGTTTTAAAAGATGCGGATAGTCTCACCTTGATTCTGGCGCATTGCTTATCCTTTTGTATGTTTTATAGGTCTATTCTCATCCACCATCTTTGTTTGTGACGGAAATTACATTACATTACATTGCATTTAGCTGACGCTTTTATCCAAAGCGACCTACAATAAGTGCATTCGACCAAGAAGATACAAACTTGAAGAAAACAGAATCATATAAGTACATCAGGTTTCATAGAGCCAAAACATTTCAAGTGCTACTCAACTAGCTTTAGATAAGCCAGTCCTTTATGAGTATATAAGTGCTTTGATAGTAATTCTATCGCTCGAAGTGGAGTCAAAAGAGATGAGTTTTCAGTCTGCGCCGGAAGATGTGTAAGCTTTCTGCTGTCCTGATTTCCACCATTTTGGAGCCAGGATAGCAAACCCACGTGTTTTTGCTGATGGGAACTTGGGTCCCCCTCGCAGTGCGGGTGCAGCGAGCCGTTTGGCTGATGCAGAGCGGAGTACACGTGCTGGGGTAAATAGTGTAACGCCCCATCCACACAACAAATCTTGAAAATCTTGAAAATCTTGGAGGTGGGCGTTTTCTGAAGCTTGGGGATTTTTTGCGAGCAACGAGACCAACAACCAATCACATGAATCTCCCGCCCCCGACATACAAAGCAATAGCGATGTTAAAACGAAGTAAACTGGATATAAAATCCCCAAACAGGCGAAAACCTACCAGTTTCACCCACTGTCTCTGCCACCTCCCTCCATGCCTGGTTCCTCCGGGTTTGTATCCCGGTAAAAGTTAAGGGTGATTTGCTACCGCAATATAAAATGTCTCCTCCGTCTTTAGGAATATAGAAAATGAACTGCGGTATGTCACTCCCAGCTTGCACGCGGTTTGATTGGCTAGCGCTTGAACTGTCAGATTTGCTTAAACTGGATTTGATTGGCTGACACTTCCACCTCAGCTTCAAAAGTTCAACATTGCTCAACTTTTGAATCCTGAAAATCCTGAAAATCCTGGAAATCTTCGCTTTGCTTCCCCAGAATGCAGTTCGGCGAGAAGCGAGGCAAAGTGACGTCACCCCATTCAAAGTCAATGGGGAATTTTTTTTCAGAAGCTTTGGAAGATTTTTTTAACGCTGCTGTGTGGACGGGCCGTAAGAGTCACGTTTCTGAATCGGACACTCTGAGTGGATGCAGTCACACCCAATCGGAGTCTGATTCAGAGGGTTGCCTGTCAGTTCCGTTGTTATGTGTACTGAAACGAGAGCCGGTATAATTCCACGCGTGAAAACACAATACAAGTTGGAATACGTTCTTTTAGTGTTTTGAAAGTAAACTGAGGTATGGCAAGGAAGTTTACTACAGCTGAGGCTTTGGAGCTGATTTTTCAAGGGTTTTCATGTTGATGAAATTCAGACGAATCTACTCAGCATGCCATTTGTGATTATGGAAAGGAATTACCATGATATATATCATGTGTAGTCTTGAGAAACAAAATGACAATTCCTGGCAAAAAAACGCCCATGGACAGAACATAACTAATTAACAGAAGAAGTTAGAATCTTCTAATCAGTGCTGATGCAATGATAATAAATGTGTGCAATTGTCTGTGTTGAATGTTTTTTTCAATGTTATGGTTAGCAGTTCTTTTTAATGAAATAAGTACAAAATTCAAGCTCTGTTTTAAAATAAATATATGTTTATGGGCAAATATCCCAAATTGATTGTATATAATGGCGCATTTCCACTACAAAAGCGTGCCGAGCTGTGCGGGGCCTGTTTTTGGTTGCGCTTCCACTTGGCCTAGTTTTGGCCCGGGGCTACCTTTTCACCTTTTTTCTGGCCCGACTAATTCGTGGTTCTATAGGCCAAGCGGGGTCAACAATCGGGCGGAATATGCTAAACTAGTGACGACTGCGGATTGGTTGGCAATGGGGGCTACAACTACAACAAGATGAACATATTTGACCGTGATTTAATTGTAATAGACGTTTCAAAATGATTCCGAAGTAACAACATACTGATACCGGTTAGTAAAAATCATGAATGAATGCTTTGACAAGTCTGCAGACAGACGGCAGGCGAAACATCTTTTAAAATGCGTGATGCAGCTTCTTATTACAGACACATGCATTTCCAAACATTCGGTCTACCTACGCTGTAAAATGTATTATCTCTTCGATTTACACACGGCATCTATTGCACGTCTGTCCGTCCTGGGAGAGGGATCCCTCCTCTGTTGCTCTCCCTGAGGTTTTCTCCCATTTTTCCCTTTAAACTGTGGGTTTTTCTCCGGAAGTTTTTCCTTGTACGATGTGAGGGTCTAAGAACAGAGGGTGTCGTATTGTCATACTGATATTCCGCACAAACTGTGCTGTTGTATTTGCTGTAAAGTGTCTTTACTGTAGGGTATTTTTATTATATGTACAGCACTTTGGCTCGACCAAAAATCATTTAAAAATGTGCTATATAAATAAAACGTGATTTGATTTGTTGTCTAAATGGAGATCGGCTAAGCTAACGCAATATATGCTCCGACCGTCCACACTCACAACAACGGCCTATACAGACATAAATAAACCAGCGACTGTATTCACCATGACACAGACAGTCTGTGGTTTGTACTTGTTTATAACTTTTGTCTAGTTTCTGAACATATATGAGGAGCTGTGAGCTTGAGTGCTAACAGCTAACAGCTGTTTTTCTGGGGTGCTCATTGAAGATGACGTCACGGCTCCGCCTACACCGCGTTACTATAGTTATTGCCCCAGCTCCTAAACTGTAATGGAAGTGCAGCATTAAAGTGAGCCGGGCCTAATAAGGCCTAACCAAACCGAGCGAGGCCGAGCGAGGCCTGCGGTGGAAATGTGCCATAAGTCTCTAATGAGTGGCACATATCATTAGCTGAGGTTGTGATAATTTCTGGGATGTGTAAAACTTTATTTTACCGTAAAGAAATTACAATTTATAAGGCAAAACACAAAAATATACAAAAATGGAAATGTCCTATGTGGGTCTCAGAGGGTTAAGTGAATAGTCAAAGGATCACCAGAATTTGCTTTAACCTCTTAGGACCATGAATATCTGTAGTAAATGCAGTGCAAATCCATCAAGCAGATGGTGCTATTTTACTAGGCACATAAGTAGATGTGCGGGTAGCTCTATAGGAAGTAGTTGAATCAACAATAACCAATGGGTATCATCTTCTCTGCACAATAGATACACCATGGATAACGTTAAATGTAATGGCAATCGATCCAATAGCAGTGAAAACATTTCACTTAGAACAAAACTCAGTTGATTCCAGAGAAAGAGGAAAGGAATAGATCTCCTGGTCCATAAATGTAGGACAACCTTTTGCACCAATTCATCCATTATATGCAACTGGTTGACCACCCAACCAACCAACAAACAGACAGACCATTGGGAACAACAAGTCATTTTCTTTAGTTCTAACTAGATCCTCTGTACAAAACCCCTCAAATCCCAGTAGCAAGCTAAAGCTCAATCACATTATGAAACCACAACACAGATTGTTCACTTGATTTCAATTTGGTCCTTTAAAAAGTGGCTACAAGGGTTTGGCAGCCCCGTTCCGGAGCAATTTTCCAGCACCGATTTGGCTGTAAGAACACAAGTGTCTCATCCATGTTTTTGGCACCCAGAGGCAAGTTCTCTGATAAAATGTGTCTATTTTGTTCCCTTAATTGTTACCCCTATCCTTACATGTCTCCCATTGCCTTCTGCTCCCCTCCACAGCATGATGCTGCCACCACCATGCTTCGCAGTAGGGGTGCTATTAAACGGGTAATGAGCTGTGCCCAGTTTCTGCCTATCGGAGAGCTTTTCTTTATGGCTGAGAGTACCGTTTCCATTTCATCAAAGAAGACTCTTTTGCCTCTTGCTTTCTTGGGGCTATGTTGCAGTACAGCATGGATTCAAGTGTTATGCTCATTGTGGTTCTTCGAGAAACATCTCACATGGCAGCTAATCAGCTCATAGTCCTGGAAGTAAGCTCCTTGGATTATTGGGTTACGTCCCTGAACAAGGACTTCCTAGGGCTGGCTGCTCAGGTTAAATGAACTACCAGAAACAGCCAGGCTAGAACCATGTTTTTCATTTCCATTTCTAACTTTCAAACACCACTTTCTTTCTGAATACTTACACAGAAGCTAAAGTCCTTTCCCTATGTAGTCCATACCTCTTCACATCTCTATAATTTCTTACAATACCATTTTTCCTTTGACATCCATTCATGGAAGTCAAGGTGGTCCACCAGGTGCTGGGCAGCCAATACAGGTGTAAGTATTTTTATCATGGTTTGGACTGACCACCCTATTGGGCAGAAGGTCAGCAAAAGGTTTTCTGAGCCATCAACTTAACCCATTTACAGGGCAGAAGTTGCGACTGACTGATTATATTGGTGAAGATCATAGAAACCATACCATTATGTTCGGATGTATTGCACACTGAATATGCCATCGCAGAAAGTAGTGCATAACACCCAAATAACACAATTATTGTCGGGTCAGCATTAAGAATGTAAAGCTTTTTGGTGAACCGAAAAAAGAAACGTTCACAGTTATTCACGTTTTACAGTGTTACAAATGTATTGAACATGTACAAACTAGGGTTTCCCATTAATGTACCGGGCTACAGTGGAATATGCACATACACAGTGTACCCGCGACTCTTACAATGAAGGCTCGATAATCAGCTCACGGCATACAATGGCATATAGGTGTAAGCAGAGGTAAAGTGCTAGGGGGGGGGGGGGGGGGCCCCTCCTCTAGGGGGGTCCGGGGGCATGCTCCCCCGGGAAGATATTTTTTTTAATATTGAAGTTAAATGCATCAATCTGGTGCACTTTGAGAGCAACATGAGGAGATCTATACATCTCTCAACACCCATATGAAACAGAACTGTAAACAGATTTTCTTTTTCTTTATGGATATTTTACAAATCACTCCCCTTTTAAACTGTATTATTGTTTTACTGTCATATAGTAGATTACATAACTGTTTTTCCTTTATTCTCATAAATGGTGACCAAACCGTTTGAGACCCACTGAGATAACTAGACTAAAGTTAACTATCTAAAACTATCCACCCCTACCATTGTCTTGGAGGGG
>CALSBZ010000134.1:1578770-1636240 GCA_943591055.1 Gobionotothen gibberifrons | reverse complement strand
AAAAAAAACATAAAAACAACACATGATAAGAGCTACTCGCAGAGATAGTTCCACAGAGAATATTTACCAGATACTGTCAAGATTCGGGAAAAGGTAGGACCCAAATGCAGTACAAAAAGACAAAAAGGTCAAGGAAGGGGAGCTTTATTTAAAAAGCCAATGACAGAAAAAACATGACATAACATAAACACTAATTAACTGGGAGCACATGAAGCAGGACAAACTTACAGACGGGAGAACGCAGGTGACAAGGTAAGGAAAGACAATGAACCGACATGGAGCACAGGGAAGTCAAGACTAAATACAAAGAAGGGTAATCACAGGAGGGGTCTCCGTGAACTCTGGAGACGGCACGGCAGAGGCAGAGAAGTGGCTAAGGCCGCGGCGGGCATAGTCAGGGAGCCGGGCACAAGGACGGACCGGGTTCGTGGCCGGAGTAGGTGTCGGCAGAACCCCCAACAGGACAGGACACAGAGTTGGCAGGACCCTCAGCGGAACCCCCAACGACACAGGACATGGAGTTGGCACATGAGTTGGGACTAGAGAAGGGACATGAGAAGGGACTTGAAAAGTGACTCGAGAGGGAACTCGAGCAGGGAATTGAGAGGGCACTCGAAAAGGGACTCGAGAGGGGACTTGATAGGGGACTTGAGAAGGAACTTGAGAGGGGACTTGAGAGGGGACTTGAAAAGGGACTCGAGAGGGGTCTTGAGAAGGGACTAGAGAAGGAACTTGAGTCTTGAGTCGGCGGGACCCCCGAGTCGGCGGGACCCCCGATGAAGAAAGGAATTGAGTCGGCCGGACCGCCAACAGGAGACGGGGAGATGGAGTCGGCCTTGCATCTTCCAGAAACCTTCCGGAGGATCCGCGGACCTCCCAAGGCCAGGCCAGACCCCAGGAAAGGGTTAGAGGCTTGAGACAAGTTTTCAGGGCTACTTGTAAAAGTCTTTAGCCACTCAGGCAACAAGCTCCTGAGCCAGGGCTTGCGAGCAACCTCCTGGCGTGCCTCCTACAAAGCAGCCTCTTTACCCCATCTAGATGAGGCGTCATACCAGGTATAAAAAATGTACTCCAGAGAGTACCCGAGACGTTCCGCCTGTAGAGCCAACAACAAAGAATATGCTGAGTCCAAATTTGTTCGGTTCATTCTGTCAGGATTCGGGAAAAGGTAGGACCCAAATGCAGTATAAAAAATACAAAAAGGTCAAGGAACAAAAGGCGAGCTTTATTTAAAAAGCCGATGAAAGAAAAAACATGACATAAAATAAACACTTACTAACTGGGAGCACATGAAGCAGGACTAACTTACAGACGGGAGAACGCAGGTGACAAGGTAAGGAAAGACAATGAACCGACATGGAGCACAGGGAAGACAAGACTAAATACAAAGAAGGGTGGTGGAGACCAAAACAGAGCAACTATAGGAGTGAATATTGGATTACATCTTTCAGTTTTCAATTTTAAACTAATTATAATGTCTGCTGGATGAGTAAATAGGCACATTTTATTTTCTTTACTTGGGAAAAAAGTTGTGCGCTCTTCACAAATATAAGAATGAATATTCCGAAAGCATTCCATTTTGTTTCTGATAGATGAAAACTGTTTGTTGTCCACAGTTGATGCTAAAATGACCAAACCTCTTTCTGCGAATTGATACAACTGCATATCCTCTTTAGCAACGGTTATGTTTTACTTGAATCTGATAATGTTTGAATGTGCATATATACCTTCTTACACTGCCCCTAAGTGGCCAAACAAAATCTATTAGTATAGCTTTAAATGAAAACAAAGATGTCTCTCTCTTAGCCCTAATGGGTTATTAGCACGATGGACTAGTTAAGCAAAGCTTCAGCCTGGAATAGGTTTATAGTAAAAAACAAAGGTTCATAAACAGCTAATCCAGGCATTTTTCTGCTCCTCGCTTGTCAATTCACCTGCAAAAACCTGTGTGTTGGTGTTGTGTTTCAGGGCATTTAGCAATAGTTTAGCAGCCTATTACTTTGCTCTTCACTCGCAAGCTGCAGCCAGGAATCCTTTCCCGCTTATTTATTTGCCTGGAGGTTAATTAATCCCGCTAATTCTCGAGAAGTTGAAGTGTTTAATTGCTAAATGCAGTTTTTTCTCTGCTGGATCATTGCCAAGGGAAGAGATGGAATGAGAGCTTCTGGGATGAATACATGGAGTAGTGTTGTTAACCTTTCGGTGTAATGTTTTACAGAGTGAGGAATATTTCCCCAGTTTCTACCTGAAATTTTAAAGGTCACATTGTCAGCAGAGCAAGCTTTATATCGTTGCTTTATTGACAAACTTCTTTATAAAGGCATGATAAGATGGAAGCGTAAGAAATGCTGCTTTTGACCTGCAGATACAGGAACCAGATAATAGGTTCCTGATAATACAAAAGAAAAGCCTTGAATACCCTTGCACTGTTAGTATTATCAAGTATTATCATGGATGTGAGGCATAACATATGTGCTGTGAACGGAGGCCAATGAATGTGGTAGGCAAGGGCTGGAGGTGCAGCGGTGAAACACACTGAAAACCAAAATTAGATTTGTTCCACAATGGAAATGATACTCACTAGGCTGCTTTAAAAATGTGCATTAAATGTATAATACTAATTAAATTAAATCAAAAATGTGTTTCTCTCTACCCTACAAAATTAGGAAGGGTTGCATTTACAAGCAAAATGGCGCCAATGATACAAAATAAAACAATTCATTTGTTTTTCCCGTCAAAAATACATTTTGGACAAATAATTCACACAACCATAAAATCAGAATCAGGTTTATTACCAGGTAGGTTAACACAAATGAGGAATTTGACTAGGTGTTGTAATGAGACAGAGAAATAACTGAAATAATTCACCACAAATTAAAATATAAAAAGATGTTGCTGCACAGACAAGTTCAAAGTACAATAACAATGGAAAAATAATGAATTCCATGACATTTGTGTTATTAAAAGTGTTTAATATGTTATGGATTATGGGATATGAAGTTATGTGGCGAGTGCCATTACATTTTATATCGTCACCCTTTAGCTGTAGAGTGTAGTATTGATAGCTCAAACAAATAAAAGAAAATGCCTGCAGCATACATCAACTACAGTGCAGTGTATTGTAAATAGATAAGGATTTTAGACAGAGCTCTTCTATGTTTAAATCCCTTTTTACTTCTGTGATAAAACCATTGAAATGTATATGTGAAACATGTTTACATATAGCAGCAGCTTCAGTAGAAAAGAGTCATTAAATCAGGAAACACACTAAGTAATGTCAGCTACAGATGATCAATAATCCACCATGCTGCAAAGTCATACCTCCACTGTATGATTCTATCCCATATTGAATACTATTTTACAAACTGGTCGTTTGCTTGTGCCACACACCTGAAACCCATAGAACAGCTGTACAAGAGAGCTATCAAGGTTTTTGACAGAAAGCCAAATTCATACCACCACTGTACCATCCTTGAAAAACACAATTTCTTGAGCTTTGACAATTTTAAGCCTTTTAAAAGTATGTGCTTTACTTATAAATGTTTACATGGACTGCGTGAGGTATGGGAATGTTCTCTCGTTAGCAGTTCCTGTAGGTAGGTGGGGCCAGTATGGTTAATGGCTTTGAAGACCATTATGAGGACTTTATAGTTGATCCGGTGGGTTACAGGGAGCCAATGGAGTGAGTGAAGGATGGGGGTGATGTGATCTGATTTGCGTGTTTTTGTGAGTATCCGGGCGGCATAGTTTTGTACATATTGCAGTCTCTGAATGTTTTTTGTTGGAATGCCTGCAAGCAGAGAATTGCAGTAGTCCATGCGCGAGGTGATGAAGGCATGGACCAGTTTTTCTGCGTCCGGTTTGGTGAGTGTCGCATTTTGGAGATGTTCCTCAGGTGGAAGTATGAGGCTTGGTAGATCGTCTTAATGTGTGCTTGGAATTAAAGGGATGAGTCCAGTTTCACACCTAGGCTCGTTGGGAGAGGGGAATGGAGTGGCCATTGATGCTGATATGAGGGATATCAGTTGTTTGTGTTTGATGTGGTGTTCCAATCAGAATGGCCTCTGATTTGCTGCTATTTAGTTGGAGGGAGTTATTGCTCATCCAGTGGTGTATGTGTTCCAGGCATCTTGAGACTTTTGAAAGTGCCAGATGTTTATCCGGGGCAGTTTGGAGGTAAATCTGTGTGTCATCGTCATATGTGTGGAAGTTGATGTTATGGAAGGTATCTTCGGGTCTCCACGAAATCCTTCATCCCTCCATTTCCATGGATGACAAGTGTGATTTCTTCACTCCTTTGGTTCAGTTTCTTTGCAGCTTTGTGAGTTATATAGTTTGTGTCAGAGGCCAAATCAATTAATGTCCCAACTTTTTGTCCAGCATTGGCTGTGACTTCAAGAAGCATCATCAGCACTGGTGGTTCCTTTAATCCACTCTCCTCTAGAAATCCTAACTGGTCTTTTCTATTGCTGAGGGTTCTTGACGCAGCATTTGAGAACACATCCCGACACTGTTTAGCCAATTCCGGAGGTAGCTTGTTGAGGAAGTGTTCTTGGTTCTCTGTACATCTCCTCCTGTCTTTATTTCCCTCTGAACCAGGTCCGCTTTTATTCTGACTTTCTTGGCTTCTCCTGGCCTTGGTGTTGGGACATAGGTAGAAGTGATGGTCGGGAACATGCTCATTCCTGCAGTCTTGATTCTTACACAGAAAGCCAGGTTTGCAGTATGAGCTTCCATCATGGACCTCAAGACATCTCCTGTATGCTCCCAGCTTCCTCACTGCACTCTTCTTCTCTGATAGCTCCAGCGCTCTAAACTTTCCGCAGAAGTAGAGCTTTCTCCTGTGTTTCTCGTCTCCACAGATTACACACCCTGCCTGGTCGTCGGTCATTTTGGTAGACTTGGTCCTGGCATGCCTTGGATCAGCCATGGGCCCCTTCTCAGGTCTACTATTTTCATTTCCTCGCTCCTCGGTCTCACCGGAAGTTGATTTGTCTGCGCCATCTTGAGTACCGTCCCATGGCTCTTATTTCTGCCGAGGAGCGATAATGGAGGAGCGATAACCGAGGAACCACCAGACCATCCTCCGATGAAATCCTCAGATACTCGCCCCGCCCCCTTACTGTGTATCGCTCACTGATTGGACGATGCAGCGCATGCACTGATCTGATGCTTCTTGACATGAGCCGTTTCCCAGCGGAGTGAAGAAAACTCACGAGAGTCACTCCTCAGTCTCTATACTGTGTTTTGTTTCAATTCATGTATCATTTAGTTACAAATATGTGACATATCTGAACAACAAAGTGGTCCAAAATCATTTTATTCATTTATTGGAAACATTTTCATGATCGCTTTTTCGTTTTACATTTATTGTCATTTCCATTCAGTCAGTCATTAAGTGCCATTAAAATGTTAATGTGCTACATATCCACACAAACAAACAAAGTGTGCAATCCAATGAATGTTAATCTAACTGGGTTTTGATAGATAACATATCTCTTTTTCTTCTCTCAATTATTTTATTTCTATTGTGCATTCTCAAACTATTGTTTGTTAATACATTTTAAGAATGGCGTTTATCTTTTTTGAGAATGAGTTCTTATTTTATTTTATTTATTGGGGTCTACAACAGATGATACAAATGTTTGTGTCAGTAAATGTGTGGCGGGGGTGTTTGTGAAAACAACGGGGACAGAGCTGCTGTCAGACGAACAGCTGTGAGGCGTCATCACAAACGGACGTCGCTTCACGTGACGCTCCGGAGGAAAGGATGTCCCATTGCTCTTAAAACTAATTTCCCTGCTTCTCGTGGTTTCCTTGCGTCCCTCCATGCTTCCCTGGTGGGAGGGACTAGACGCAGGGAAACGACGCAAGTGAGGGAAGCAAGGATTTCATTTAACCGACCTGAGACGGGGCCATGGCCTCCATTCTGCATGGTTCCTCTTCCCTCAGTTGGCTTTAACTTAATGGATGCCACAGGATATCTGGCTGAAGCAGCCGTCCATGGTACTCCTTCGGTGTCCTCCTTCATTTTTGCCTGAATAAAATCTGCCTTTCTGGAGAACAATCTTGGGAAATGGAGTTCAAACCCCCGTAGCTGGTTTTGCAGGTCCTCCCGCATTCCTGGAGGGATCCACTGTCTCCACCGACTGTGCGCTTATTTTGCAGTCCTCATAAGCTCTTTCAGATGGTTGAGTGTGAAGTCATAGGCCTCCAGATTACCACCAGGCTCTGCCGCAGCAGCACGTTCACCTTCGGCCTCCGCCGCATGAAGCGCTACTGACACTTCAAGTTCTCCAAAGTTGGTCCACAGAGCTTCTTGAATAAGTCTCTTCAACTCCTCAAGCTTCCGCGTACTCTTCTCTGCAGTTTCTTGTAGGTCCTGTCTTTGCTGATTACTTAACTCAGCTTCTTCAGCTGTGTCCAGCTCTGCGATGAACCCAGCCTCCAAGTCGTCATTTGCTTCCATGACTTTTTCAACTTCTTTAGTGAATTTCTTGAAACTGTCTCTTGAGTTCTTCTTCAGGCATGTTCTTATAAGTCCTGGTGATGGTGTTGGCCAGTCGAGGGGCTAGCCGCTTTGCCGTCGTCCTCTCCACCTTTAGTTGCTCCACAGCCTTTCCTCTCGCTTGATCCGCCATGACTTCCCCTTTTTTGGGCATTCTGCCCTTTGCCTGGGGAGTGGTGTGATCCAAGAACAAGGAACCTTGGATGATCAGGTCTCAGGTGTTTGCTTGAGTTGTAGTTCAGCGTCTCAGGAGTTCTTCCAGTTCCTGGTCTCCCGGTTTTTCACTGTCAAGTTTCCTCTGATTTTGGTGCAGCTTCCCCCACTTGAAAGGGGCCCGAGGCATCACAGATTTTCTTTTTAGCAGTTCACTTAAAAGGAGGGGTAGGTAAGTTTGAGAAACCGGCTCGAGATACACTTTTTGTTATATTCCATGGAATGCTCTTAATGTCCTGATAGCAATGCATATTCTAAGTGCTTTGAAAAAAAATCCATAAAAAAAATGTCATCTGTGGAAGCCGTAATACTGTAAAAACTACCTAGTTTGGCCGACCTGTCTGTCAGCCTTCAATCTCGTGCACACACACACACACACACACACACACACTCGTGCAGTGCGCGTGGCGTCATTGGGCGTGTTTCCAGTCAGCTGTTGCTCAGTCCCGAGCAGCAGCAGCCGCTGCAGGAGGACACGTTCACCATGGCAGAGTTTGCATAAACATCGTCTACCGTTCGCAAAAGAAGAACTGTAATGGAGCAAATTATGAAGAAAAAGAAAGTGGAAACTAGGAGAAGTCAAACCAGAGTCAATATCGGAGTTGCTTTTCAACTATGGCGACTATTTACGGAGCACACCGAGCTGATATGTAACGTTACCGGCGCAGCCTGCTCTCGTCAGCTAGACGTAACATTTGTAATACATTTTCACAAAACAAACATGCTAGCTTCAAAAATATAAGCACTGACAATAACTGTGTTATACATTTGTTTTACATTCATTATCATGATCTTGTGCGCGTTCATGTGTGTTGGAGGAGATGCTCTGTAGGAAGTCTGAAGGAAGGGGCGGATTCTTTTCGGCTGTGTACTTTGGAATTTTTGTGCACTCGAGCCGGTTTCTCAAACTTACCTACTGCTCCTTTAAGTCTCTTTGCTGACTGGGTCATTTTATATCAAAATAAATAAAGCATGTAAACATAGCATGTAACCAATACATTTGTTTGGCAACTGCTGCCTTAATTTTGAATATGTCACACACTGGTTCAGCAGACTAAGAACAGAAATATTAATTTTAAACATAAAAACGTTTCTTTTAAAATCTCAGCAGATTTAATTAACTGGATTTCACTATCAATGCTTCTAAAAAAAATCAAATGAATTATTTTTAACAAGACACGTGACACACACGCAAATAATCTCACAGAACATAAACATTAGTGGCTCTGCGGAGCTCTCACGCAGCATTATTGCTCTGATCTTACCGGCTGCCTGTCCTGACTTTGTAGAAATGCCTCCCGTCTACACGCTTCAGTCTACCAGCCTACGCACACAGCAACTATTTAAATCCTTCTCCAGGATGCAGCACTGGGCTCTGTGATTAGGGTGATTACACCCAGCTTGCCAGAGGAGGCAGGACTGCCTGCGATCATTTCACACCTGTTGTCTATCCCTATTAATTGGTGATTTGTATTTAAATGAAACAAATGTGTAGCTCTAATGATTTAACTTCTGATTAAAATTAGCCTATTTTGTTATTGGTATGTGTCCATATCTATTATTTTTCGACTACTTGTCCTGTTTTTTATTTTATATTTATTAAAGCCTTAGGCTCTGTTTGACTTTACAATGGGAGATCAGGAATCTGGATTTCAGCCATGCCAAAAGTTTCCCGATAAATAAGTGCTAGCCCCCCACCACGCCCACAGTTGCGTGCTTTCTCAAAGTATTTATATCCTGGAGGTGTAGCCTTATTTAAGGAGAGATAGTCACCATTGTGATGCCAAGTTTCACTAAGACATAAAAAGTCAATGTTATTACCTCCAACAAATTCATTCAAAACAAGTGATTTGTTTGTGAGAGACTGTATGTTTAGGGAGGCAAGTTTGACAGGCTTCAGCTGTTGGGAGGGGAGTGTGTGTTTTTTGAGGAAGCAGAGATTTCTATAGAGTGGCGAAGTTAAAAAATAATTTCCATGTCAAAAAAGTCACAGTTTGTCGTAAAACTGTTGAAATATAAGACTATTAAAAATATGCAACTAGAAAGACTACAAATCCCAGAATCCCGGTCCCGCATGCTGGCTCTTTGTTACAGTCTGCTTTCTCACTCACCTATTTTCTGCATTAACATTCCTTAGTCACCTGGTAGTCACACCCGGTCTCTCTCTCTCTCTCTCACTCTGTTACACCCATCAGCTCCATTTGTATTTAGGCTCACTTCACTTTCACCTCAGTGCCAGATCGTACTTTGCAGCATGCCAGTCTTTCCCGCATTATCTTTCAGATTGCTCTCCCGGTTTCGACCCTGCCTGTCCCTGACCAGCCTGCCTCGCCTGTTTCCTGACCCTGCCTGTACCCGGACTATTCTGCCTCGCCTTCTCCCTGACCCGGTCTGTACCTACGACCCCCGTCTTGCTTTCTCCTGGAACCCTCGCCTGTCCCCGACCAGCCCTTTGCCTACCGTCTGCCGTTTTGTCTCCTACCAGCCTATTGCCTTTGGTTACCGACTATCCCTGGTTTCCCGTGTGTTGCATCTTGGTTCTCAGCTCGTTTGTGACAGAACGATCTGGCTAGAAATGGACCAAGCAAACACCGGGTCTCCTAGAGACCGCTTTGAGAGGGTTGAGGAGGTCATCCAAAGACAGGAGGTCACGATAGCTACCTTAGCTACCGAGACCCACCAGGCAACCTCAACCCAGGGACAAACGCTGGCTTACCTTACCTCCCAGATGCAGCAGATGGCCGCTACCGTACAACAGCTAGCCGCTACCATGGCTGCTAGCGTCCCTCCGCCTGCAGCTCCGATGTTCGCTCCAGCCCCTGGCCCGAGTGGATACGCTCCGGAGCCTCGTGTGGGAACGCCGGAACGCTACGCGGGTGAGCCTGAGGGATGCAGTCCTTTTCTCACAAACTGTTCCATATTGTTTTCACTGCAGCCGCACACCTTCGCCTCCGAGGCAGCTCGTGTAGCTTTCACCGTTAATCATCTGACGGGGAGAGCCCGTTTATGGGGAACTGCAGAGTGGGAGCAGCAGACTCCAGCCTGCGCCTCTTTTGCTGCATTTTCCGCGGAGATGCGGAAGGTGTTCGGTTCCGTTCGTCTGGGTCCCGACGCTGCCAGAGGTCTGCTGAGTTTGAGCCAGGGTTCCGGCACGGTGGTGGATTACGCTATTCACTTCCGCACCAGCAGCCGCTGGAACGAGCCGGCGCAGTGTGACGCATTTCTGAGAGGATTAGCGGATTTGAGAGATGAGCTGGTTTCCTATGATCTCCCTGCTTCCTTGGATGGGTTGATTGAGCTCACCTCTCGGATTGACAGACGAATCCAGACCCGGAGAGGAGAGCAACAGACGCGACAACAACTTCCGGTTTCCGGGAGATTTCGACTTCCGGTTTCGGCGGAGAATTCCCATTCCTACTCTGACTCTCGGTACGGGGAGGTCGAGCCCATGCAAGTGGGTCGTACCAGTCTTACCTCTGAGGAGAGGGAATTACGTCGAAGAGGTCATCTTTGCCTTTACTGTGGTCAGGCTGGAGATATGGTTTCCCGTTGTCCGGTAAAAGGCAGAGCTCATCAGTAATGGGGAGTATACTGGTGGGCCAAACCTCTGAGCTGATCCCCAATCTAAGACCCTTGTGCCATGCTTGACTCCTCCTGACAGGCAAATCTCAGGCTCTGGCTGTTTTTATCGACTCCGGATCAGATGTCAGCATCATTGACGAGGAGCTCGCACTACAGCTGGGAATCCAACAGGATCAGCTGCTCCAGCCGGTACCGGCTAATGCTTTGGACGGTCACCTGCTGGGAACGGTGACACACCAGACGACACCGGTCCATATGCTCATGTCGGGGAACCACCATGAGACAATCCAGTTTCATGTGCTACGGTCCCCCCAAATTCCTCAGATTTTGGGTTATCCGTGGCTCCGCCGCCACAACCCGAACATTGACTGGGCAACTGGGTCCATCCTAAGTTGGAGTTTTTTTTTAGCAAGGCGACCTCTCTCCCACCTCATCGGCCCTATGACTGCGCCATTGAGCTACATCCAGGCGCAGTCCCACCCAAGGCCCGGTTGTACTCGCTTTCGGCACCGGAGAGGAAATCCATGGAGACTTACGTCAATGACTCTCTGGCTGCGGGAATTATTCGTCCTTCCACATCACCCGCAGGAGCAGGGGGTTTTTTTGCGGCGAAGAAGGACAAGACCCTGAGACCCTGCATTGACTATCGGGGTCTGAACGACGTCACGGTGAAGAATCGATATCCCCTGCCACTCATCTCGTCAGCGTTTTAGTTACTACAAGGGGCTACAATCTTCACTAAGCTGGATCTACGAAACGCTTATCACCTGGTACGAATCTGTGAGGGGGACGAATGGAAGACCACCTTCAACACCTCTTCGGGACATTACGAGTACCTGGTGATGCCATTTGGACTTACCAACGCCCCTGCAGTTTTCCAAGCGTTGGTGAACGACGTACTCCGGACATGTTGGATCGTTATGTTTTTGTTTATCTGGACGACATTTTGATTTTTTCAAAGAACACACATCCACGTCCAGACAGTCCTCCAGAGACTTCTGGAGAACTCGCTTTTCGTCAAGACGGAGAAGTGCGAGTTTCACACTTCTTCGGTCGCCTTTCTTGGATACATCGTTGGTCAAGGAACTGTGGAGATGGATCCCTCCAAGGTTTCAGCAGTTACCTCGTGGTGGGTTCCTGATTCCCGGAAGGAGCTGCAGCGTTTCCTGGGATTCGTCAACTTTGACAGATTGTTCATCCGTGGCTACAGCACCGTGGCCGCCCCGCTCACCGCCCTGACCTCGTCCAAGGTGACGTTCCGATGGTCCCCTGCAGCCGAGGAGGCTTTTCAGGACCTCAAGGGCCGGTTTACGTCGGCTCCTATCCTGTAAGTACCAGCCCCTGCTGGTCGGTTGGTGGTGGAGGTGGATGCTTCTGACGTAGGGGTGGGGGCCATCCTGTCGCAATGTCTGGTGAGAACCAGAAGCTCCACCCCTGTGCTTTCTTTTCGAGGAGATTGAGTCCGGCGGAGAGAAACTATGACGTGGGGAACCGGGAGCTTCTAGCAGTCAAGTCGGCGTTGGAGGAGTGGCGACACTGGCTTGAGGGAACAGAACCACCATTTCAGGTTTGGACCGACCATAAGAAACTGGAATACATCAGGTCGGCACAAAGACTGAATTCCCGGCAAGCCAGGTGGTCGTTATTTTTCACCCGGTTTAATTTTTTCCTCTCCTACCGCCCGGGCTCCCGCAACGTGAAGGCCGACGCTCTGTCCCGGCAGTTCGGGAGGGAGGGAGACACCTGCGGTATCCCGGACACTATTCTTCCTGCTCCTCGAGTGATCGGCGTCCTCGTGAACGCCTGTCCTGTGTGCAATCGGCACAAACCATCTCACCAAGCGGCCAGCTGGCCTCCTTCATCCATTACCGGTCCCAAGTCGCCCTTGGTCACATATTTCTTTGGACTTTGTGACTGGTCTACCACCGTCCCACGGACATACTGCCATCTTGACGGTGGTAGATCGGTTTAGTAAGATGGCTCATTTCGTACCCCTTATTCTTCTCCACGTTTTTCGCATTCACGGACTGGTGACTGATGTGGTTTCTCTTTACACAGAGATGTAAACATGTAGACATGAAAAAGTGGATTTTGCATAACAGGTGACCTTTAAATCTTCTGAAAACGATAACAAACGTGATTCATTTAAAATAATCAAGACAAAAGGCTATTTTTAAATCTAGACTCTTGGCGACACCTCCACCCTTGTCTCCCCTTACTGTCTCCCTCCCCCTTTGAGCTCTCTAACAAGGGCAATCAGTTCATCCTGCTCAGCTGGCAGCAGCCATCTTCCTGACCACCCTGCTGACTATGGGATTTGTAGTCCCAGTTCCATCTACTGGTCGGGAACGTATCTGCCTCCTTTTACGACATCACATTAGCCCCTTTCACAGCAAGTCTATTAATTTAGTTGCTTAGGTGATGTGCTCATATAAAATGGTTGATTACATTACTTACATCAATTATAAAATGTTCTGGAAGCTGAAATTATAATTGCAATTTTACATTTTAATGATGCAGAGGGGTTGCATTAGGTTAACAATAAAGTGCAACTTAATGGTTTCTTGCAATTTGTCCACCTTGGATTGACTAAATCCTTTATAAAAGCTAACTGCTATTACATGTTATGACCAATGCATAAACATGTGACGAATAACATTATAGACATGTTAAGAATAGTTTTTGTGTAAACTGCAGTAAACAGGACGATAGGAAAAGAGTACCTACAGTAAATACCCTAAGGTGTTTATACCAGGAATCCATCCAACTAAGATTAAAACGGAAAGCTTAAATTAAAGGTGCTCCCTCCATGCTGAGCGTAAGGGTTTTATCTTGGAAGAAATATCCTGAGGGAGCAGTCTTCCTGCTTTCACTGGGGAAAATCATTAAAAAATGTTCAAGTAAAAAGGGAGGCCTTTGACTCCATTTGGGAACATTTTATTCATTCATCGAAAATAAAGCCACGTCTGAAGCACCACTAAAGGCTGCGGAAAGGGGGTGATGATTGAATGCTATAAAACATTGAACAGGGAGGAGGAATACAATTTTACTCCATTCTTAATCCTTTATTTGAATATAAAATCAATGAAAATAGTGTTTGAAAATTCAAACAGTGGCTTCCCTTTAGAAGTGTTGATGTGAACCTAAATTTAGTCAAAAATAATTAGAGTGGGAAAAATATGTTTTCCTACAACAATCCAATTACAAAACAGATAAAGAACAGCCTGAGGTGTCTTGATGATCACTCGACTTCAACTAAAAACGTAATTCATTTATGTTCTCTGTTCACATTTGTCCTCGTATTTTTTTTTGCCATAATGAGTCTAAAATTGGCACTGTATATAATATGTTTGGAGCATTGAAAGGTGTCATGACCTAACCAAATAGCACATGATCCATTTTTCTTGGAAACCATGACACTCTTAGCCCACTTTTCTCCCAAAAGTTATTTCCACCTGTGGCTCCTGCACCAACGGTAGCCTACTCTGACAGTAAGTCAGCACGTGGGATCTATAATAGAGTATCCAGCCACTTTTATTAGGACAGCATGACCCGCACTAGAAAAATAGGAAAAGAAACTTGGAAACAATTACGTTGAAGTTTGTGAAGTCATCCAAACGATCAGAATTGACCATGCGGTGGGCAGGTTCAGGCCCTCGGGACAGAACAACATTATATTGTAGACATGAGAAATTGAGAAAAACGACTTCTTTCTTTGACTACAGAACGTGCGTGTTTTTTTATTTTTTAGCTCAAAACTCTAAAGTTTCTAAACCATTGGAAAACTCAACACACTGTTTCTATAGTGACATACTGTCACTGAACACCAGCTGTTAATGTGAAGGTACAACATCACAGAAAAGGCACATCAGTTGATTTATAGTGTTTAACCACAAACAATTGAAGAATCTGTTACATTTAAGCATTGTTTATTTTCCATTTTCCATTATTGAAAACCAGGCTCCAATATTCACATACTTGCGAAAACGTCAAATTCAGAGAAGACCTTTTCCAAAACAAAGGTGTAGATAAATATAATTAAATAGTAATAATCTCTGCATAAGAAATGCATCATGTATTCCTAAAACCTTGTCTTTTTTGTGTCTGTGTGGTAGTCATGGGTTACTGTGTTAGGCACTTATAAATAGGATGTCACATGCCTCTCTTTCCTCTGTCTCAGTGGGCCCAGATCAGGCTTTACGTGTGGGACTTTGTGCAGAGCCGGCACTGATGAAGGGCCTCGCACACTGATGCAGAAATAAATAGGCGAGACGAATGTAGTACTGTCTGCCGATTGATTTTCAGAGGCGATCCTTGTATCATCCTCGGCTCTGATATCCTATCTGTCTCCATGTCGGCCCCCAGATACCCATCTGAGATGAAAAACCCAACACAGTGCCATGTAATAGTGCTTTGAACCCGGAGCACTGGGGCTTTTCAATCACACCCCAGATGGAATGAATGCCCTTGCACACAGCAAAAAAGCTTCAGCATTATACATTTCTTCACCAGTGTTTCGTGCCTTTGGAATTGAAAAATAAATGGGCGTTTTTTGTAGTATTTCTTTTATATGAAATCCCATCCCCACAGTGTGTCAAGATAGGTGCTTTTGAAGTAGAGAGGTGAACTTTTTTTCCTGAAGCAACCTTTAGAAGTTCACCTTCTCGACTGTCTTTGTAGTTTCACTGCAGAATTTCAGATGTTGTTGAGCGTTATTATTACAGTTCAGCTCAGCTCTGGAAACTGATAATTCACGCGCCGCTGTTTGTGACAAATACGAATTGGGTAATGTTCACTAAATAACACTGAAATTATCACATTGCACCCGCTTATAAAATAGTCCGTACCAACGCCTGGAACTGCATCAACAGCAATGTAACTTAAAATGACGGCAGCACTGATCAAGGTTTTCCAACCCAGTCTCATAAAAAAACGTGTAATAACTACGTTGGTCCACAACGTAGTATTTCTACAAAAACGCCTCTGAAATTGTAAGATCCCTACGTTTTTTTTCACCATTGATTCCAATGGCTTGTCTATGTCACGTGTTCTTCACATTTCTCCCTGCAGAAAAAAAAAAACATGGCCGAACTTCATTTTATTCTCGGTGTAAAATGCCTATTTTAAAGTTAGTTTGGCCATTAAAATGCGTTTTGATGTAATTTGATCCGAGAAATATGAGTTGTTATTTCAGATTATGTGTGCATTGGATGTACATGATCTTTAGTTTGCGAGTTATTACGAAGATTACTTCAGGAAATTGTGTCTATACAACGTTTTCATTGTTACCAAGGTGGTTGCTAGGGACGCTGCTATCGATATTATTTCTGTTATGTTGTGTAACTGTTTAATGGGGTCAAATGACATCAAAACGCATTTTAATGGCCAAACTAACCTTAAAATAGGCATTTTACACCGAAAATAAAACGAAGTTCGGGCATGTTTTTTTTTTCTGCAGGGAGAAATGTGAAGATCACGTGACATAGACGCAAGCCATTGGAATAAATAGGCTTGTTTGAGACAAGCGAGACCTGCGCAGTTGCGATCAACGTCTTGCTAGTGCGTTGCATGATGGTTAGTCATTTTGTCCGACTTGCTCTGGAGGCTCGCCCACATGAGACGTTGAAATCTCGTGGGACAAAGACGCCTGCAGCCTTGAGAGCGAGGCAAGGCGAGGCGGCGCAGTTCCTCTCCACGGGCTGCGGAAGCGAAATGCTTGATGGGAAACTTCAATTCATTCTATATTTTATTCTGTAGATTGTGTACATTACTTTTCACTTTACTGCTTGTTGCACTCCTGGTTAGAAGCTAAACTGCATTTCGTTATCTCAGTACCTGTAATATGTGCAATAACAATCAAGTTGAATCTAATCTTGAGGAGGAACAAATGTATTTACTTAGTACATATCTGACATTAACGATTTAACACATTTGTGCATTCTTTATAAATGCAAACCGAGTCAAGCCGACTCCGCCAAAAAACCAAGAGAAGAACAAGCCGGCTCCGAGCTGTCCGACTTCAGGCAAGCTTTTTGAGACCTCCCACGGATGCGATCGGCTATTCTCGTCTACTTTCGAGGCGAGCCGCAACGCGTCTCAAACAAGCCTAGTGGTGAAAAAAAACGGAGGGATCTTACAATTTCAGAGGCGTTTTTGTAGAAATACTACGTCCTACGTTGTGGACCAACGTAGTTATTACACGCTTTTTTGTGAGACTGGGTTGGGTTTTCTGTAACTGTCAAAATCTGTTCACAGTTTCTCTTCCATTCACAGGTCTTCAAACAATGCCAGAGGCCACACCATGTTCCTGTTAGTGTTTAATTCCTGTCCGTCTTCTTCTGTAAATATCTCTAACTTCCGGCGCTCCTCTTTCGTTCTCTTGCACTCTCATTTTTGGACTTGGGATAGTTCAGTCAAAGTTTCCTGCTCCCACGAATATACAAAAATATAAGTATTCCAAGGTTGTTTTCTGATAATGTTTGTTGTTTACACCTGACACTAAAGTAACCAAACTTCTTTCTGCAGATTGATGACCGCACAGTCCCTTTAGCAGTGGTTTGTTTTCCTTAGCAACGGTCTGTAAGCAAAAATTAACAACCTCTGGAATGTCGAAATTAACCAATCAGAATCGAGTATACAACTGAGCTGTTTAATAAATATTGGTAAGACATATTTCCTTTTGCTCAGAATGCAAGAAAAGCACTTTTTATCACTTCAATTGTATAACAGCCGACATCAAAGTTAAAGTGAGAGCCAAGAAATTAAATGAACCAACATCAGAGCATAGCTGACAGAACGGCTTCTCTGTTATTCAGAGGCCGCTGTAGAAGTATTGAATCATGGAAAGAGCAAATCATTAAAGCCTTTCAGTAAATGTGTGTCTCCTTTTATTGGCCTGGCTTGCTGTGCAGCTAGAGCATGACGGTTAAGCCTCGCCTCACTCCCCACAGCGACTTTAAAGACGGGTCAGGAATACTTGCCCCTGTTTGGCCGGATAGCAGCAAGAGATTGCCTTCGCATCCCAGTGTCTTAACTTCAGGAGACATTTGGAATCTGAGAGCACCGTGCCCCCCTGCCATCGGTGTAATGGCAGGCCATGTGGTCTGATTTTGTGGGAAATCTTTGAAATGGTAATAAGGTTGAGGGGATGCATCGTTTTTCTCTCCGGGAGAGAGAAGGAAGGAGCAAGGGGAGGGAGGAAGTCGGGGGGGGTTTCGGAAGCTCTAGGTCACAGAGATGTAATGATGGGCTGGGATGAGCTGGGGTGTGCCAGAGGATTACCGTCTGTCTTTCCAAGCAAACGCTGCTCTCCAAGGCCAGTGTTTCAATCCCGACACAGACTATTTGCTCCCACTGCCAATATGAAAATAGAAGGGGCAGCATGTGCTCTAAAAAAATAATCACTCTGTTTGATGGGTTGTGTGTGTGGAGCAAAAATCCACCAGCCAACAGGAAGGCAAACAATGCACTATTTTCCTCTCTGTGGTGGCATTCAAGCCATTGCATCAACTGTGACCTGCGTTGGTATTATCGCAAATGAATGTGCTGTTAAAGACGGTGATTTAATGAAAGCTGAATCCTATTTATCTAGCTTTTCTTTTCTCTTTTTTTCCCTCTTTGTGCTCACCACAACTGAAAGCTATAATGTATGAACGACTCGAAAGAAAATAATCACTGAAATTAGTGCCTGTAATTAAAGGGTCTATTCAATTACAAACATTTTGCCAGTTATTTTGGGTGGTATCCTTCCATGCAGTTTACATTTTATTTCATCCAACCAAAATAATCAAGATAATTAGAATATTAAAGAGGATACTTTCAAATTTGAAAGCTTTAAAGCATTTAATTACAACGTAATAGTTATTCTCACGATGGCGGAGATGTGGGAATTTATAATAATAGATTTATTTTGTTAGCGCTTTTACAGGTGCTCAAAGACGCTTTGCAGATATAGTAAAGAGAAAAGAAAAGAAAGGAACAACACATACATATATAGTTAAAGTTAAAGTCAAATAATACAAAAACAATCACACATTAAAAGCCAGATTGAAGAGGTGAGTTTTTGTGAGTTTTTTGAAGGTGGTGAGGTCAGTGCAGTCTCTGATGGGTTGTGGGAGTGAGTTCAATTTAGTGCAACATCTGGTGGAGTAAAAACAAGCAATCACACAGGTTGAAAACAAGCCAGCTCACAAATTAACATGGTTAGTATAACAGCTTTATTGGTGATATCAATGAGAGTCAACGCTACCAAGGTAAGACGGAATCAAAAATTGATATCATCCTTCAATCAACTCTATTTTAGGGTAAGTCACAGTTTGGTTTTCGACAGTTTCCATTACCATAAACTGGGGAGCATACTAACCAGAACATCGGGCCATATGTAGGCCAACGAAACATTTGTTCTTTGATGAAGATTCCCATGTGGGATCCTCTTTTCCCAGCTGATCTACAGTAGGAACTGATGCTATGTAACAGATCTGACTACACCAATTACCATAGGAATAATAACGCTGAATGGACTCAAACTCCCAACAGTGAAAGGGATAAAAAAGTAGTTTAAAGGTCCCCTATCATGCTAAATGCACTTTTTTATATCTTTTATACATCAATGTGTCCCTGGTGTGTCAGGGAACTCACAAAGTGTCAGAAAGTAAAACCCTCTCTCTTTTCCTCCATACCAACATCTCTACGATTTTAACCCTAACCCAGGACCTAATATGGTCTTTGTTTAAATTAGCAAGCATCGCGAACACTCAGAGCTAACACTGTAGAGAGAGAGTATGTGTAATAAAAAAAGGAACTCACCTTGTGGTAAACCCGCAAGAGAGAAAGTGTCACGAACTTGGATACACAAGGAAAAGGACTCGAATGCACGACCCGGGAGACAGAGGTAAAGTATAAGTAGTATACTTTATTTTCAAAAGAAGCGCACAAAGAAAACCGCTCACTAGGTGAGGAACAAAAAACTTACAAAATAACAGAGCATAAATCAGGCTTGAACAAGGTGAGTAACCGTAGCTTACTACTTGCATCGGGACAGGGCAAGACGAACTGACAAAGAACAAAGGGAAGCTGGGGAATATAAACAAAAGGTTACTGGGCACAGGTGGAAACAATCAGGGGCGGGGCTGGTGCTGATGAGAGCGGGAATCACACACAAGGGTAGGGAGTCAAGGAACCTGGAATGAAGCATAACCGGTGAATGTCAAAATAAAACAGGTATTGGAAAACAATACGAAAATTAACCAAACAAAACATGAAACATGACAAAACTCAACACTTTTGACGGGACACAACATAAAGCGTTGGAGCTCCATACTGTTTCAGAAATAATCCTTGATGTGGTTTGGAACATGATGGCGTTTAATCACGGCAGCATTTAGCTGTATCTGCGGTAGAATTCTGAGCAGGAATTAGCTCCCCCCGCCCTCCTCTTTTTTTTTTCAAGCTAAGGACCCCGAACCAGTACTTCTCTCACAGAGCTAAAACAGAGGAATATGAGGGATGTCTAAAATGCATGATCTGTTTGGTATTTTGAGCAAAACACATCATAGATATGTTTTTATATATCTGAGACCTATAATATATGCCTAAAAATAGCATAATAGGAGACCTTTAAATAACCAAACACATCCAAAGTTCCGATAGCCTGGCTTCTTTAGTTAGCCAGTTTTCCTAGTTTATTAGCCATCTGCTTCCCTTACCATGTAACAACATCACATTTGGTGTCAACAGTGAATGAAATAAAAAGACAGTGCTCCAGAGTAGATTAATGTTATGGTGGTCCTTAAACTTGGAAATAAGTCAGGATTTGACCAATCCGGGCTCCATCCTCCAAGTCAACAAGTGTTCATGCTTTGTTCTATCCTGCTGGAAAAACGTGTAAGAATCATAAATGCATGTTTGCCACAGAGCAAATTTTCTGCAATATTGCCAAAATGGAAATTCCCATTGCCTTTTGTTGATGGAGCCCTTCAGATGATAACTTTCCAGGTCGGCCTAAAAATATACAGTATTGCTGAACCACTGTATTCGTTTTAATGTTTGATTTAAATAAACTCAAGATTATTAGCCAATTATGTAACATGATGAGGAGTAAGAATGTGGTTTATTTCCTTTTTAACACATTTTCCCTAATTGTCTTACTTTCTCACCTCTGTCACTATTTTCTATGGCTATTATATCATTGATTCCATTTTAGTATCCAGCTGTCCGCCTACCATCTAAGTCATGCCAGATTTGCTTTTTAAAGACACTTTTTAGCAACTAACTTTATGACAAACCATTCCCTCTTTATTTCTGTCACTTAACAGCGCTGCCTTGTTAATGAATGTGTTCTAATAGTTTCGGGATCCTTAATACGACTACTGACAGTCTCAATTCGTCAAGTCTTTACCTGTTTATTTCTGACAGCTGGATTCGAAGCTCAAAATGTAATTTTGTTTTTATTATTTAATGTCTTTGTTAGTGGAGCTCACAAAACGGAACAGGCAGCCTTAAATTTCGATTCAGGTTGGTTTAGTGAATCTAAATAAAGCAAGCCATCCTCACAAAACAAATTAGGAGCTTTAGGATAGTAACCAAACAATGTAATTTCATGAGGTAAAGTGTCTCTGAACAAAACAATATGAAACTTGATAGATACTAAATGTTGTTTTTCAAGCTTTTGAGCACCACAAAGGACATTCCATTTACCTCTATTGTTTTAAATATATATATAATTCTAAATTGAAGGAAAGGATAAATAAAGGAAGATTGGAAATAAGCAGGTAACCAGACAGTTGGCAACAATTACTAATGTACTGTACTGATATATGTCCATTGAAGCTTTCCCATCCCAGCATTTATCCACATGCAAGAACTCCATCATTTGTCCACTTCATGTTTTCAGGGTAGGAGTTAAATCACTTTCGAACATCTTAGAATCAACCAAGCACAGGTTATTAAGCCACTTATTAATACTCTAAATGCAAATGTTCTCAACTGTGGCCCTGCAGATGTATCCCCAGGGAAACATAACGTTGGTGATCTGGGCTGTTCACATTCAAACCACTCACACATAAATTATTCTCCAGGGAGAAACCAAGGGACGTTCACACATGCTCTTAAGTACAGTGTTCTGTTTTACCTCATTTCCAACATAAGCTGTCTTCATAAGATCCATTTTGTGTTCTTTTAGAGAATATCTATTAGGAATTTTATACTGAATAAATGTGCCTGTGGCTTCTCTGATTTATACCCATTGTTGAATAGAATCCCGTCCAATGTTTCTTCATCAAATGTAAGTCTGTTTCATTCACCTCTATTGTTAAGTTAAACGCCCTAGAGTCAGATTTCTCAAGAACTTTGGCAAGTCAAATCTAAACAATCGCTACAGCCAGATATAATTGGGAAAGAAATATTAGTGAGCTGGCCCTTGAAGCTAAGCAGCATAAAGACTGAGCTGAAACTTGATATCACCGTTTCCCTATTTATTACCTGACAATCTCCGAGGTAGCTGAACCTTTGACCCCAACGCGTCCTCAGCCGAAGACATGATGAAGAGGTTGTCAGTTTCTTTACAGCAACCGCTATCTTCTTCACCTTTTCCCCCTGCGCTCTCCTTCTGTGAAAAAATCTGGAAGTCATCACCGCTCCCTTCATATCTCCCTCTGGCGAGATATGAAGTGAGCTCACATTATAAATATCTCCATTCTGTTTGATTGCCCTCCAAATAAGTCACACTGTTCAAACAAGCAGAGAGCGCCCCTCCACTGCCTCCCATTGTCTGGCTTTGAGCTATTGACGCGGCAGTTGACGATTTATTATAGGCACCTTTCCCAAGTGACCGATAAGCATTGTGATGGATGCAGGATTTTACAGTGCCAAAATGGCTTTATCTCTCCACCCTCCAAGCTACTATCTCGAGCTGATGAGCTGTGCTTATTCTTTCTCCTCTGACTTTCTTTCTCTGATCTCTCAGATGCCAACCACTGTGAGTGTTATCCTCCAAAGAGCCCATTTCACCAGGAACAAATGTATTCTATTATTTACTGATTTAGCATGCACTTTGTGGCTTCTCCCCTTTTCTCCCGTTTATTCGCCTGTGTTTATGTGTGTTTCTGTCAGCGCCCCGACGCCTGTGAGGATGACTTTACAAGCATATGCATCTGTGCATGTGCCCGGGCAGCGCTCACAGCATCCGAGCTGAGCAGAAAAAGCAATTGTGTTTTCTCCATGATGCCGTTTCACGTTGTTATTTTACGCTCTAGATGCAATATCCTGCTATTTAGAGAGCCCAACTATCAATCATCTCAATTGTTGCTGGCAAACTTGAAAGCACTTTCGACTTGCTGCTCATTTTCTTTCTATTAGTAACACTCAAGTGGATAGAAACACAAAGGAGCAGAAATTACAGAGGGGTGTGTGTGTGTGTTTTTGGAACGTGGTTTTGGAGAGATGAAAATGAGTAGGAGTGACAAGAAATGTCTCATTTTGAGCTAAAATGTGGGACGTGATGTCTTTTACACTCTGCTTTATGTGTAATTAATTATGTTGTTGCTCTTTTCTTCTACATGAGTGTCGGCTGTTTGATATGAACTCACTCCCTGGGCCTGTGTGCTTAAGAACAGAGGTGTTTTAAGTTTGTGCAATGAGTTTTATCAATGCACGATTATTTTTGTAAGAGTGGCATTTTCTGCTTTATGCGGAAAACAACTGTGGAATTTAATTTTGGTCATGTTATATATTAAAATCGATAGTTACGGCTGTAACTACGGTTCTATGAGTCCCGGATGACCGCCAGAGGCGGTGCTTTAAGCACTGGATATGTCCATCGCGCGCATGCGCAGCTCGAGTACCAATACCAACAGAGTCACCTGTGACCCACGTGACACCGGCTATATCAGCCGGTGTCGTCAGAGGATCTGTTCCCAGAATCTTCTCGCGAGCACACAATAATTCTGAGTGACAGGATACTCTGGCGGTCATCCGGGACTCATAGAACCGTAGTTACAGCCGTAGCTATCGTTCTATTTCGTCCCTACTGACCGCCAGAGGCGGTGCTTTAAGCACTGGATGACCTATACCAACCATGTCATGAAGAATCCAAGCACTTACTCACCTAGCTGGAAGCAGCGGAGCTTGGCAACAGGACCACACCCAGAGGGTGAGGAGTGGCGACATTGACCCGGTAGAACCTGGAGAATGTGCCAGAAGACGCCCATTCCGCCGCGGCGCAGATGGTCTCCAGGGGCACCCCTCTTAGGGCAGCCCACGATGTTGAGATGCTTCTTGTAGAGTGGCATCTGACCCCTGATGGCGGGGGGCGGCCACTGGCCCCGTAGGCGTGTGTGATGGTATCAACCACCCAGTGGGATAGCCGCTGTTTTGAGAGAGCACAACCCTTCCTAGTGCTGCCGTGGCAAACGAAGAGCTGCTCTGACTGCCGTATGCAGGCCGTAGCATCAATATACGCCCTCAGGGCACGCAGAGGGCACAGCAATTCAGGCGTGCCACTCTCTTGTGGAAAGTACGCCGAGTAGAACCCCCCGTCCTGAAGCAGAGGGTCCACTGGCTCGATTGCGCCCTTGGCCAAGAGGACGGACAACTCTTGGGCCAGAGCTAAGGCCTTCGCCGGGTCGTTGACAACTGTCATTTTGACCCGGCCGAAGGCTAGGGGCCGGCGTCGGAACTGCAATTCGTATCCCTGGGTTAGGGTGGAAACCACCCAAGGGTCGGAAGTACAGGCAGCCCAGTAGCTGAGCTGCTGCTGGGAAAAGCAGCCGACGACCGGCCCCGGGACTTCAGGGCCTAGCCCCCCGGCCCCTGGAGGACAAGGCATCCTCATACAGAGGTGCGGCCACCGAAGGGGGGGCGGCAACCGAAGGAGGGGCGGCAACCGAAGGAGGGGCAGGCGGCACACTAGCAGCCCCTATACCGGGCCCTGGCTGAAGGGCCAAGAGGAGCGACTTCATCGTGTCCATGTCGGTCGCTAGCCGATCCACTTTAGAGGACAGCCTGTTTCTAGTCCTCCTATTGGGGGGTGCACCCATGGCCATCTCTCCCTCAAGTCGCCGGGAACGGCCAAACCGATCTGGAGGAGGATGTGACAAAGAGAGGTGGCCGTTGGCTGCCGCCAGGCGTTCCACCTCGGTGATTCTAGCCACTCTAAGTGCCCGGGGCATGCAGCTACAGTTCATGCAGGCACCTACCGTGAGAGCCTCCCTTAGATGCTTGAGGCCGAGGCAAGAGGGGCAGCGGTCATGGCCGTCCTCTGGCTCAAGAGGGGCCATACAGGCGCTACATGAATGGGCCATTCTGTAGTTAGCCAGATGCAGCGTAGCCGGGAGTGGGTGCGGGAGCAAAGCCTTCACCAGCTGCCTGCTTAACGGAAAGAGTAGAGCCGTGCTGCTACTCGCCAAACGGAAGAGGGATGTAATTACACCCACGTTACCGGCAGAGGGAGCGGGAGCGAGAGCACTGCCTTCACCTAGCTGGATTAATAACGATTACCAAATGCAGCGTAACCGGGGGCGGGTGCGGGAACACAGCCTTCACCAGCTACCTGCTTAATGGGAAAACAAGGCAGTTTAGCGTGTACCAGGAGCGGGGGCGAGAACACTGCCTTCACTGGTTAAATTAAGACTAATGCCAGATGCAGCGTAACCGGGAGCGGGTGCGGGAACACAGCCTTCACCAGCTACCTGCTCAACGAAATAAACATGGAAACCATAATATGAGTTATATTTATAAGCAGAGCTAAATGGCTGTCAAACTGATTTATACTGATACATTAATATTGACATAGGGTTAGGGGTTGCTAGAGATCACCGTCCAAGATCAATACATGGACTGAGCTTGGACCCTTTATTTTTTGGGGCCTGTGCGTAGAAGATACAGTAATCCATTTTTCCCTGTACATATAGTCCGTTTGTATCTGTGTGTGTGTATTTGTTTTTGGCAGAAATAAATCCCAGCATGGATGCATGAACTCACCTCTTCTTCTGTCCTCTCGTTCCTCTCCGTGGTATTAGGTATCACTCAGTGCTCCTCCAACACTGTCAAACTCAATTTCAAAGTTTTCTTCTTCTGCCAAATCCAGCTGCATTTTCCGGCTCAGATGTTGCGATCACGCTGCGGTCGGGGGGGGGGGTGAACAGAGCCAGGACGAAGTCAGCCTGATTGGCGAATCTCAACGAAGCCAGTGAAGCATTTCAAAGTCTGCTATCATTCCCAGAAAAAAAGCACCAGCCATGGCCCAGTTCTGCCTGCTGCTTTGCACGGAGAAGTCAATACATTTCTTAATTAAAGCAATGCATCTCGCACACACAGCTCCTTCTTACTGTTGTATTTGCCGAGATTAAAGTTGTGGATTTGAATTTGTTTTTATGCATTCTAATTTTCCTGTCATCATACATTAGTCCCAAAGGGGAAGTCTATCTTAACACAGTGAGTGAGATTGTGTCAAGAGCACTAACGGGTCTTCCAAATTGCATCTACTGGAAAATGGGATGTGTTTGCCAACGCTGCTAATCAAAGCAAGCTGAGTGAATAATATGTGGGTAATTTATGAAGTTAAATTTGGACGGTGTTCTTCCCCCTCTGTATCTCCACCCAGAAATAAATTGCAGTTAAGCTGAACACAGCTTGGGCCACAGATTTCTAACCATGGGAAGCAATGTTTTTGTAATGATAAGAACCCCCAAGGCACGTTGGGCCATATATAATGCCCTTTTTTTCTCCGCTCCGTGTTTATTTACCTAGGAAATAAATGCAGCAAGTCTCTTTCTGGCCCAGGGCTCTCACTTACTCGGGGTTGCGGAGGAGATGTGCTTCCGAAACGCAGAAGGAAGGAGCAAGACAAAGTAAGTCCCCCTTTATTACATCTGCTTTATTGTGGGTGCCCACTCTTCCATTGCAAAGCTCCACTCCCATATTCAGAGAGCCTTTGAGTCCGTATTTCCTTTGCCAATGATAATTACAGTAATGTGCGCTCAAATGGATGCATATGCCTCATTGAAACCAATATTTTAAATATGCTGTAACGTCCCATTACATAATAAAGCACGGCAATTACCCTGCACTAAATGGATCGCTAACAATGGAGATCACATTCAACTTTACTTAACTAAATAAGAAGTTTGTTTTCACTCATATGCCTATTTTCATTGTTCCACTTCCATCAAAAGTGTTCATTACCTAGGGACTATTTTTGGTAGTTCCAAAAAAACTGTTTACAGTGAGGTTTGTTCGTTTGTTGAATTTATATTATAACTTTTCTATAAACTTTTAAGAAAATTGAGTAGTTGAAATGTTTTTTCCGAGAGCATCATAGTTTGAAATGTCAGCGTGTTTTGCAGGTCATTTCTTAATCTGCAAAGTGAAAAGTAACTAGAGCTATCAAATAGATGTAGTGCAGTTAAAAAACCTTGAAATATAGTGAAGCAGAGTACCATAAGAGGCCAGAGAGAGGTGAAACTTAACATCACTTATTGAAGGATTTGTATTTTTACGAAGGATAAATTACCTTTAGTTTATTTCTCGGCCATGGTTCTCAACTGCAACCTAATTGGATGCTGTCAAATTGGTTCAAACAGAGTGATCTGGGGAATTAAGTGGTGAAATGCTGGGAATGAATAGTCTTAATGTCACCTGATGGAAATAGATATATTTTTTTGTTAAACACTATTTTCTTTAATGCAACATACATTTTAATATTTGGGCTTATGGGAAGGTTTCAAGTATTTTCAAATTAAGTGATGTCAAAAGTCATTGTGGTAATGTCTGAGTCCAGTTGTACGTCCTGGGTTAGTCTTTAAATGTATAATGTGACTCTAGTATACACCCAAGATTCTCTCTGTGCATCACCTTGAGAGCATACAATTGATCAGCCGTTATATCGAGCAAGAAGAAGACTGATGTCTTGTTCAATTGCAGTTTGTGACTTGTATTTAATCAGAATAACCCTGCCAGTGTGTATTGTTGTTATCGCATTAGCTGATCAGACCTAAAAAGCTGATAAAATACTAAATTCCTTGGACATACATGGGAAAGTGTGGATGTGTGTGTCGGTGCAGGTTCATTTTAAGTGTATACCCATGTAGGTGTCTCGGCATGCATACAGTATATGTGTGTGTTGACATGAGTGAGTGTTGCTTGGCTGTGTGAGATAAACAGGACATGCTCCAAGGAGTGGGACGATGGCCAGTGGACACAGCTGAGGAGGCAGCTGTGAGGAGCAGGAGAAGTGGAGGGGGAGGAGGGGGGGGAAGGAAAGACGGAGGGTTAGGGGGGAAGGAAAGACAGAGAGGGAGGGGTAGGATGGGAGGAGAGCAACACACGGTGGAGGGCAAAGTGCACTGACAGCCACGGGAGTCGCAGAGTGGGACCTCTCCAGGCTTGACAGATGGACAGACAGGGCGCCGCCCCACTGGAGGCCTCCGTCTCACGATGCAAGCGTGAGCGCACAGACACATCAACGTGCACCCACAAACACCTACATAAGCACTCTGAAAGATACTCATACTAATGTGAAAAACCCCAACGCTAAGATTGGAACATGGCAGAGATGGCAAAAGTACACACATCCGTTACTCAAGTAGAAGTACAAGTACTGACTAAACGTCTTTACTCAGGTAAAAGTAAAGAAGTACTGGCTTCGAAATGTACTTAAGTAAAAAGTACCCATAACTAGCAGCTGTTTTAAAGAGTACCTGACCTCCCTTTATATTAATAGAACAATAACGTCATTGTTAGCTAATGAATGTTTCCATGCTGAACAACGGCAACATGACAACGTTTTCATTGGTCCCTCTTCTTTAGAGAAGACCAGGAAATGATGGATACATGGATCGTGTTCAAATCAATAGGCACGCAATGACTCTAAATAATAATGATCACGCCACCAAACACACATTCAAACTAAAGGAACCAGCCTGTTTAGAAACTGTAAGAAGTAAAAGTAAATAAGTAGTGGAGTAAAGTACTGATACCAGAAACATTTACTTAAGTACAGTAACAAAGTATTTGTACTCCACTACTTCCCACCTCTGCTCATACTAATGCACAAACCCCAACCCTTAAGATTGGAACATGCTTACGAACAAAGATCTCAAATCGTTACTTTCCCACAAATTAACACCAAGCTCTACCTTTCTCTTTAGTTTTGCGTCAATGCGGCGAAAGAGAGAGCCCTGTCTGAGGCAATTTGTCAGGGGGAATAAAGGTGAATCAAGTCCAAAGATTTGTATCCCGTTCGATTCGGACCAGTGCAAAAAACCGCAGGGAGTTGCTGAGCATTGACTTGTGTGTAGACCAGTTTTCCGGGGACACAAAGGACAGTATTAGCCAAGATGCGAGACCTGCAGTGAAGCGGCTGGGGGCAGGAAAGAAATGGGGGGGGGGGAGAATTCAATCAGAGTTGACCATCTGCCAGATCACTTGCGATGCCAAAGGTGTCATTCCCCTGTGCAATATATCCAAAGCGGGTGAACCATGACATGCAGTTTTAGGAAATCTTGTACACAAATACAGTCTTTTTGGATTTTGTCGCTCCATGTGGCTCATTTAGCAATTCTAGAGTTCATATTAAAACAAATTAGAAACTCCCTCTGGAGGTAAAACATGGATTTTAGCCTTCTCAGACTATTTACGTGCACAAAAAACTCCAAAAAGAATAATAGTGCCTCTTTTAAAGATAAAGATTTAAATCAATTCCTCAATTAAACTAGTTCGCAGACGATGACAATTGTTAAAAATATCCCTATTCTGGCCATAAAACGACACTGCCTCTAATAGAAATTGTAGAATATCCCATTGAGGGAGGGAGAAAACTCAAACAACCTACTTCCCCAATTGCTGCAGCTACCCTTGATGTCTTTCTAAAACATAATTGATGCAGAAAAAGAGCGCTCAGATGTGTAAAGAGCAGTAAATTCGCCGCTAAAAGCCGAGCTGTACAATACCACGGAGTATTCTCCCTCTCCTGCAGTGCTTTACAGAACAGTGCAATAAGCAGAGCAGACAGGCCGAGTAAGAGAAAGCCTGTTAGGCTGGATGAAAAAGGAGGTGGAGTAGGAGGAGGAAGCAGCGAAAAAGGAGGAGCGGGGTGATACCATTTAAATCGATTCCTCGACCTGCGGGGCCTGCATCCTGTCACGCTTTCTTACAGCTCCGCTCCTCTGCCATTCCCATCCAGGGAGCACATCTGAGGAGACTCGCAGCTCTTTTTCCTCCCGTTTCCTCTCTAGGGTTAGGTATTTCCATCCCGCGGTATTTCACAGCTCTTCCATGGCCATCCCTTTCTCATTCTCCTATCTTCCACACTGTCACAAACATTCAACCACTGTAGGCTTCGGCAAGGAGCCTGAGCTTTGTTCAAAGTTACTTCCCTCCATCTTTACTTCTTCTCCCCTCTTTTGCCATTTCCGAGCCTGTCATCTCAGTGTGCCTTCCTTTCACATCTCCTACTCTTTCCTTTTTCACACTTTCACTTTCTGTTAATGAAGGCTCTTCTCCGTCTCACATCTCGTCCCCTCTTCAGCCTCTCTTCTCTGTCCCTCGCTATCTTTGTTCTTCCTCGTGCCATATGTTCCCCTTCTCTCTCTGTGCTTCTGACTTGGAGTGCCATTTGATGAGCCCAGGATTGAGAGCACTGGAGTATCGGCGCCGTGCAGCAGTGCGCCCAGGAGAGGATGTCAGGGAAGGAGACAGGCCCTCTTCACATTAAATATCATTTGACACCTAATCTGCTGCACCTTCTGCTGCTGTGATGAGGGGAAGAGGATGGAACTGTTCCCCATGCTCCCAAAAAAGAAAACAGCCCCAAACATCCCTCTTTGTTTCAAGTTGGTAGAGAAAGGTGCCTCGTAATTAATACATCAAAGCAAAGACTGTCGTGAGCATGTCTGTCTTTGAGGGCAAGAGGGAAATGGGGACAGACTTTTTAAATGAACACCCATATAGAGTGGTGCAGTCCTTAAATCCAGAAATGATTAGGATTTAACCCCCCAGTTTTTCTAGTCTCTAAATCAATGATTCTCTTTTATCGTATTTGTGGTTAAAAGCCTGAATTAAGGTCTGTGGTTACCGCAAGCTGAAGGGATTTTGAAAGGTTTTACAACATAAAATACCTCAGTAAAATACCCCACTCGTGAATATCCGAAGCATCTGTGTCATAAAAACAGTGGTTGCTAACAAGTGACTAAACAAACAACTAAACGTCATCACGCGAAACATTAGCCACCTTTAGCGGTGATATGCAGCCATGCGTTAGCATTATGTTAGCTTTTTATTCTTCGAGATTTTTGCTTAAAAACAAGTCACACAACACGTTTTGTTCATTAGGATAATCCCCACTTAAGTATCATTAACGTGTGTTGGCCACAAAGCTTATTTTCTGCAATATATCGAATTCCAATATGAAAATGTCATTGTGTTTTGCGATGCTAATTTCCGGGTAGGCCTACAAAACTATCTCATCCCTGCACCACTCTATTCACCATTAAATGAAATCAACCAAAAGGCATGAATGTGTCAGAGACAACTATATTGAGGACCCTGTGTTTTCGGACAGCATCCTATATTTTGCTAAATTGTCACAATTCTGCATTTTATCAATACATCACTGGGATGATTTGGCAGCGGGATCATGTTTGCAGTTGGGATGCAGGGCAGTGTCCAAGAAAACAGGCCTTTTTATGATTCAACAAAGACTGTGGGCCCACGCTGATACAGTTGCAAATTGAAAAATGAATGAGAACTGACAAGTGTCCCAGGAAAATCAATCCGATAGAATAGGTTTCCAATATGGAGATGCGGGGGAGATGATCACCTGGAAACAGTTGCAGTGTGCATTTCAGATTTTTTTTTTTGAGCCAATTAATTGGTTTGTCCCATTTGCATTATTTTAAAGGGGATTGGTATTCCAATTCCATCTGTTTATTATTATAGTTCATTAAAGTCCTGAAAGCCTATTTCTCTATCAGGTTCGTATAAAAACTGATAAGGTTAATCATGACCACAACTTTTTCTGTACAACTGTTTTAATTTCACATTAAATATTCCTGTATTTCTGTTTTGGCTGATGTTTTATTCAACGGTTTGAATTGGGAAAGCTCAGTTGGAAAAAGTAATGTCACACAAAACAAAATAGCTGAGTTTTTGGGTAATGACTCATTATTAATACCTATAAGCAATATATATAATATTTGTTTCCAAAGTTTTCATATCCTTTCTGTGATATCAAACCCAAAAGTTTAAACTATTGATGGTTAGCATTTCATTCTCTATATTGACATTATGTCTGGTTACATTAATTATTTAAGTTCTAAAGAAAAGTTTAAAATGTCAGGATTAGATGAAAAAGAAACAATGTTTGCACAAGCTGGATGACATTTGGAATACACTTTCACAGTTGATGGAATCATTGTAATATTGGTGACAAACAAAACCTGCACAAAGTGTTTTTCCAGTAAATACTTTACCTGTGTTATTATAAAAGTTATTCGCAGTAGAGCCAGTAACCACAGGTCTCGCCAAATAAACAAGAACTTAATTATGTGGGAATGTAACCATATATACGGAAGAATGAGTCCAATGCCTCCAAAAGAAATAACTGGCAGTTGGAACTTTAATTAAAATGTCACATTGATATTTTATCGTTATGCCCGACTGAATTTGATTCTAACAAGCCTAAGACAAATCTCCTCTTCAACCGACAGTCACCCACGGGTTCCGCCACAGCGGCCGCTAAATCATTCTCACTCAATTTCCAACGAGGTTCGGTCATTTGATGCCTTCAGGGACTGTAGTTCTGCCTCTCGTGTTTCTTCTTCTGGAAGTAAGCTTGTTTAAAGATTGTCTCAACTTTCTCAGATCATAGAACAAACATATGTGTTGTTTTAATATGGATTTTCGCTTTAAGGAAAAAATAATGAAAACACTCCCCCCCCATCCACTGCCAGGAAATGGTCTTGATTATGAAGCAGAGATGGCAAAAGTACACACATCCTTTACTCAAGTAGAAGTACAGATACTCGTGTTTAAAAAAGACTCTGGTAAAAGTAGAAGTACTGACCAAACTTCTTTACTCAAGTAAAAGTAAAGAAGTATGGACTTCGGAAAGGTACCCATAACTTTGTGTCCTTGGGCAAGACGCTTCACCCTAATTTGCTGTATTCACTGTTACATGTCTGATAATGTAAAGCACTTTGAGCATTAACGAAACGCGTTTTGAAAATGTAAGAAGTAGAAAGTACAGGTATTTGTGTTAGAAATGTAAGAAGTAAAACTAAAAAGTTGTCAGTAACGAAGTATTTGTACTCCACTACTTCCCACCTCTGTTATGAAGACATTGTTTTCACTTACCACTGGCCGGGGTCTGGCCTTCTTCTTGGCTTCTTGGCTTTGATGTGTCTAGACAGGCAGATGTACCAGCACTCTGAGAGGTTGCCAATCGGCCATGTACTCTTTCCGCCATGTCCCCTGGAACCCCCCTAGAGAGGCTACACGACCTGAAAGCCATCAGTGTCTGGGAGTCCATAACAATGCGACCTGTGCTCTGTCTCAGACATTTGTTTCTGCCACTTTGGCACTGAGAGAATTGCTCTCAATCTCTTTCGAGAGAGTCTGGCATCCTTTCACCCCATCCATCACAAGACCTCTCTCCAGCGGATGGACCACTTCCACGCCTGTTTCCCAGACTGCCTGTCGGTGCCTGGAAGCTGCCTCCGTGCACGTCCCCCCCCCCCCGTGCCTGCTGCAATTACCCTGGACACCGATGGGTATTTCTTTTTTTGGCACTGCAGGAAGTGACTGTGATGACAAGTGGCCTGTAAATTATTGCTTTGTGCGGCATTTCGTCCATAAAGCACAGTGTTTGACCTCCTGAGAGTGACGTGTGAACACGGAAAAAAACGGGGAGTAAGATTTACTTCGGAAAATCGAGGTAAGAAAACACACTCAGAAAACCTAAGTAAATTTAACAACGTATATTTCAAGTAGCTTCTACTTACAGTTAAGAAGTGTTTGTTACTAAAGGCACTTAAGTAAACTTTACTGTCACACTCAGTTTTTGTAAGTACATTTTACTTACTATTGTATAGTAGATTTGACTTAAAGTGGACCTATTATGCTATATTGGAAAACATATATTGT
This sequence comes from Gobionotothen gibberifrons, assembly GCA_943591055.1. Lineage (NCBI taxonomy): Eukaryota > Metazoa > Chordata > Actinopteri > Perciformes > Nototheniidae > Gobionotothen > Gobionotothen gibberifrons. Next base: position 1,602,801 of record CALSBZ010000134.1, on the reverse strand, counting down.
AGGACCATACCTATAAAGTTGTTTGCTTAAAATACCAAACAGATCACCCATTGTAGCCATGCCTCATACTGCTCATACCCCTCTTTTGCAGCCCTGCTGAAAAAAAGAAAGAAGAGGAGGCGGAGCTAATGCCTGATGAGAATTCTACCGGAGATAAAGTTGTGATAAAACGCCATCCTGTTCTAAACCACATCAAGGATTATTTCTGAAATAGAATGGAGCTCAAATGCTTTTTCTCTTGCGGGTTTATCACAAGGTAAATTCCTTTTTTTATTTCCTGCTTTTTAAACACGTGATCTTCAGTACAGGTTAGCTCTGAGTGTTAGCGAGGCTTGCTAATGTAAACAAAGACGAGATTACGTCCAAAACACGTCAGGCATTGTTTCTGATAGCAACTCTCTGTGGGTCCACCGCCGATTTGACGTTAATTTGGCAGCAAATCTGTATCCGCTCGTTGTACCCCTGTTTTTAAAAGATTTGGGTACGGAGGAAAAGAAAAAGGGTTTTATTTTCTGACGCTGCGTAGGTTCACCGGGGAGACATATGTTTGTATTAAAGACATCACAACGTGCATTTTGCATGATAGGTCCCCTTTAAGATTAAATTAGCATCTTATTACAAATCTCCAGTAATAAATGTGCCTTTTCCGGGTTTTTTTCACATATCATACATTTCCCGCGTGTGTTAACAATAATAAACGATGCATTAGCTTCATGCTAACCCCTATTGGAAATTACATTGAAAGGCTAGCGGTTAGCATACATCGTTCCAACTATGAATTCACAGCAATATTTCCACCATTTAACAATGTATCCCTCACACATACTCTTCATTAACAATATTGAAACAACAAAGCATAGAAACACTTACAGGCATATGTTTTCTTAGACAACAATGCAGAGTAAAAACGTGCGTCTGGTCTGAATACATGTAAGAGACAAGTTCTGCATAACTACGGCAACACTGAAAGTACTTACAATTTTTACCCACAGGAGTCCTTTTGACCTAAACAACACAAACACATTTATTTTTGTTCTGTTGTCTGATACAAGCCATGATTAATCTACAGTTTTACAATGATTTTAACAAATACTGCATATAGCTACATTCGTTAAATTAAACAAAGCAGGCACAGAAACACATTGATATACTCAGAGGTCGAAGGAGTATCCGGCCCTTTTCTGAAGTAAAAATATTCATACCACACTGTAAGAATGGTAATGAAAATGTTAAAACTAGTAAAACTATAATTAGCTAAATGCTGTTTGAGTATTACATGTAAAAAGTACCCTGTAGTAATTGTAGTAACCCTTGAGAACGTAATAGCTCAAGGATTTCTAACAATATTTACATTTTTTTGTAAATTAAAAAACAGAACCTTGTACTTTATAAACTCTATATAAGATAGTGAAGCACAAAGTACAATATTTCCCTTTAATTTGTAGTGGAGTATAAAGTGCAACGAAAAGAAAATTCTCAGGTACCTCAAAATTCCACGACTGCTTCTGCAAAAATGTGGACTTTCAACAGAAATCTTGAGGAAATTAAGTTTAAGAAAGATTTTTGCAAACGACAGAAGCGTATTTCAACTTTGATGTGTTACTTAAGTTCATTGCATGGATGATGTCCGTGAGCAGAAGGCAGGCGATCACCCTCATCAAGCACCGCCGATCCCTCGATGGAGATGGACACGTTGGGAGGAGTGGCGTCTTCTTTTGCTGAACTTCATGGGGGACATGGAGCTTCACGACACACTCAGCATAGTCCTTTTACGACAATATCTTTGCCTCCATTCTGTCAAAACATGTAAATAAGTGTTAACATACAATACTGTAAACCTTTCTGTGAATTTACTAAGACTGATTGGGTTGAGTTAGCTATTTAATTTAGTATTTAAGTAGCCATTGATTTTACATGTTCTTTTTAAGCAGAGGGGATGGGGTAAGCTTCAAAAGGTTCAAAGGGCTTTATTATCATATGTAGCTACAGTGTGGATATGGGAATTTATATTAACTCTTATTTGTTACGGTCAAAGTATGACTGTAAGTAAGGAAGCTCAGTTTATAAAATGTTTGCTTTGTAGCCCGAACACCACCAACAAAAAAACTATAGCTTACTTACGTAACCCCAGTTCTCAGAGTAACATGAAGTGAGATGTCTCACTATGGGATGCGCCTCAACCATAGACTGTATATATGGACGTAGGGTCCGTGACGTCACCCATAGGATTCTGCAGAGTTGCCGAGAAGCCCTTAGTAGGCGGAGTCGGCCACTAACGGCTCGACAGCGACGTCAGAGTTCAACTCCCGCCTGCTCCAGCCTGTTCCAAATAAGGGCAAAGAGGCGGAGCCGAGGCGGGACCTGCTGCCTCCGAGCTGAAAGTTCCAGAGCTAGCTGAAGCTACCAAGCTAAGCTAACATGCTCCCCATCTGCACACTGCCGTCACATTTTACGTTTCAAAGGTAAGCGGACATGAAATTATTCAGCAAATCTATAACTAATAATCTATGTTATTGAGTTTTTAGCATAATACTTCAGAATCTTAAAATCCCTTAACGTTTGTATGCAATTGTGCTAAATTCAACACTGGAATCAAGCAAATATTACTATGTTTGCATGACATTAGTTATTTATATTTTGATATCACTTAACTATACATTTAAGTCAAGCTAAGGTACATGTGATGGTAGCTAGTTAGTGCTCTTACCTGTGAGGCCTCCTCCACACAGCATAATAACCAGACTGTATCATTAAAACCAAGTACCTATAGATCCTTTACTTTAGACAAACAATTAAAAAGACAAAATGTATTTAAAGACCAATCTTTATTTGAATGTGCCTCTTAACCTGAGATATTAGTTATACAGTAATAGTATTGACAATCTAAAAAAACTGAGCAACTCAACAATAAACTTTATATTTCTTATTGTCTAAAGCATTTATTATTTTCATTTTTCCCGTCTCATATTCAGTGTGGACGGATTGAGACAGCGTGGTGTCCAGAGAGCTGCTGAGACTTCAGGGAGAAACCTCCGTGTGATGGACGTCCTGTCTGTTGGTTTGGAGAGGACTGAGGGTCTTTCCTCTGCGAGGAGGACCAGGCCTGATGGAGGAGCCCATGCTGGGCATAGCTGATACCAACTGCACAGGCCTAGTCTGTCACTTTATTTGACTAAATGTGTTTACTTATACATTTAAAAGGTTTACACCTTCTGTCCATATGTGCTTTTTATTTAAAACATGTTTGATTAACTTTTGGTTCACATTTCAATCAATTGTATTTGTATTTGCACTCCTTTCGTCTACTCTTACTGAAAATGTTAGATTACACATTCACATCTGACTGAAGATTGGCCCCATTTATTTGTGACGTTGCAAACTCTGCGGTACAAGGCACAAGTGATGTGAAGCTCATAAAGTGAGGCAAATAGAAATAATCAGCTGATGGAGTGTAGATGTGGAAATAGCTGCATTCAATCAGCTGACTGTGTTTTCACAATAAAAGTAGTTTCTTAGTGAATGTCCTGTACTGGTCTTAAAATCTCATAACATCAGCTTTTAATGTTCCTCTTGGATGTTCCTCTTGACCCTCAGAGAAGGAGAAAATGTCGTGTCTTTCAGGCATGTCCTTTCCTAACAGAAATTACAGGAAACATATTATTGCAGAACAAGTGTGTTATTTATGAAAGCGGTGTGTTTGTGTGTTTAGGGGCTGTAGATATAACTATTTTGTAATTGTAATGGTTTTTTTGTATTTCAACAGAGCTACAAAGACAATCATATTATGAATGAACAGTATGAAGTTCATCAACATTGAAATATATGTTATTATCAAAATAATATTGAACTGTTATCAAAACGTAGTGCAATTGTAGAAGCTTGCTCTGTTGTCTCACTGAAAGAATAACTTTTACCACGTTTTTTCAGATAATATTGAGAGATAAATAGTAGCAGTTCTCACTATGTGTTAAATATCTTTGCCTTCAATACATTAAATTAGAAAGCTGACAAATTCATATTGCTTGTTAACATCTAAATGTAACTTTGTGCATGGAAAACCCCTCAACTTCACTGATGTGTAGGTGATCTAGTATTTAGTATTGTTTAATGGAATGTATATCAGTGTATTAAAGTCAATACTTCATTTATTTAAACCAATATCTTTCTTGATTCTTTGTACAGTATGAAAAAAATAGTCTTTGTACCTGTGCTGAAGTTCACTGCTGTGAGGAGTCCAGTTCTGTCTCTCTCTCTGGTCCAGCCTGTCTGCATCACCTGGACACCTTAAACAAACAGATATATATGTAAAGAACCATGTGTACAAACAATATAACTGATTCTCTTCTGTTGAACATGTTGGATTGTTCGAGTCAGGGTCCTTTTTATTTTACTGTAACTTTGGAAGTTGTGTTACCAATGCTTACTGTTTATTTGATACCAATTTGGTAATGCAATTAATAAAAACAACAAGGTTTCGGTTCGTTCTTCAGATGACTGTGACGTTAACGTAATCATCTTGAAATATGACATTAATAATTGTAATATACACACATCTTATTGTGAGGTTGATTTCACATACACTACTTCGACATTAGCTTGTCTACATACTTGAGCATAGCCAATTTAATAATAATAACATATCTCTCTAAGTTACAAGGATGACCTTATTTTATCAACCTCAAACAGGAGCCGTTTGTTGTACAGTATTATCCCGCTTAACACTTGTCTATTTCGTTTTAACCTTTATATATACAGTCTATGATTTTAACTTGGAGGCTACGATTAGCATCGTTAGCACCGACGTAGCTACCACTCGACACGCTAACCCAAGCCTTAACATTCATTACGTAGCTGATTAAAATCATTAACACATATATAAGTACTCGAATTTCACTTACCGTCTGTTTCAACCGCAGAGCGAGTCACAATAGTCCGATATATAAGCACGAAGAACAAACAAGCCGGCTAAAATGATTGGTCGTGCTTTTTACAGCGCCACGGCTTCCACAGATTACATTTTTTTATGTATTTATTGTCAAAGCATTTATATATTCATTGCTATTAGGATGTTAAGAGCATTCCATGGAATATAACAAAAAGTGTTTCTGAAATAAATTACATACCCCACCTTTTAAGGTTGCATTCACACCAGCCTTGTATAGTCCTTGGTGCGGTTCATTTGGGTTGGTGTGAACGCAGTCCGAGACCTCTGAAGTGAACTAAACAACCGGACTCTGGTCCGCCTAAAAGAGGTGGTCTCGGAGCGCTTGCTAGTGAACTCTGGAGCGGTTCATCGCGGGGGTGAACACCAAAACATAGGAAGTGTAGTATTTACGCATCACAAGAACGCAGCATGTCTTCAAAAATCTTTAGCGAAAGACTCTTTCGCTAAAGATTTTGAAGACATCCGCGGTTGTTTAGTTAAAGAGTGAAGTGTTGAACAGTGTCGTAACAAATGCTCCGTCAACTATACATAAAAGTCAGAGCCACCTGTCGTCTGTGAAACCTCCTCCTGACTGCAGAACGTCTCTCATTATGTGTTATAATTTCTTTTAACGGACGTTGTGTGATGAGAAATTGTCGGGATTTGCGTTTTTACCCCCTTAATGTCTGACCAATGGTTGAACAGCATTTCCGTGCACATGACTTGTGTTTAAAGTTTATAGTCCGTTTGAGTTTTGCCCGTGTTAACGCAAACCGAACCTTCTGAAAAAAGTAACAATGTAGCAAACTGTCATCTGGTGCGCACCTGAAAATGGGCTATTAGGTGTGAATGCGACCTTAGATTTGTGAGCAAACTCTGTGAACTCAGTAGATTTTGAAGGGGAACTATTTTTTAGCAAAACATATTTTTTTCGCTCCAGTAAAACCACTGGATTTACCAGCCATTTTTAAAAGCTTCACATGCAGAGCTCGAGAATAATGAAAAACGGATCTTCCTGGAAGTGCCTATAGCTTTCCTATTTTAGCTTCAATTTATCAAGGAAAGACTCCCAGGCATGCTAAGAGGTAAATAACAGCAGTCACAAATGTAGTGTGTGATGAATGACAGAGTATGACATCTGAAATGGCATAAGAATTCATTTGAAAGGAAATATCACACATTCTTAACGACAAAGCGAGCTGTTTGTTTACGTGTCACACATGTCTGGTTGTGTGGAATATTGATTGCCTGCTCGGGTGAAATCAGCTCTATTTTGAGAGTTAATGACGTGCTGTAGTGGCAATGGCATTCTTTAAGCTTCACCTTTAGTAGGAAGACAGTGCTTTTATATGGAGTGAATAATCCCTGACAAAAATAATCGCCTCCGTAGCCACAATTGACCTCCGACCTGCCTGTGCAGCGGTGAATACGAAGAGAAACGCCACTAAGAGGATAACAAATATCTCCAAAAAGGCCATTCTTTCACTGCCTCTCCACACATGCACTACTAAAGGTTAAACTTCTGCCTACAGTTACTCATTATAGAGTATGTGTGTGTATGGGGGTGTGAGTTTACGGGGAGAGGGGGTTCTTGGCTAGTGTCGAAAGCGGTTAAATCATCGCACATAGGACCAAAGTGGCACTTATAGCACATAAACGTCAGTTGGAATGAGTTGGTCCTGGGTAGCCACTGTAATATGCATATGGATACGTGTGTTTGTGTGTGTGCACTTGTGGAAGTGTAAGAAGCAGAGAAAGCTAAAAACAGAAAGATGAGTCAGTCAAGCATCACTTTCAATTATCCAGGAGAGATTTATATAGAAGTATTATTCGATTTTGTCCTCACATACCTTACGATCAGGGTTGGGAGGGTTACTAAAAATATATATCTGTTACTAGTTACCTGTATAAATGAAAGCAGTAGCATAATCTGACTGTTAGAATATAAAAGTAACTTTACCCGACTACTTTTTGATTCCCTGAAATACAAGAGAAAATAAACATCAATACGTTTTTGTGTATTATGTAAGACAATGTAACCCACAATTAAACATATACTAGAGTTTAAAAAAGCACAAATCATAGCTGAACTAACAGAAAATGCTCGGTTTTAATTCAATATATACAGTTAATTCATACACACTAATTTCCGAACATATGGTTCACTTTAAAAACAGAAGAAATGAACCAAAGAAAGTAAAAACCAGAAAGCAAATTCAGGCAGTAGGCGTTTAGATTCACACTTAAAATATAAGCCACACGTTATGCTCTTTTTAGTAACATTCTTACCTTGCTAGAAATTATTAGAAATGTGACGGTAATGTAATTGTCCTTTTTTATGTATCATGATGAACTAATCCCATTATATGTTATCCGCTACTCCCCAAGCCTTCCTACACAGTCCTACAATAGACATATGGATGTCTATTCAAGCCAAATGACAGAACTTTTAATCATTTATCCAACCTTGAGTAAAAATACGCTCTTTTTCCTCTCCGACAGGCCTCATCTCGCAGCAGATTGGGGCTTTCCAGCGAGGCGTTGGATCAGCAAGGGCGGTCGCTCACGCTGCACAAGCAGGTGATGATTAAAGGCTGACCTTATGCTTAATTAGTGGCAACTGGGAGATTTCACAGCCTGGCTATGAATCACGGGAGGGGAGAAAAAAGCAGCCGCCAGGGAAATGTTACCTAAGTGATTAGGTGAGGGGTGTAAATCAATAGTGCCGTTGACCTGCGAATGGAGTGGCTAAGGGATGTGAGGTGCAAAAGGAAAAAAGAAAGAATGAAAGGACATGATTAACATGACTGAGCTGCTCCTTTCCCACGGATATAAACAACAAAAGGTACACCTATTCAGGGTGAGTTAAGAAACTGAAGCAATTCATTATCTTTATCTTTTTTTTAATTGAATATGAAGAGAGCTGTGATTAATAAATATTCTTTAATGAGTTTATGTGGTGCCATTTACTTTCATTTAGTAGAGATTCGAAATGAACAGGATGTTTGATCCGTTTTTTACATTATAAAATAAGTAACACATGTGTTTGAAATGTTGCAATTAAGGTGAATTTTAGCACACAGGTTAAAAAAATCAGTACCCATCTGAAGAAGTAAGAAAGAGGCCGGTTGCAGTCCCTTGCTCTCAGGCTGAAATCAAACAATTAATCTTACATTGAGCACTCCACCCCATAGCTAAGAAAAAGGCTAAATGGCTCAGTGAAATCTGAAGATTTAATCGCTTCAGTGAAGGTAATTTGTGCCAAATCTGTTGTTGATGCTTCATTCCCCCTTTCCACTCTAAATGGGCGAAACTCTTCCTAATATGGAGCCAAGGTCAGGAGACGCATTACTTATTGAAGAGTGGAAATCAATAGCCAAAGCAGTCCTTGACAACACACAGCCTGAGAATGGCTAACTACAACTTATCTGGCTGACGGTGAGCGTCTGTGTGTGTGTGTGTGTGTTTTTGTGTTTGTGTGGACCATGCAGAATGTTTGAATCAGTAATCACCAGAGGTGGGGACTCGAGTCGCATATTTTTTTACTCGAGACTTGCTTGACTAACATTGATAAAAGACTTGACTTTGACTTGGTATTCATGACTTGAGACTTGACTTAAGCTTGAGACAGATAACTTGACATTTTAAAATTAAATATTTGCGTTGTTTTTGTAGTCAGATATTACGTTTAGTTTTTTCGAAACGTGATTGGGTGATTATAGCGCCGTGCCCGCAAACCTGGCAACCCACTAGAAGGCAGGAATGTCAGTTAACATGGCAGCGGCAAGCGTTACTCCAAAAATAGTCACGTTTGGATTCAAGGATTATGTTGTCGATGACGCTAATAAGAAGAGAACAGCGGTATGCAGGGTCTGCAGCATAAAGATAAGTGACACGACCACCACAACATCCAACTTCATTCGTCACTACAAAAAAAACCCACAGAGAAAGGTACTAAGTGAATGTGTTGTGTTAGCTAGAAAGCTAACGTTAAGTTTAAGCTACGTTAGACTTGGTTTCAAATCGATTAAGTAAAGAGAAGACAAAATTAACACTAGAACCTCCAAGGGATTCATTTTGACTAACCCTGATACTGACGGGCTGTCAGGAGAGTGAGAGAGGAAAAGAGATGCCTCATTTATTTCCCCTGTGTTATTATCAGAAGTTACTGTAAACTTTTGAATAATGTAGTTCATCTACTTTTAGTAGTTTGTTTAAATGTTTTAATTATGTTTTTGTTTGTAGAAGTGCATCATTCTTTGATTTATTGTAAAATGAATCTGAACTTTTTGATCCGTTATGATAGCATAACTGAAGCAATTTCTAAATTAAACCAATTAAGTGAGTTTTAAATCGTCCTACTTAGTTTATAAGGACATTATGAAGAGGAACAAATTAAATGATTTGAAAATGATATCTATGTAGGTGCTGACGCTGTTGGCGGTTCTAGTGTTAACATACATTTCAATTAAATATGTGTAATGGCAAATGCCATATATGATTTTCTTACCTGGAATTCTGCCTTTTTGATTTGAGTCCTAGTTATATTGTCTGCAGTTCTAGGGTTAATATGATTGTCATCGGTCTAAATTAGATTTCAAATGATTAACTGTATGTAATGAAGATCATAGTGTGGGTTGAATCCATTTTCATAACCACTGTCTTTTAACTGATTTAAATGCGGAAACTGGGCTTATTCATCAGAATTTCGTATGACTTGACTTGCTTGACCTGAGCAATTACTTGACTTGACTTGCTTGACTCTCACCACAGTGACTTGGGACTTGCTTGATACTTGTAGGTCAAGACTTGAGACTTGCTCATGACTTGCACATGTAGGACTTACGGCCCGTCCACACAGCGGCGTGCGATGAGTCTTCCAACGCTTCTGCCCATTCACTTGAATGGGGTGACGTCACGCCTGTTGGAGCACCACCTAGTGGATGGTTGAAGGTTTTGAATCTGCTCCGCGCCGATCGTTTGATGGGTAGCCTTTTGAAGGAAAGAACTTGAACACCGGGGTCTGGGATAAGCAACAAGCTGAGTTTACTGGTAAAAACAACAATACAGAAATACATACAAAATACAGAGCACAAAGTACTCCGGACTCCTGCTCTACCGCCATACGTATCACTACAGCATGTCAGAACAAGAGTGACTTAACATTGAAATGTCCCCAGTATTTATACATATGCAGGGAGGATGCTCCTCCCTTCTTTCTTTACAGTGTGTGTGTGTGCCAGTGTGACGTCTCTCCCAAAGGTCACGTCCTGTTCCTGAGTAAAACAGTCTCTCTCATCAAAACTTAATTACATTACAACAGTTGATTAGGTTAGCTGAGACCCCCTTTGCCCTGTAAAATGCCTACTCAGAACAACAGGTTAATACCTTATCTAACACTTCCTTCCTGTAGTGTCATAAGACCCCCTTGCAAAACATCTGCTGCCACTTCCAGGGGATTTAACCCAATCAATCAAACCACATGACATGACATGGCATTTTCAGAATACAGTTTAGAGCCAACAATGTTAAATACATTTGATCTCACAATTTCTATAACAGATGTTTTCACTATATCTTGCACCTCACAGATATACTTGATCAGTTATTATTTCGTTGTACAACAATCAAACAATGAGAAGTTACATCACTTACAATCCCCAACAGTAAAACAGTAGCAATCAATCTTCCAGCATATAGCTGCTTCAATGAGCACACACACCTCTGACCCTGTAGCACCCCACACAACATGTCACATGTTCATCCCTTTGAATGGATCCATCAGTTACATTTCATTAGGTTTATACTGTTTTAAGCTTTATAACCCCATAGCTAAAAACTGAACATAGGTGCTATAATTCCCCCTTTTGATCTCACAATCAAGAGATCAATTTACACAAGGCATTTGAAAAATAATCTCCGTCCTTCGTCATTGTATAGATCCATCAGAAACTGAGACCTAGAGTACTTGAAACCTTCATGGGAACAGAACACAACTTTCCATGGCAGTGAAGGAACTAGCAGTATCCTTATGTGGTGAATCATCAGGGTCCTCCTCCCCCTCAAAGAAATACGCCAACAAGGGAATCTGATAGGGAGGGGGAGATGCGGCTTTCCCTTCAATGGTGGAACTGATCAGAGAGAAGTAGATTCCTCTGCTTCCCCGTGAAGTCCTCTGTCGTTGTCCTCGATGTCCTTCTCCTCCGGTCCGCTGATGGCTGCTTCCGAGTTGTCTGCTCTGCGAGGGCCACGTCCGTCCTGATGTCGTCTAGGTCCTTCCAGGTGGTTTCCCCGCCGCACACTGCCTCCAGTGGTACCAGTTGTCCACCTTTCCTTCGAGGCGAACTGCATGGGAGGTCCTCTGGGTCACTTTGTAGGGGCCGAAGAACCTGGGGTTGAGCCACTTGGGTCTGATGACCTTCAGCCAGACGAACTCCGCTGTGTTGGTCTCGTGCTTCTCGGGTCCCCCTTTGGCGTCAGCAACCTGTGTGGAAAAGTCTGATACCAAGCCCCTAAGTTGCTGGTAATAAGGTTTCCTCTACTTCCTTTCCTACGCTCAGGGATCCTGGGCTGTCATCAAATGTCTTTCTATTATGAATTTAAATTAAATGTATATCCCCATAATGACCTAAACAATAAAGTCTATGGCTTTTACTTTTTTTTTTACCAGGCTAGTTACAAGATGTTCTCGAAATTAAATTCTGTCTCATTACATTACTATGTTTTAGCTTAACTGTAATATGTTCTTTCTACATTTCAAACCTCAGGTACTCTAATATCTGTTGAAATATTACAAAATTATTTCATTATCACAGGTCAACTTCTTCGGTATTCCATTCTGGAATTACATCTCTCACAGTAGCCCCTTGGCCACTGATTCTGCATCTGTGTTACCTGTTATAACTCAATCAATATTAGAAACATGTCAACATTCACCAAACAGTATCTTATCCCCAGATATGGAGCAGGTTAATTCTAAAACTATCTATCAATGGTCAGATTGAACTTCCAAGTTTGGGCGGAAGGTTTCTTTCAATCCCTAAAAGAAAAATTGAAGTTGTGAATTTTACAGCCATGTTGACAGAATACATTACACACACACTCCCCCTTTTTAAACATGAACTCATGTGTAACAAAATTCTGTCATGGGGAGGGGGAACACACTTTCAGGTAGATATCCATTATTATCATTTCCAAAGTAAACACTTCAGTGAAAATAAGTGTTTCTCTCCGTCCTTCAGTCCTAAAAGAAACAGAATCTTCAGATTTTAGTTTGAGTTTTACATTTGCAAACCGCCAACTCCTGTGGGAGTAAAATATAGAATCATGCAGTTACACTGATCACATGCCGGCATTCATTCACACTCACACTGCCTGGTTGTCAGATCAGGTTTGGTCAGGTACACCCCAGAGTCAGTCATTGACAGTGCTTTAGTCTCACTGTCAGTCAGGGTCAAAGGTCATTTGGTCTCGGGCTTTTGGTCATGTCGTGCTCTGCAGAGTCTTTTCAGAGGTATTTCAGCAAAGGCGCGTACCCTTTATCTACAAAAATATGTCATATGTGGAGTGCCATTCCTTATTCCTTCACGATTTCAACTATGATTTTCAAGATGGTTCTAACTTTTCATTGGGACTTCTGCCTCCCACCTTTCCTGAAACTTGGTACAAAACTCACTTCCTTAGAGTACTACTACGTAACCATTTCACCAGGAGACTATGCTCCAATTCAAACACTGAGTAAGTGCATTGAACAAATCAATGACTGGATGTGTCAGAACTTTCTCCAACTAAACAAAGATAAAACTGAGGTAATGGGTTTTGGAGCCAAGGCAGAACGTATAAAAGTTAGCGCTGAGCTTCAGTCTGCAATGTTCAAAACAACAGATAAAGCCAGAAATCTAGGTGTAGTCATGGACTCTGACCTGAGTTTCAACAGTCACATTAAAACAGTTACTAAATCAGCATACTATCACCTAAAGAACATATATAGGATTAAAAGACTAATGTCACAGCAGGATTTGGAAAAACTTGTCCATGCTTTTATCTTCAGTAGACTCGACTACTGCAATGGTGTCTTCACAGGTCTCACTAAAAAATCTATTAGAAAGCTTCAGTTGATTCAGAACGCTGCTGCTCGAGTCCTCATTAAAACTAAGAAAGTGGATCACATCACTCCTGTTCTGAAGTCTTTACACTGGCTTCCTGTGTGTCAAAGAATTGATTTCAAAATACTGTTGCTGGTTTATAAAGCACTGAATGGTTTAGGCCCAAAATACATTTCTGATCTCCTGCTAAATTATGAACCATCCAGATCTCTCAGGTCTTCAGGGACTGGTCAGCTTTCTGTCCCCAGAGTCAGAACTAAACATGGTAAAGCAGCGTTCAGTTACTATGCTCCAAATATCTGGAACAAACTCCCAGAAACCTGCAGGTCCGCTGCAACTCTTACTACTTTTAAATCCAGGGTGAAGGCTTTTCTTTTTGTCGCTGCTTTTAATTGAACTATTCATACCTTAGACTGCACTGTAACTTTTATCCATGTATTTTTTATTTTAATGTTTATTTGATTAGCTTTTCTTTTTAATGACTGATTTTAAATGCCATGTTATGCTGTATTTGTTCTTAAATGTCTTTTGCTTTTAATCTGTAAAGCACTTTGAATTGCCACGTGCTGAAAAGTGCTATATAAATAAAACTGCCTTGCCTTACTACTACTGTAATTCATTTACACCTAATTAGTATTAAAATGTCTAATAGATCTATTTCAGGTTACTTGTGTACATAACTTATCTTGAGTCAAACCATTACTAGGGTCTGTGTAGCTCTGCTATGCATTTCATAGCTCATTATACTCATTTATCTTCAATTCTGGTCCACTTAAAAAACAAACAATGTTAAACTCTTTAGCAGTGTGTGGAACCCTGGGTGCCCGAACATGCAACAATTACTCCCTACTTTATCAAGGATTCAAAAACAGAAGTCATGTATTTCCATCTTAAAGCCCTCCTATGGTAATAAGTATGCCACAATGGTGAAATCAATACTTTAGATTGGAATACTATATTTGGCTTGGCACTAGCCCTAAAAAATGAGATCACTACTGTATTCACACATGAATACAAATCTCTAAAAGAATAACATGATGAAAAGATTGAAGAATATGGTTCTACTCCTAACTCCAAAACACCCACTGCTTAAAGTGTAGTGAATTTTTCCATCATGTCTCCCCCTTTATCCCTCAGTGTGTTTTAGGATGATTTTCTCATTTTACTTTAATATTTTCCTCTTTACTGCTATTTTAATTTACCAATTGATGAATTCATGGTTAATAAATCTTTTTGTCTTTACGTATTGTACAAGTCTATTCAAGTTTTTAAATGTGGTCTCTTTTATGTGCGTTTTGTGAATAAGTGTGTTTATGTGTAAACTCACTCATTCCCGTTCTCCTTTTCTCCTCCCCTGGTTTTCTCAAGCCGTGACCCCGCCTCCTCACATTCTGCTCGACCAACTCCTCTGATTCTGACTCCTCCCCCTTTGTCCATCAGCTCTTGAATCCATCCGCTGTAACTCTTGTATGCAGCCATCTGCCCAGTCACATCTGCAGCCCCCATCCTGCCACTGTTCTTGTACTGTCTGCTCTCACGTCTCACACTTTGCTCTTGCCAAATCTCGTGGCTCAGCTTGGAACTTCATGCCCCGTCTGAGGGACTGATGAGAGTATCTCTCTGTATGTCAGCATACATTTTTGTTCTGGATGCCTCAGGTGGAGATTGTTCTGGATGCAGTTCTGGATGCAGTCTTGTTGTTGTTGGTTCAGCTCTGGTTCTCTGTCTGTCCGATGGAGAAGGAGGAGTCTCCTGTTGGGTTAGGTATTTTGTCTGCTTGGAGGGTCAGGGTCGTAGCCTTTTCTGACTCAGAGGGGGAGTCAAGGTCTCGGGACGCATTGCTTATAGGAAGTCTAGCACACTGAGGTTAAATAAATCCAACCCTTTCCACTCTGTCTTTTCTAATCATACTATCTGTCTTAGTTGTCAAATGTCATCTAAACAACACAATTAATGTCTACTAATGATATTAAAAAAACTCCTTCCAATAATTACTTCAACCATTGCTACATATTTACCCAACATAACTCTTTCAGGAACCCATTTTGTCCTATAAATTGGAATACCTACATGTTTCAAGCATCACATATTTCACACACTACGAAAGAACATCTCCATACTTTCTCCAATATTCTAAATCCCACTGTTACTTAGAACAATAGTAAACCTGCAGAGTACACCAATCAGACCATAGTAATGTAAATTGACTCAAGTGTAGGCCCATGTCTACTTTTCATTATACTTATTACTTTTGGTGAACATTTATTTATTATATAAATTCCTTGTCTATGATATGTAAACAGTTTGAGTGTACTTTACTGATCTCAATGTATGTACACTCTACGGATTCTTGAGTTTGCTCATCTCCTGGTGCTGTCGTTACTAAAAATATTAGCAAACACAAAACTCCAACTACAATATTTATAGATAAACTGATTTAGCAAAATGAACTCTTTTCTAATTCACAATGTGACTAAAGAACAATGATTTCTCTTTCACAAGATTGTGATCTAATAGAATGACTCTTGACCTCATGGGGTCAAATAAATTGGATTCTGATCAAACTTAACATGTGGCCTGAAGAACAAAAGGACCTCTTAACATTAACACAATGGACTCTCAGAGATGAGATCTAGCCGTGAGGTGGCTGACTTTAAAATGAACTGTGACAAAGAAAACACATGCGTGTGGGTACTTTATAGTTTAGAAAACGCACACTGCTTGACAATACAAAACAACACAATCTTCATTTATCTTTAGCTCTAAATTCTATAGATGCTGACCTTAAAAGCTGATCTCATACCAATCTTGTACACAATCTTTTCGGCTTAGAACATCGCACAAAAATATACTTTTCGGCAAAAAAACTCCACACAATATACTTTATTAAACCAGACTACACCGGTTTAACACATCAAACATAACAGTTAACAAACTATGGTATACCAAAACATTTAGCGCTTTATACTGAGTCTCTAACTCACCATGGCCTGACATAACACTCCTGCAACTCCTTTATGAGACTGTCCAGTGTTATACTTTACAATAATCACCCCTGCAGCTCCTTCTTGAGACTGTCCGGTGTTATCCTTTACAATAATCACCCCTGTAGCTCCTTCTTTGAGACAGTCCGGTGTTATTCTTTACAATAATCACCCCTGCAGCTCTTTTTTGAGACTGTCCGGTGTTATTCTTTACCTAGTTCCGATGGAGTCTTTCGAAAACCATGAACTTCTATACAACGAGTTTGCCGTATGGTCCTAAACCGACCTACGGGGCCTTTCACCGTCTTCTTACACCCCTCGTTCTTCACTTAAGCTTATATAATAATTCTGTATTGTATTCCTTTACCATCTGACTATGACACTGAGAATTCCCTGACAACTCTAAAATGTGGGTATAGTCAATCACAGATTTTTGATAATAACAGGTATCTGCTTACCTTTTAGTTTGTAGGGCCCTGATTTTAGTCGTCAGAGATATTCAAGATGTCTTCCCTGGACCATTCGTCCACTTTCTGTCTGTGTTCCTTCTATGCTTCTACCCATGACGTCGGGGTCACCAGATTGTTGGAGCACCACCTAGTGGATGGTTGAAGGTTTTGAATCTGCTCCGCGCCGATCGTTTGATGGGTAGCCTTTTGAAGGAAAGAACTCGAACACCGGGGTCTGGGATAAGCAACAAGCTGAGTTTACTGGTAAAAACAACAATACAGAAATACATACAAAATACAGAGCACAAAGTACACCGGACTCCTGCTCTACCGCCATACGTATCACTACAGCATGTCAGAACAAGAGTGACTTAACATTGAAATGTCCCCAGTATTTATACATATGCAGGGAGGATGCTCCTCCCTTCTTTCTTTACAGTGTGTGTGTGTGCCAGCGTGACGTCTCTCCCAAAGGTCACGTCCTGTTCCTGAGTAAAACAGTCTCTCTCATCAAAACTTAATTACATTACAACAGTTGATTAGGTTAGCTGAGACCCCCTTTTCCCTGTAAAATGCCTACTCAGAACAACAGGTTAATACCTTATCTAACACTTCCTTCCTGTAGTGTCATAAGACCCCCTTGCAAAACATCTGCTGCCACTTCCAGGGGATTTAACCCAATCAATCAAACCACATGACATGACATGGCATTTTCAGAATACAGTTTAGAGCCAAAAATGTTAAATACATTTGATCTCACAATTTCTATAACAGATGTTTTCACTATATCTTGCACCTCACAGATATACTTGATCAGTTATTATTTCGTTTTACAACAATCAAACAATGAGAAGTTACATCACTTACAATCCCCAACAGTAAAACAGTAGCAATCAATCTTCCAGCATATAGCTGCTTCAATGAGCACACACACCTTTGGCCCTGTAGCACCCCACACAACATGTCACATGTTCATCCCTTTGAATGGATCCATCAGTTACATTTCATTAGGTTTATACTGTTTTAAGCTTTATAACACCATAGCTAAAAACTGAACATAGGTGCTATACGCCTCACCGAAATGCATTGTGGGGAGCGTAGCTACACTTTGCTCACGTTGCTCGCGTCAAGAAGATACCATGTTCAACTTTTGTATCTTCGACGGAGGCGTCAGCCAATCAAATCCCGTTTATGAAAATCTGCCAGTACAACTGCTAGCCAATCAAACCGCGTGTATGTTGGGAGAGCCAGACCGCAGGTACTCCGCAGGTCCGCAGCACCACGGAGAGAGCCTCCCCGCTGCTGCTGCTGCTGCTGCTGAAGGAAGGTGGAACACTTTTTCCCCCCCTCTCTTTTCTCCCTGCTTCTGCTGCAGGCTAGCAGGCTAGCAGGCTAGCGGGCTTTTTTGCTTTGTATGTCCGGGGCGGGAGATTCATGTGATTGGTTGTTGGTCGCGTTGCTCCCAAGCTTCAGCCACGCCCACCACAAAGATACAACGCACGCTGCTGTGTGGACGGGCCGTAACTCCCACCTCTGGTAATCAGCACAGTATATCTGTTAGAGCAGGGGTCGGCAACCCGCGGCCCTAGAGCTGCATGCGGCCCTTTAAGCCCTCTGCTCTGGCTCCCTTGAGCTTAGACAAAAATAAGAAGGAAATAAAATAAAAGTATTTGTAGGACTATTTATATTTTCTTGCACGGTTGAAAATGTTTCGTATCTTGTATTTTGAGGTGATACTGTGACACATAAATAAAAAACGGTTTTAATTAGGTCAACTAAAATATGCGTCACATCCTGCTACGGTCCCGCGCTAGCGCCTTTTCTTGCAGGCGAATAACCTGACCCCCGGCTCGATGAGCGAACTATGGATAAATCAAAGAAAAGAAAAGTATCGGAGGAACACGGACAGAGTTATCTGCTTTCACAGCAAACAATGCTGGTTTACCGGTCTGTTTGATATGTAGAGAGAAGTTGTCAAAGGTGCTGCAGCCTTTACGTATCGAGGAACAAACATAGGGAACAACACAGCTGACGATCTTCAGTCATATTTCAATGGGGTATGTAATTTATATCAGAAAACACTTTTTGGTAACACTTTATATTAAGGTACACAAATTAACCATCAACTAGTTGTTAATTAACATGCATATTAGCAGTATATTGGCTCTTTATTAGTCATTATAAAACACTTATTAATGCCTTATTCTACATGACCATATTCTACAAGTAATAAACCATTAGTTGAGAGTTTTTCCTCAATAACCCTCTAATTGGTGCTTATTTGCTGCAAGTAAGGAAGTTGTTGTACATGAGTTTGGGTCTTTACGGCCTAATAAGGCAGTAGTAGCACAAGAATAGTAATTCTCCCATAATAACAAATATGATCTATGCTTATGTAACAAGACATGAAACTATAAGTGTTAATTGTGTCTAAATAACTCAAAATTAGGTATTTCTATCTAAGAACATGTTCCCTATTCTAAAGTGAAGTCTTGTTCATAACCAATAAGCTAGTAGTTTGACTCTAATTAGGTATTTCCAGAGCTGTATAATAGGAGAGTTACGTCATCTCCGTTCACTCCAATGGACCACTTTTTTACAGCAATGGCGGATCGTGGAGCCTCTCATTCGTTCCCCGGAAGTTAGCGCAAAGGCTAGCAGAGCTGTGGAGTTGTAGCATAATAGACCGTTCGTGACGGACTTTTAAAGGTAAGAAGAAGTTTAAAGATTTATATTGCGGATATTATCAGTACATCTGATTCAAATTAACATGTGTATTAAAGGATGTCAGTGGATTATCCCTACATTTGTAGATTTAGGGAACGTTTACAGATAACAGATTAAGCTAGGATCCCGGATCAAGTTAGCAACACACGTTGAACAGCCTTTTAATTGTAAATTCCGTTCTCTTAATGTCATTTCGTCCAACGTTGTTGAATTAGAGAAGAGGGGCTTCTAAACGGGATTGTATGCGGGGGTGGAGGGAGTTAAATATTAGATAAATATAACTTTGGTGCGTGTAAGAGTGAGTGTTTTTAGCAGAGCCATATTGTGTCCTTGTGATTATGTTGATTATTACCTGTCTGTATAATGTTGCAGCTCAGCTGATTTTGGATTGATGGCAAAGGGAGAGGGACTTAAGTGAGAGTGAAAACACAAGGTAAGTTTAATACTACTGTTTTATATAAGTAAGCATACTAAACATGTATTCTATCACTGTATTATATAAGTAATATAGTAACCTACTGTATGGCAGGTGGAGGGGCAGTGATGTTACAGGTGGAGGAGCAACACTGCAAACTCACAAGACAGAGAAATCAAAGTTTGTTCTCCAGAGAAGAGGTTGATTTCACTTCAATTTGTTATGATCATGAGCTATGGGCTTTGTATATACAGGTCCCGGGGTGAATCGTGGTGCAGGGGCCCTTCTCTTTTTGACCACAGGGCGATGCACGAAGATGGTGGGTATAGCCTCTGCTCTCAGCCTAGTCTTGCCCTTTTTTGTCTTGACAAACTGGTCTGCATCAAAATGTGCCTGCGGAGTGACTTGAGGTTACTTCACACACAGAACAACTCAGTTTTGTCTGCCCACATATATATTCCATAGTGGTTGAATACACAGTATTAGGAAACACTTTATACTTACTGGACATGTTATACTCACTACATACTGTATATAAAATATGACCAAGAATGTGAGACAACTTTATAGAAATTCATATCACATCTGTTACTGATGCCATTTGTCATACTTTGTTAAACTCACAAATAATAAAGTTCCATAACTTCAGTTGGGAACAAAGACCACACCTTATCTCCCCAAGGCAATTTCCCATCCAATAGGTGTGCTATATAGGTGTGTATAACCCTTTCTCCTGTCTGTTACTCCCTCTTTCAGCACAAGAACCAGAGGGGGATTCAATGGAGCCTGAATACCTGCACTGAGACCCTCACCCTGCACCCTGAGTCTCAACTCTGTGTTTTTCAAGCCTTTCCCTGTTTTTTTGTATTAAACAAAAACATTAAGCTTTCCCAATGGTGTGGTTTTCTGTTGGTCGTGAAATTGCTCCTGGTGACTTGAGCCAGCCATTTTTTCCTCCGCTCTGTGTCAGTGGGGAAGCCGTACATTCGTACTCCTTTCTCTGAGCATCCCCAGGCAGCACAGCAAACCATGGTGGCGACTAGGAGGCAGCACAGCAAACCATGGTGGCGACTAGGAGGCAGCACAGCAAACCAGGACAACACGGAGGAAAAGGCACAGACAAACTGCATGATATGCTATTCAATGTTTATTGAATTCCATGTATTTGCAATGGATGTTCCTAAAACAACACATTTAACATCATCATGCTGCTGCTGCTGCTGCTAGTTCTTTGATAGTCACCTGTCGGTCTCCTGTCCTTTCTGAAAGCCATAAAGATGACATTAGTCATTTAGATAACTTGTTTCCTCAATTACCATGGGATTACTGAAACTACCATGAATTTAAGAAAATAGTAGAAATTAATCTAATCTGAATTTTGATGCATTCCTTTAGATCCCCTCCCTCTAAATATATCAATAAACATTAGAAAGTGATGCTCCTGACTAGGGTTGGGAACCGAAACTCGGTTCCAGATGAGAACCGATAAGAAAATGCCGGGTACCGGGTACCCATACAAAATACACAATTTTGGTTCTGCTTAACGGTTCCTAAACGCGGTAGACCCTGTATTCCACCGGGTCCGTCTGCGCCGCGGCGCTGCGGTGACCCGGTGGAATACAGGGGCGGACTGGCCATCTGTGTGTTCTGGAGAATCACAGAACGGCCGGTCGTCAGCGGGCCGTTAACGGCCGGCTCGGTACGTTGACGGCCGGCACCGCCCTTAATTTTTTTAAACGGCATCATGTAGGCTAAGTTGCGCTGACAGGCAACAGAGGTCCACAGTTGCCCCGCAGCGAGGCTCCCCCGCCCTCCCGTAGGCAGTTCACGAGCTCAGTCAACGACAACCCAGAGGCAAAACACAGTCCATGATGGGTGTCTCGGGCGGACGGCCTGGGGGCAAAACAGAGTCCAAGGTGGGAAACTCGGGCGGACGACCCGGGGGCAAGGCAGAGTCCATGGAGGGGCGAAGGCCACCGCGGGCGAACTCAGGGGCCCGAGCACGAGTGTGAAGACCGCGGCTCTCAGGGGGCCGGGCCCGAGGGCGAAGACCGGACAGCTCCGGAGGCTGGGCAGGAGAAAATAAAAATCTGCTGTGTCCATTGTTGGTCAGTTCGTTCTGTTACGAACTCAGGCACTTAGGATGAAGGACCCAATTGCAGACCAGGAGACAGAGGTAAAGTATTGGTAGGATACTTTATTTTTCCAATACAGCAAAAAATGAACAACAGGGTAATTATAAAAACACTAGTCGAGATGACAAAAAAATAGAGAACACTAAATGAAAGCGCTCACGTAGTGAGGAGACAAAACTTTCAACATAAATACAATGAGCATAAACTTTACCATGACATGAGGCAGGGAGCAAACGTTACCATCCAAGAGACAAGACGAACTGACACTGAACACTGGGAGACAGTGTCACAGACACAGGTGGAAACAATCAGGGGCGGGGCTGACGCTGATGAGCACAGGAGACACACAAGGAGTGACAGGTGAAAACAATCAGGAAATTAGACACACCAGGGAAACTAACGACAGAGGGGAAACAAGGGGAAAAAGACCAGGCAATACACAGGGAGGAAAAACATGACAAGGAGAACAGAAAAACACCCATTTACAAGACATACAAAACTAAAAACATGACATAACACAAGAATCATGACAGTTCCCTATTCTAAAGTGGCCTCCTCTTCACACTTTGTAAATACATTATAGCACACAACTACTGAAATTAACCTCAACAGTAAATGAACAAAGTAGGCTCACGTTGAAATATCTGTTTTATTAATGAACCACTAAAGAGAGGTTCAGACAGATACCAAAACATGTCAAGTCAAGGCTAGCGTGTATGCTAACGCTATGCTAATGCTTGACCTGGCTACATAAAGCTCCGCACTGGAACACACCGCAAAGACTTCAGCCGAGCACGTACGAACTGCGCATGCGTGAGTGGCAATAGCTCTCCTTACCAGCAGGCGGCGGTAGTGTGTATTCGTCATTCAAAACAGGCAACAACCGGAAAACAGAGAAGAAGAACAATATCTGTGTGTGAGCTTCACCTTAGCATGTGTTCTTTGCAGGTGTGTTGAGGTTTGATTATGACTGATTTTAGTAAGTAAGGAAATAACGCGTGTCGGGGCAATGTTAGTAACTGTAGTGTGGTTACTGAATTATAAAAAGTAGCGCGTTACACTACTCCGTTACCGACAAAAGTAATTTTATTACAGTAACGCGTTACACCCAACTCTGGTCCTCTCATATTTTTAAGCCTCAATTTCTCCTCCCCCCCCCCCCCCTCTAACATCACCAGAAGTCATAATTTAAGGTGTAATTTCTCCAAAAAAAAAATGTTTACTCACTATGTCAACAGCCCCACCAAAAATATTTTCCACCAGCCGCCACTGTCTCCAAATGTCATCACATACACACAATACGTGTTACTAATCCTTACAGTGTAAGTGTAAGGCTTACACTTACAGTCATTGCTTTCTGACGGACTTGACCCATTTACTCTTCAGGTTGCATAGGAAAATTAGAAGCAGTGTACTGCCATGCTATTCAGTTCACTTTCTCCTACTTCCTGTACCCGGTTTCCTGTCTACCTTCAGTACACATTTTACAAAAATATAAATGTGCAAATATGAAACATACAGTTCAATATCAACTTGCTATTGGTAGCTGAACTGTCAATACCCCAAAACGTATTCTTAGATATAAATACCTAATTTTGAGTTATTTAGACACAATTAACACTTATAGTTTCATGTCTTGTTACATAAGAATTGTTAAGTGTTATTATGGGAGAATTACTATTCTTGTGCTACTACTGCCTTATTAGGCCCATATTGAGCAGAGCATATTAAGACCCAAACTCATGTACAACAACTTCCTTGCTTGCAATAAATAAGCACCAATTAGAGGGTTATTGAGGAAAAACTCTCAACTAATGGCTTATTACTTGTAGGATATGGTCATGTAGAATAAGGCATTAATAAGTGTTTTATAATGACTAATAAAGAGCCAATATACTGCTAATATGCATGTTAATTAACAACTAGTTGATGGTTAATTTGTGTACCTTAATATAAAGTGTTACCCACTTTTTGTTATATTCCTTGGAATGCTCTTAACGTCCCGATAGCAGTGAATATATTAAATGCTTTGACAATAAATACATACATTTTTTTATCTCTGGAAGCCGTAGCGCTGTAAAAAGCCAGCCCGGCTAAAATAACTGGATGGCCTACCTGCCTGTCAGCCTTCCATCTGTGCACAAACTTATCTCGTGCCCTCATTGCTCATGTGCGCGTTTGTGTGTGTTGGAGGAGGGGCTCTGTAAGGAAGTCTGAAGGAAGAGGCAGATTTTTTCCGGTTGTGTATTTTCAAATTCTAGCGCACTTGAGCTGGTTTCTACGGAGCCCCCC